>OV743717.1:58246612-58825204 GCA_928272305.1 Volucella inflata | reverse complement strand
TAAGTCACACAGATAACGTACTTGTATAATTTGTTAATGAAAGACCACAAGAAAGGTAAGGAGATCTGTTTCTTAGGACGAGCAATAAAGTCTGAAATTCGAAATTTGGACCACCCCGGCAGCATTTCGGTTTTTTTGTCGATAAAAGAAAATTTTTTTATTGTCACAAAAATGATGCTATTTTATTAAGTAAGTCACGCAGATAACGTACTTGTATAATTTGTTGATGAAGGACCACAAGAAAGGTAAGGAGAACTGTTGTTTAGGACGAGCACTAAAGTCTGAAATTCAAAATTTGGACCACCCCGGCAGCATCTCGTTTTTTTTGTCGATAATTGAAAATTTTTGTTTTGTCCCAAAAACGATGCTATTTTATTAAGTAAGTCACGCAGATAACGTACTTGTATAATTTGTTGATGAAGGACCACAAGAAAGGTAAGGAGATCTGTTTCTTAGGACGAGCAATAAAGTCTGAAATTCTAAATTTGGACCACCCCGCCAGCATCTCGTTTTTTTTTGTCGATAAATGAAAATATTTTTATTGTCACAAAAACGATGCTATTTTATTAAGTAAGTCACGCAGATAACGTTCTTGTATAATTTGTTGATGAAGGACCACAAGAAAGGTAAGGAGAGCTGTTTCTTTGGACGAGCAATAAAGTCTGAAATTCTAAATTTGGACCACCCCGCCAGCATCCCGTTTTTTTTGTCGATAAATGCAAATATTTTTATTGTCACAAAAACGATGCTATTTTATTAAGTAAGTCACGCAGATAACGTACTTGTATAATTTGTTGATGAAAGACTACAGGAAAGGTAAAGCGAGCTGTTTCTTAGGACGAGCACTAAAGTGTGAAATTCAAAATTTGGACCACCCCGACAGCATCTTTTTTTTTTTGTCGATAAATGAAAATTTGTTTATTGTCACAAAAAACGATGCTATTTTATTAAGTAAGTCACACAGATAACGTACATGTATAATTTGTTGATGAAAGACTACAAGAAAGGTAAGGGAGAGCTGTTTCTTTGGACGAGCAATAAAGTCTGAAATTCTAAATTTGGGACCACCCCGCCAGCATCCCGTTTTTTTTTGTCGATAAATGCAAATATTTTTATTGTCACAAAAACGATGCTATTTTATTAAGTAAGTCACGCAGATAACGTTCTTGTATAATTTGTTGATGAAAGACTACAAGAAAGGTAAAGCGAGTTGTTTCTTAGGACGAGCACTAAAGTGTGAAATTCAAAATTTGGACCACCCCGACAGCATCTTTTTTTTTTTTTGTCGATAAATGAAAATTTTGTTATTGTCATAAAAACGATGCTATTTTATTAAGTAAGTCACACAGATAACGTACATGTATAATTTGTTGAAGAAAGACCACAAGAAAGGTAAAGGGAGCTGTTTCTTATGACGAGCAATAAAGTCTGAAATTCAAAATTTGGACCACCCCGGCAGCATCTCGTTTTTTTTTTTTTTTTTTTTGTCGATAAATGAAAATATTTTTATTGTCACAAAAACGATACTATTTTATTAAGTAAGTCACGCAGATAACGTACTTGTATAATTGTTGATGAAGGACCACAAGAAAGGTAAAGCGAGCTGTTTCTTAGGACGAGCACTAAAGTGTGAAATTCAAAATTTGGACCACCCCGGCAGCATTTTCGTTTTTTTTGTCGATAAATGAAAATTTTTTTTATTGTCACAAAAACGATGCTATTTTATTAAGTAAGTCACACAGATAACGTACATGTATAATTTTTTGATGAAGGACCACAAGAAAAGCAAGGCGAGCTATTTCTTAGGACGAGCAATAAAGTCTGAAATTCAAAATTTGGAACACACCGGCAGCATCTCGTTTTTTTTTGTCGATAAATGAAAATATTTTTATTGTCACGAAAACGATGCTATTTTATTAAGTAAGTCACACAGATAACGTACTTGTATAATTTGTTGATCAAGGACCACAAGAAAGGTAAGGAGAGCTATTTCTTAGGACGAGCAATAAAGACTGAAATTCAAAATTTGGACCACCCCTGCAGCATCTCGTTTTTTTTGTCGATAAATGAAAATTTTTTTATTGTCACAAAAATTATGGTATTTTATTAAGTAAGTCACGCAGATAACGTACTTGTATAATTTGTTGATGAAGGACCACAAGAAAGGTAAGGAGAGCTGTTTCTAAGGACGAGCAATAAAGTCTGAAATTCAAAATTTGGACCACCCCCGGCAGCATCTCGTTTTTTTTTCGATAAATGAAAATTTTTTTATTGTCAGAAATGATGGTATTTTGTTAAGTAAGTCACACAGATAACGTACATGTATAATTTGTTGATGAAGAATCACAAGAAAAGTAAAGAGAGCCGTTTCTTAGGACAAGCAATAAAGTCTGAAATTCAAAATTTGGACCACAATTTTTGTATTGTCCCAAAAACGATGCTATTTTATTAAGTAAGTCACACAGATAACGTACATGTATAATTTTTTGATGAAGGACCACAAGAAAGGCAAGGCGAGCTATTTCTTAGGACGAGCAATAAAGTCTGAAAGGCAAAATTTGGACCAAACCGGCAGCATATCATTTTTTTTTTGTCGATAAATGAAAATTTTTTTATTGTCACAAAAACGATGGTATTTTATTAAGTAAGTCACACAGATAACGTACATGTATAATTTTTTGATGAAGGACCACAAGAAAGACAAGCCGAGCTATTTCTTAGGACGAGCAATAAAGTCTGAAAGGCAAAATTTGGACCAAACCGGCAGCATATCATTTTTTTTTGTCGATAAATGAAAATTTTGTTATTGTCACAAAAACGATGGTATTTTATTAAGTAAGTCACACAGATAACGTACATGTATAATTTTTTGATGAAGGACCACAAGAAAGGTAAGGAGAACTGTTGTTTTGGACGAGCACTAAAGTCTGAAATTCAAAATTTGGACCACCCCGGCAGCATCTCGTTTTTTTTGTCGATAATTGAAAATTTTTGTATTGTCCCAAAAACGATGCTATTTTATTAAGTAAGTCACGCAGATAACGTTCTTGTATAATTTGTTGATGAAGGACCACAAGAAAGGTAAGGAGAGCCGTTTCTTAGGACAAGCAATAAAGTCTGAAATTCAAAATTTGGACCACAATTTTTGTATTGTCCCAAAAACGATGCTATTTTATTAAGTAAGTCACACAGATAACGTACATGTATAATTTTTTGATGAAGGACCACAAGAAAGGCAAGGCGAGCTATTTCTTAGGACGAGCAATAAAGTCTGAAAGGCAAAATTTGGACCAAACCGGCAGCATATCATTTTTTTTGTCGATAAATGAAAATTTTGTTATTGTCACAAAAACGATGGTATTTTATTAAGTAAGTCACACAGATAACGTACATGTATAATTTTTTGATGAAGGACCACAAGAAAGGCAAGGCGAGCTATTTCTTAGGACGAGCAATAAAGTCTGAAAGGCAAAATTTGGACCAAACCGGCAGCATATCATTTTTTTTGTCGATAAATGAAAATTTTGTTATTGTCACAAAAACGATGGTATTTTATTAAGTAAGTCACACAGATAACGTACATGTATAATTTTTTGATGAAGGACCACAAGAAAGGTAAGGAGAGCTGTTTCTTAGGACGAGCATTAAAGCCTGAAATTCAAAATTTGGACCACCCCGGCAGCATCCCGTTTTTTTTGTCGATAAATGAAAATTTTGTTACTGTCATAAAAACGATGCTATTTTATTAAGTTAGTTACACAGATAACGTACATGTATAATTTGTTGATGAAAGACTACAGGAAAGGTAAAGCGAGCTGTTTCTTAGGACGAGCACTAAAGTGTGAAATTCAAAATTTGGACCACCCCGACAGCATCTTTTTTTTTTTGTCGATAAATGAAAATTTGTTTATTGTCACAAAAACGATGCTATTTTATTAAGTAAGTCACACAGATAACGTACATGTATAATTTGTTGATGAAGGACCACAAGAAAGGTAAGGAGAGCTGTTTCTTTGGACGAGCAATAAAGTCTGAAATTCTAAATTTGGACCACCCCGCCAGAATCCCGTTTTTTTTGTCGATAAATGAAAATATTTTTATTGTCACAAAAACGATGCTATTTTATTAAGTAAGTCACGCAGATAACGTTCTTGTATAATTTGTTGATGAAGAATCACAAGAAAGGCAAGGCGAGCTATTTCTTAGGACGAGCAATAAAGTCTGAAAGGCAAAATTTGGACCAAACCGGCAGCATATCATTTTTTTTGTCGATAAATGAAAATTTTGTTATTGTCACAAAAACGATGGTATTTTATTAAGTAAGTCACACAGATAACGTACTTGTATAATTTGTTGATCAAGGACCACAAGAAAGGTAAGGAGAGCTATTTCTTAGGACGAGCAATAAAGACTGAAATTCAAAATTTGGACCACCCCTGCAGCATCTCGTTTTTTTTGTCGATAAATGAAAATTTTTTTATTGTCACAAAAATTATGTTTTTTTTATTAAGTAAGTCACGCAGATAACGTACTTGTATAATTTGTTGATGAAGGACCACAAGAAAGGTAAGGAGAGCTGTTTCTAAGGACGAGCAATAAAGTCTGAAATTCAAAATTTGGACCACCCCGGCAGCATCTCGTTTTTTTTCGATAAATGAAAATTTTTTTATTGTCAGAAATGATGGTATTTTGTTAAGTAAGTCACACAGATAACGTACATGTATAATTTGTTGATGAAGAATCACAAGAAAAGTAAAGAGAGCCGTTTCTTAGGACAAGCAATAAAGTCTGAAATTCAAAATTTGGACCACAATTTTTGTATTGTCCCAAAAACGATGCTATTTTATTAAGTAAGTCACACAGATAACGTACATGTATAATTTTTTGATGAAGGACCACAAGAAAGGCAAGGCGAGCTATTTCTTAGGACGAGCAATAAAGTCTGAAAGGCAAAATTTGGACCAAACCGGCAGCATATCATTTTTTTTGTCGATAAATGAAAATTTTTTTATTGTCACAAAAACGATGGTATTTTATTAAGTAAGTCACACAGATAACGTACATGTATAATTTTTTGATGAAGGACCACAAGAAAGGCAAGCCGAGCTATTTCTTAGGACGAGCAATAAAGTCTGAAAGGCAAAATTTGGACCAAACCGGCAGCATATCATTTTTTTTGTCGATAAATGAAAATTTTGTTATTGTCACAAAAACGATGGTATTTTATTAAGTAAGTCACACAGATAACGTACATGTATAATTTTTTGATGAAGGACCACAAGAAAGGTAAGGAGAGCTGTTTCTTAGGACGAGCATTAAAGCCTGAAATTCAAAATTTGGACCACCCCGGCAGCATCCCGTTTTTTCTGTCGATAAATGAAAATTTTGTTACTGTCATAAAAACGATGCTATTTTATTAAGTTAGTTACACAGATAACGTTCATGTATAATTTGTTGATGAAAGACTACAAGAAAGGTAAAGCGAGCTGTTTCTTAGGACGAGCACTAAAGTGTGAAATTCAAAATTTGGACCACCCCGACAGCATCTTTTTTTTTTGTCGATAAATGAAAATTTTGTTATTGTCATAAAAACGATGCTATTTTATTAAGTAAGTCACACAGATAACGTACATGTACAATTTGTTGATGAAAGTCCACAAGAAAGGTAAAGAGAGCTGTTTCTTATGACGAGCAATAAAGTCTGAAATTCAAAATTTGGACCACCCCGGCAGCATCTCGTTTTTTTTCTTTTTTTTTTGTCGATAAATGAAAATATTTTTATTGTCACAAAAACGATGCTATTTTATTAAGTAAGTAAGCTGTTTCTTTGGACGAGCAATAAAGTCTGAAATTCAAAATTTGGACCACCCCGGCAGCATCTCGTTTTTTTGTCGATAAATGAAAATTTTTTTATTGTCAAAAATGATGGCATTTTATTAAGTAAGTCACACAGATAACGTACTTGTATAATTTGTTGATGAAAGACCACAAGAAAGGTAAGGAGATCTGTTTCTTAGGACGAGCAGTAAAGTCTGAAATTCAAAATTTGGACCACCCCGGCAGCATCTCCTTTTTTTGTCGATAAATGAAAATTTTTTTATTGTCAAAAATGATGGTATTTTATTAAGTAAGTCACGCAGATAACGTACTTGTATAATTTGTTGATGAAGGACCACAAGAAAGGTAAGGAGAACTGTTGTTTAGGACGAGCACTAAAGTCTGAAATTCAAAATTTGGACCACCCCGGCAGCATCTCGTTTTTTTTGTCGATAATTGAAAATTTTTGTATTGTCCCAAAAACGATGCTATTTTATTAAGTAAGTCACGCAGATAACGTTCTTGTATAATTTGTTGATGAAGGACCACAAGAAAGGTAAGGAGAGCCGTTTCTTAGGACAAGCAATAAAGTCTGAAATTCAAAATTTGGACCACAATTTTTGTATTGTCACAAAAACGATGCTATTTTATTAAGTAAGTCACACAGATAACGTACATGTATAATTTTTTGATGAAGGACCACAAGAAAGGCAAGGCGAGCTATTTCTTAGGACGAGCAATAAAGTCTGAAAGGCAAAATTTGGACCAAACCGGCAGCATATCATTTTTTTTGTCGATAAATGAAAATTTTGTTATTGTCACAAAAACGATGGTATTTTATTAAGTAAGTCACACAGATAACGTACATGTATAATTTTTTGATGAAGGACCACAAGAAAGGCAAGCCGAGCTATTTCTTAGGACGAGCAATAAAGTCTGAAAGGCAAAATTTGGACCAAACCGGCAGCATATCATTTTTTTTGTCGATAAATGAAAATTTTGTTATTGTCACAAAAACGATGGTATTTTATTAAGTAAGTCACACAGATAACGTACATGTATAATTTTTTGATGAAGGACCACAAGAAAGGTAAGGAGAGCTGTTTCTTAGGACGAGCATTAAAGCCTGAAATTCAAAATTTGGACCACCCCGGCAGCATCCCGTTTTTTTTGTCGATAAATGAAAATTTTGTTACTGTCATAAAAACGATGCTATTTTATTAAGTTAGTTACACAGATAACGTACATGTATAATTTGTTGATGAAAGACTACAGGAAAGGTAAAGCGAGCTGTTTCTTAGGACGAGCACTAAAGTGTGAATTTCAAAATTTGGACCACCCCGACAGCATCTTTTTTTTTTTGTCGATAAATGAAAATTTGTTTATTGTCACAAAAACGATGCTATTTTATTAAGTAAGTCACACAGATAACGTACATGTATAATTTGTTGATGAAGGACCACAAGAAAGGTAAAGCGAGCTGTTTCTTATGACGAGCAATAAAGTCTGAAATTCAAAATTTGGACCACCCCGGCAGCATCTCGTTTTTTTTCGATAAATGAAAATTTTTTTATTATCAGAAATGATGGTATTTTGTTAAGTAAGTCACACAGATAACGTACATGTATAATTTGTTGATGAAGAATCACAAGAAAGGTAAAGAGAGCCGTTTCTTAGGACGAGCAATAAAGTCTGAAATTCAAAATTTGGACCACCCCGGCAGCATCTCGTTTTTTTTCGATAAATGAAAATTTTTTTATTGTCAGAAATGATGGTATTTTGTTAAGTAAGTCACACAGATAACGTACATGTATAATTTGTTGATGAAGATTCACAAGAAAGGTAAAGAGAGCCGTTTCTTAGGACAAGCAATAAAGTCTGAAATTCAAAATTTGGACCACAATTTTTGTATTGTCCCAAAAACGATGCTATTTTATTAAGTAAGTCACACAGATAACGTTCATGTATAATTTGTTGATGAAAGACTACAAGAAAGGTAAAGCGAGCTGTTTCTTAGGACGAGCACTAAAGTGTGAAATTCAAAATTTGGACCACCCCGACAGCATATCATTTTTTTGTCGATAAATGAAAATTTTTTTATTGTCACAAAAACGATGCTATTTTATTAAGTAAGTCACACAGATAACGTACATGTATAATTTTTTGATGAAGGACCACAAGAAAGGCAAGGCTAGCTATTTCTTAGGACGAGCAATAAAGTCTGAAAGGCAAAATTTGGACCAAACCGGCAGCATATCATTTTTTTTGTCGATAAATGAAAATTTTTTTATTGTCATAAAAACGATGCTATTTTATTAAGTTAGTTACACAGATAACGTTCATGTATAATTTGTTGATGAAAGACTACAAGAAAGGTAAAGCGAGCTGTTTCTTAGGACGAGCACTAAAGTGTGAAATTCAAAATTTGGACCACCCCGACAGCATCTCGTTTTTTTTCTTTTTTTTTTGTCGATAAATGAAAATATTTTTATTGTCACAAAAACGATGCTATTTTATTAAGTAAGTAAGCTGTTTCTTTGGACGAGCAATAAAGTCTGAAATTCAAAATTTGGACCACCCCGGCAGCATCTCGTTTTTTTGTCGATAAATGAAAATTTTTTTATTGTCAAAAATGATGGCATTTTATTAAGTAAGTCACACAGATAACGTACTTGTATAATTTGTTGATGAAAGACCAAAGGAAAGGTAAGGAGATCTGTTTCTTAGGACGAGCAGTAAAGTCTGAAATTCAAAATTTGGACCACCCCGGCAGCATCTCCTTTTTTTGTCGATAAATGAAAATTTTTTTATTGTCAAAAATGATGGTATTTTATTAAGTAAGTCACGCAGATAACGTACTTGTATAATTTGTTGATGAAGGACCACAAGAAAGGTAAAGAGAACTGTTGTTTAGGACGAGCACTAAAGTCTGAAATTCAAAATTTGGACCACCCCGGCAGCATCTCGTTTTTTTTGTCGATAATTGAAAATTTTTGTATTGTCCCAAAAACGATGCTATTTTATTAAGTAAGTCACGCAGATAACGTTCTTGTATAATTTGTTGATGAAGGACCACAAGAAAGGTAAGGAGAGCTGTTTCTTAGGACGAGTAATAAAGTCTGAAATTCAAAATTTGGACCACCCCGGCAGCATCTCGTTTTTTTGTCGATAAATGAAAATTTTTTTATTGTCAGAAATGATGGTATTTTATTAAGTAAGTCACACAGATAACGTACATGTATAATTTGTTGATGAAGGACCACAAGAAAGGTAAAGCGAGCTGTTTCTTAGGACGAGCACTAAAGTGTGAAATTCAAAATTTGGACCACCCCGGCAGCATTTCGTTTTTTTTGTCGATAAATGAAAATTTTTTTATTGTCACAAAAATTATGGTATTTTATTAAGTAAGTCACGCAGATAACGTACATGTATAATTTTTTGATGAAGGACCACAAGAAAGGCAAGGCGAGCTATTTCTTAGGACGAGCAATAAAGTCTGAAATTCAAAATTTGGACCACCCCGGCAGCATCTCGTTTTTTTTGTCGATAAATGAAAATTTTTGTATTGTCCCAAAAACGATGCTATTTTATTAAGTAAGTCACACAGATAACGTACATGTATAATTTTTTGATGAAGGACCACAAGAAAGGCAAGGCGAGCTATTTCTTAGGACGAGCAATAAAGTCTGAAATTCAAAATTTGGACCACCCCGGCAGCATATCATTTTTTTTGTCGATAAATGAAAATTTTGTTATTGTCACAAAAACGATGCTATTTTAATAAGTTAGTTACACAGGTAACGTACATGTATAATTTGTTGATGAAAGACCACAGGAAAGGTAAGGAGAGCTGTTTCTTAGGACGAGCAATAAAGTCTGAAATTCAAAATTTGGACCACCCCGGCAGCATCTCGTTTTTTTTGTCGATAAATGAAAATATTTTTATTGTCACAAAAACGATGCTATTTTATTAAGTAAGTCACGCAGATAACGTTCTTGTTTAATTTGTTGATGAAGGACCACAAGAAAGGTAAGGGGAGCTGTTTCTTAGGACGAGCAATAAAGTCTGGAATTCAAAATTTGGACCACCCCGGCAGCATCCCGTTTTTTTTGTCGATAAATGAAAATTTTGTTACTGTCATAAAAACGATGCTATTTTATTAAGTTAGTTACACAGATAACGTACATGTATAATTTGTTGATGAAAGACTACAGGAAAGGTAAAGCGAGCTGTTTCTTAGGACGAGCACTAAAGTGTGAAATTCAAAATTTGGACCACCCCGGCAGCATTTCGTTTTTTTTGTCGATAAATGAAAATTTTTTTATTGTCAGAAATGATGGTATTTTATTAAGTAAGTCACACAGATAACGTACATGTATAATTTGTTGATGAAGGACCACAAGAAAGGTAAAGCGAGCTGTTTCTTAGGACGAGCACTAAAGTGTGAAATTCAAAATTTGGACCACCCCGGCAGCATTTCGTTTTTTTTGTCGATAAATGAAAATTTTTTTATTGTCACAAAAATTATGGTATTTTATTAAGTAAGTCACGCAGATAACGTACTTGTATAATTTGTTGATGAAGGACCACAAGAAAGGTAAGGAGAGCTATTTCTTAGGACGAGCAATAAAGTCTGAAATTCAAAATTTGGACCACCCCGGCAGCATTTCGTTTTTTTGTCGATAAATGAAAATTTTTTTATTGTCAGAAATGATGGTATTTTTTTAAGTAAGTCACACAGATAACGTACATGTATAATTTGTTGATGAAGAATCACAAGAAAAGTAAGGAGAGCCGTTTCTTAGGACAAGCAATAAAGTCTGAAATTCAAAATTTGGACCACCCCGGCAGCATCTTTTTTTTTTTGTCGATAAATGAAAATATTTTTATTGTCACAAAAGCGATGCTATTTTATTAAGTAAGTCACACAGATAACGTACATGTATAATTTGTTGATGAGGACCACAAGAAAGGTAAGGAGAGCTGTTTCTTAGGACGAGTAATAAAGTCTGAAATTCAAAATTTGGACCACCCCGGCAGCATCTCGTTTTTTTGGTCGATAAATGAAAATATTTTTATTGTCACAAAAACGATGCTATTTTATTAAGTAAGTCACGCAGATAACGTACTTGTATAATTTGTTGATGAAGGACCACAAGAAAGGTAAGGAGAGCTGTTTCTTAGGACGAGCAATGAAGTCTGAAATTCAAAATTTGGACCACCTCGGCAGCATCTCTTTTGTTTTGTCGATAAATGAAAATATTTTTATTGTCACAAAAACGATGCTATTTTATTAAGTAAGTCACGCAGATAACGTACTTGTATAATTTGTTGATGAAGGACCACAAGAAAGGTAAGGAGAGCTGTTTCTTAGGACGAGCAATGAAGTCTGAAATTCAAAATTTGGACCACCTCGGCAGCATCTCTTTTGTTTTGTCGATAAATGAAAATATTTTTATTGTCACAAAAACGATGCTATTTTATTAAGTAAGTCACACAGATAACGTACATGTATAATTTGTTGATGAAGGACCACAAGAAAGGTAAGGAGAGCTGTTTCTTAGGACGAGCAATAAAGTCTGAAATTCAAAATTTGGACCACCCCGGCAGCATCTCTTTTGTTTTGTCGATAAATAAAAATATTTTTATTGTCACAAAAACGATGCTATTTTATTAAGTAAGTCACGCAGAAAACGTACATGTATAATTTGTTGATGAAGAACCACAAGAAAACTTAAGAGACCCGTTTTTTTAGGACGAGCAATAAAGTCAGAAATTCAAATTTTGGACCACCGCGGCAGCATCTAATTTTTTTTTCGGGAAATGAAAATTTTTTTATTGTCAAAAAAACGATGCTTTTTTATTAAGAAAGTCGCACAGATTACGTACATGTATAATCTGTTGATGAAAGACCACAAGAAAGGTAAAGAGAGCTGTTTTTTAGGACGAGCAATAAAGTCTGGAATTCAAAATTTGGATGGCCCCGACAGCATCTCGTTTTTTTTGTCGATAAATTAAAATTTTCTTACTGTCACAAAAATGATGCTATTTTATTAAGTAAGTCACACAGATAACGTACCTGTATAATTTGTTGATGAAGGACCACAAGAAAGGTAAGGGGAGCTGTTTCTTAGGACGAGCAATAAAGTCTGAAATTCAAAATTTGGACCACCCCGGCAGCATCTCTTTTGTTTTGTCGATAAATGAAAATATTTTTATTGTCACAAAAACGATGCTATTTTATTAAGTAAGTCACGCAGATAACGTACTTGTATAATTTTTTGATGAAGGACCACTAGAAAGGCAAGGCGAGCTATTTCTTAGGACGAGCAATAAAGTCTGAAATTCAAAATTTGGACCACCCCGGCAGCATCTCGTCTTTTTTTGTCGATAAATGAAAATATTTTTATTGTCACAAAAACGATGCTATTTTATTAAGTAAGTATAATTTGTTGACGAAAGACTACAAGAAAGGTAAAGAGAGCTGTTTCTTAGGACGAGCACTAAAGTCTGAAATTCAAAATTTGGACCACCCCGGCAGCATCTTTTTTTTTTTGTCGATAAATGAAAATATTTTTATTGTCACAAAAGCGATGCTATTTTATTAAGTAAGTCACACAGATAACGTACATGTATAATTTGTTGATGAGGACCACAAGAAAGGTAAGGAGAGCTGTTTCTTAGGACGAGTAATAAAGTCTGAAATTCAAAATTTGGACCACCCCGGCAGCATCTCGTTTTTTTGGTCGATAAATGAAAATATTTTTATTGTCACAAAAACGATGCTATTTTATTAAGTAAGTCACGCAGATAACGTACTTGTATAATTTGTTGATGAAGGACCACAAGAAAGGTAAGGAGAGCTGTTTCTTAGGACGAGCAATAAAGTCTGAAATTCAAAATTTGGACCACCCAGCAAGCATCTCGTTTTTTTGTCGATAAATGAAAATATTTTTATTGTCACAAAAACGATGCTATTTTATTAAGTAAGTCACACAGATAACGTACATGTATAATTTGTCTATGAAGAACCACAAGAAAGGTAAAGAGAGCTGATTTTTAGGATGGGCAATAAAGTCTGAAATTCAAAATTTGGACCACCCCGGCAGCATCTCGTTTTTTTTGTCGATAAATGGAAATTTTTTTATTGTCACAAAAACGATGCTATTTCATTAAGTAAGTCACACAGATAGCGCACATGTATAATTTGTTGATGAAGAACCACAAGAAAGCTTAAGAGAGCCGTTTTTTTAGGACGAGCAATAAAGTCAGAAATTCAAATTTTGGACCACCGCGGCAGCATCTAATTTTTTTGTCGAGAAATGAAAATTTTTTTATTGTCAAAAAAACGATGCTTTTTTATTAAGCAAGTCACACAGATAACGTACATGTATAATTTTTTGATGAAAGACCGAAAACTGGGCATAGAGAGCTGTTATTTTGGGACGAGTGAGAAAGTCTGAAATTCACAATTTTATTGATGCCGGCCCACATTTGCCGATTAAGTACAACACTAGTTGGTCATATATGAAAAAAAAAAACAATCTTGTTACTATTAAATAAATACCGATTGGCTTAAAGTCATGCACCGAAATAATGAGAAAAAAAAAAAAATTCTTTAATACCGTAACTGTATCAATGGGAAACATCTCAATGCAATGCATAAAGCTTTGCTCACTCTCGATTTTGCCTTTCGCGCGTTAACAGGTGTATTATAGTGAAATAGAAGTAAGTTTATTATTGCTAGCAAATATGTCAAAATATGGTTTACGTAAATATTTTTAAATTTAGCGTATTGAGCCGCCCCATTTGAAACTGGTTTTTCCTTGGTAGTCAGACTCTAGCTTCGACGAAGTTTACTACTTCCAAAGTGTTGTAAGTGACGAGTGCTTGCGCTGCATTATTCAATACAGAGTCGATCTGCTTAACCACCTGCAAGAGATCACATTAGTGTGTTGATCCACAAATTTGAGAACTTTCTGATACAGAATGTCTGATTCTAAATTTTCCTAAGGAATTTAGGTGGCTATTAAATTTTGTTGATACTTTCATAGAAAACCTTCACCATAAACTTCGTTTGCTATTTTATTGTATCCAAATATATTTAATATTTTCCCTACAACTCACACATAGTCAAATTGGAAATTGGTTGGAAACTAGTAAAATCCCCGCCACAAAAGGGGTTTCTATCTCATCGTAAATCATTTTATGGATAAAAGTTGCGCAGAATAATCGTTTTTCCATTATCAGTAGCAGAGGGAACTTTTTCACGCCCAAAGTTCGGTAACTCTTTTGAAGGGATGATGAGCTATTTCCTATGGCGACGAAGTTTTATTATATTTTTCTTTTAAGAAAATCAATACTTCCACTCACTTTAAGAAATCCTACAGGATTTTCATGGCTATAAGAAAAGATTGCCTTCTATAGGAAAAACCACAACTAAATAGATTCTAAGAACGAGGCCAGTTTCAGAGTCATCCCATTTAAGTCTAGAGTGTTTTTATGCTAAACACCATGGATAAAACGAAGGTCGCCAGCTTTCCATTAAGTCACTGCTTTTATGATTTAATCATTTAATTAATTATTCAAATAACAACAATTGTAGCCCCTCTTTCAATCCTTGCTCAAGGTCGCGCTGCTATTCGTTCTTCCTTACCCACACCATCTGCAGGATTTCCGGATTCGGAATTAATTTGGAGTTTGTTGAAATCTTTTTTTGGTTCAACAGGACTCTTTAATTTTCACGGCCTGGGATTGGGAGGTTTCTATGTGTTTGGAGTAATCTATCCTATATGCCACAAATTGTTAAGGACGATGTAAAAGCTATTTCAGGGCGAATTAAATATGTGGGGGCGTCCTAGGCGTAGTGGGTAATCCTTGGATTTTTCAGGGCAAAAATATTTTGTCATTAAGTATTTGAGGGGGATTATGGGATTTTATCTAAAAGAAAAGTATTGCTTTGTGGATTAACATCGTTCCCAGTAGAAAATTTACTTTTAAATTAAGAAAATGGTTTTTTAATCGCGTGGTTTCTAAAACTGTGAGTATATGAACGCAGAACCAGCTTCCGGAATAGAATGCATCTTCGAATGGCTTTGGAAATTGTGGATCAAATGGCTTCACGACAGAATTACATTTTGAATATGAAAGAGATTAAAATGCTTAATTACTTACTCGATCTCTGTCTTTGGTTTTGTTGGTTCTTTTTACAATATACTTACGATTACCAATATGTATATGGCAGTCTAGGCACAGGAAGGTGTTAAGTAAATGGCTTGATTTGAGCTAACTGGGGCATACTCAATCAAAATAGATTTCATTATCAACTGCTTACATCCTAAGACGGGAATTTGCTTAAACTGCTTGTGAGTTTGAAATCGATAAAGCACTAGCAGATGCCAACATCAGTGGAATTTTCATGAACATTTACAGAACTTAGGCAACAGATAAGAAAAAGACAAAAGAATGATTTATTCGGAAGCCAAGGGCGGTGCTCACAGTCATGGAGTGGATTAGCGGGGTTTTTTCAAAGAAATATTTAAATCTGACAGCAAATCGTGGTAACGCTGTTACAGTGCAACTAGTTAGAGAAGTTATAAGAGTTAGGCTAGTTGACCTGCGCTCAATTGAAATTGTATCATGACAAAGTCATATTTTCATCTTCCCCCTAAGATGATGGAAGTGCTGCAGTAAACCTGCACCACAGTATGGCTGCGACGGCCTGTCTAGTGGAGTATATCGCCAGGAAGGACGTCACAGCCTTACTCAAACAAGAGCAGGAAAGCTGATTGGGCGAAGTACACAGAAGTGATAAATACACATCTGGATACCCAGTTATTCACCTGTGATAAAAGTGTTGAGAAACAATTCAATTACTTAGTTACTAGCGTTCCTAGCTGCCTCAGAAACAATGATGGAACGCGGGCTGAAAGCAGCCAAGAACTCCTGTTAACATTGGTGGAAACCCATTTTCTTGGATCCACATTATCGGTTGACTTTGGTATGTCGCAGAAGGCCGAGAACATTATCTACCGATCATGCTTCAGAAAGCACCCGAGGTAGCAATTCAAAAGCTTGCAAGCAGGGGCATGTAACAGCAAAAGATTTCAGACCAATAAGCCTGTCATCATTTATGCTTAAAACCCTAGAGCGTTACTGAAAATTCATATCAGGAACAAATGCAGTAATGGCTTTTTGACTGAGTCGTAGCATGTACTATAAATATGAAAGGCAAATTTGTAGAAATTGTACTACACGAGTCACCACCTCGTGCCTTCACTTCGGTGAGTTTTGGATGGTGGCGTTCGTTGATATAGAAGGAGCCTTTAATAACGTGAAGTCCAGCGCCAACAGATGAAGTTTGCAACATGTTCGCAAGTAGGGTTATGGACTGATCTATTGGACAAAGCTCGGCTGCAATGTTAATGACCAGGGGAATCCCTCAAGGGTGAGTCATTTCGCCACTCTTGTGAGTGCAGGTCATCAGAAACATCCTTAAGAGGCCTAATACCATGAGTATAAGTGCCACGGCATACGCTGATGACGAGGTCATAATAATAATAGTGGATTATGTAGCTTATTGGAGTGTAACTGTCCCTCTCGGACAGCGCGAGGTATCTGGGTGCTATTATGGATAAAAACAAAACTGAATTGAAATTGGCTTCCAAAGCCATTACAGGTGCGCCCTGTACCACCCCTATGGCAGCATTGGACACATTTCTGCACCTAACATCGCTTGATTTACAGATCAAATAACTTGCTGGCAACAGTGCGATACGACTGACTAAATTGAGTCACTTCAAGAGCAGTAGCTTCGGACACGGTATAGTCCTAATGGAGCTACTGACAAGCGATCTAAATTAATATATCCGGAAAGGAAGGATTGATAAGAAAATGCCGTAATTAAATGAAATGAAACTGCAATTTTCAGAGATGGCTCGAAAATAGAGGAAGGAACAGGTTCCGGTATCTTCCCAGAAGACCCAGAACTAAGAGTGTCCATAAGACTACCCCACTACTCTGTAAGGGGCATCATCGAGGAAAACACCACGAAGACTGCAAAAATAAAGTGGTCGAATCTTCAAGGATATAGGGTATCCAAGACTCTATGGCCACTTTTTGACGGAAAAGGATCTAGGTAGTTAATAAAACTAAACAGAGATAAGCTCAGAATATTAATAGGAATCCTGACAGAACACTGTTTCTTGCTGAAACACGTAAAGGGACTCAAATTGTCAGATACGGACATTTGAAGATTATGTGGCGATCTGCAAGTGGTTGAGGACATAACACATATACTATGTGAATGTGAGGCAGTATAGCTTAGCCGAAGAAAATTCTTAGGAAAATACTTTTTTAAAAACTTAGAGAAAATAGACGGCACTGATTTCAAAGGCCATCTCGACTTTTGTAAAGAAATTGGTGGAGGATGATTGTGTAACTTTTTACCCTTCGCAATTACTATATATTCAGCGATCGCGATGGGACAGTTTTGGTGCCTTGTGATGTGTTTTATGACACACCGTGTTTAACCCAACTAAATAAGCACGCATCTGGCCATAAAACTATCCTTATCTGGTACAAGGTGAACAAAATCGCGTGAAGTTAGAACAAAATATTCGATTAGCGATTTTATGGCTGCAATTTGCATTAAAACTACAATTCGTTGTAGGTAGGGCTTAAATATTTAATTGCCTTTTTATTTACTTATTTTAGGTGGTGCTACAGTCCGGAATGCACCTGGCCTCAGTCAGAAAGCGTCTCCAAGCAGTTCGATCCTTTGTTACCAGCTACCAGTTTCGCAAGCTAAGCTGTCTAAGGTCATCTTGAACTCGCGAGCGTCCCCTGACTCTCGGTCTTCCTCTACTGCGCTGTCCCTTGGGGACGGATTCGAAGCATTTTCGGACCGAAGCGTTGGTGTACATCCGCTCTACAGAACCCAGCCATCTCAGTCGCTGTACAGTTTGTACAGTTCGTCGTTGTGTCTCCTGCTCCACTCACGGTCAATACAGACGGGACCGAAAATCGCTCGAAAGAATTTTCTTTTTAAAACATCCAGGAGCACCCTCATCCGTTTTTGATAATGTCTATGCATCTATGTCTGGAGCAGGACTGGGTTTATTAAGGACTTACATAGGTTACCTTATTTTGTTCGATAGAGGGCTTTGCTAGTCAATTGCCTTCTTAGCCTAAGCAAAAACAGCAGTTGGCAGGAATCATTTTTCGTCTTATTTCTGCTGAGTGTTGTTGCCAGAGTTTATTGCAAAGATAAGGTACGTAATTTTTGACGTTCTGTCTTATTCGCCAATGAGCTTCTATTTTAATATTAGCAAACACACTAGTGACAGCCAGCTGAGAGCACCCAATTATGCCGATATCATCGGCTTACGCTAGTAGTTACACAGACTTTTAAAATGTTGTTTCTTCGGTGTTGGGTTGTGACTTCGGTACAGTTTTTTCGGGTTCGATGTTTAAGAAGCGCGTCATCATTTCAAAAATACTTTTTGGACACCTTAGGTCTCGGTTCAGTCGTTAGCGCCTTTAATGGAGAAGAGAGCGTTCTCAATCGTAATTTTGCATAAACCTACGACTTGGCTCTTTATAGCTCGTCTATATAAATTCAGTCATATACGTCCTTAAAATCAGTGAAAAGATAATGGGTGGCGATTTTGACTTGTTGAGCATTAAAAAACATATGCCGGAGTTTCGAAGATTTGATTAGTCCAGATATGCCCTGTATTGAAGAAGGGCTTCCGATTTTCACGCAATATGGCAGATAGGATCTTGTATCCGCTGTTGGTTGGAAACCTCGACCAGTAAGCCGTCGGTTCCATCTGTACGTTATTCCCGCAGGATAATCTGTCAAAATGTTCGCTTGCATGCTTCTCGTGATCTTTGTTCTCCTTCTGGAGAAGCCAATGTTTTTCCCGAATCTTCTGCTCGCAGAGCTCACGAGAGGCTTTCGTCTCTGTTTTAGCGTCACTTTATCTTATTTAGCTACATGTGCCTTTCGGTGTTCTCTATTAAAGCATGGTTTTCTTGGTAGTGGCCAGGTAAAAGCCATTACATCAGTTGCGGCGTCCCTGATGCCAGTTTGGCAGCGATGCCACGTGTCTTCGTAATTTATTGTCCGCATTCGTACCTGTGCTGCAACAAGGTCGTGATCCGAGTCAATTTCTTCTTGTGTGTATTGACATAAGGATAGCGTGTGATTGGTAAAGTGATATTTCGACCCGCCGCAAATTCAGTAAGGCTAAGTCCGTAGCCAGTTATGAGGGCTATGCCTACCAACTGTTCTAGCAAAAAGTTATCCGTTCCTTTCCTGGCATTACTTCGGACAGTGTTCATTTGTTTGTCGAGAATATCGTAGGATCGGTCTTTGGTGGCATTGTCCTTATCTTCTGTGGAGGCATGGGAGCATATTGGGCTTATGTAATCGAATTAAACCTTGATGAGTTTTTTCATTAGACGCTCGCTCACTTGTCGGAAGCTCAGTATCAGTACCCTCAATAAAAGTTGAAGATTGTACTTTAGAACCTCTCCGCTGTCCAAGATACCATGTCAAACTTCTACAGGCTGACTTTAAAAAACAAAAAAGTAAGACCGACTTATTGACTTACTAATAGACAACAACCTCCTGATAAACTAAGCAACAGCTCGAAATACAGTGACAAGAAAATAAACCGACACAGCTTTAGCAAAATGGGTCAACTGCAAATTGTACCGAATATATAGTTGTCGTAGTTTATCTAATAAGAGTGCCAAATGAAGAGTGTCATTGCAATATAAGCAAACTTACTCGTATATTATCTTTCGCTGTGAGTTCATCATCTACGAATGACACAAATAGAGGAGTTTCATCTAAGCGACGTTAGAGAGATGCTTTAGAGACGGGCATGGAATCGATTGAGTCTCATTCGCAAAAATATAACGTGAATAAGTTCATTCAAATTTTTTCTAAATTTTTTAATTAGCATGTAGATTCTATCTTTCGAAAAGTGGAGTTAACGCACATAACATAGCAGTAACTACCCCAAATTAAGATGATTTGTAAAAGTTATTGAATCGTAAGCACCCATTAGCAAATGGTGAGCAATCTGGAACACAGATCTTAAATCTGCAAGAGATGAAATTCCCTACTGGAAAATGGGGTGCATTTCATGAAAAAAAACCTCACTTCAGACAAGAGAACTGAGATATTACCAAGAAGATTGATGAGCTAACTGCAGAATATTTGATAGCAAGGGCGTACTTGTTCACTTTAAATGGCCAACATGAAACCAACATTCTTCACCACCTAGTTCGATTGATTGAGGTCCCTTAAGAAATTCTTAAGCGCTGATATTAATGTACTTTGCATTCCTGAGACATCATAGTGCTTGTTATTCCACTGTTTTTCGAAATTTTGATGCCACTGAACAGTCTGTACAGTTTTTTTTTTTAATTCATTTCTGCTTGAGGACAACACCAGTAATATTTTTCATTTTGCTCTCGTAGATTGCGAGACTCATCAACGTACATGTGGTATGTAGCTTTTGAGGTGATACTTTAGGGGGTATCTTCTCTCAAAAAATACTTTCATGTGCTTTGTTGGAATCTATAGAAAGTTGATCTGTGTTGGACTGCTATGGACAAAAGCCAAACAAAATTGGCTGGAGGTTTTAAATGTTCACATAGTAGATACAGCAAATAGAACACTGACGATATGTTGAATATACATAAAAGGATTTGGTAAGCATTGCGCTTAGTCCCATTCATCGAGCGTACTTCCATATGAATGCATTTTGCGAACAAGTTTATATATGTGCTCTGGGTAAGGGCAAGTGAAACCAAAGAAACCTATGTGAACCTTAGTCTCGACATGATTCATTCCGCCTAGTTGTGAAATTTCAATCAACGTCACGATCACGAAAAAGTGCTAGTTCCATATTTTTTTCTAGGTGGGGTGAGAGTAACCTCCTTGACCGCCAGAATGCGCTGCTACTGCAAAAAAGGTTATGGTGCCTTGAAGTCCGTTCACATTTAGGCAGACATGCCAAATTTCAGTGCGGTACTGTCCTTAGTTTTGTTTTGACAGCTGATTGTTGCTGACGTGTTTGGCATCATGTTGAGTATGGACAAAAACTATTTTCGTTCTCTCATAAAACATTATTTTTTGATAAGCAAAACGGTGAAGGAAACAAAATAAAAGTTGAATCAATATTCTGGGGCTAATGCTCCATCAGATTACACCGTCAAATATTGGTTTCGAGAGTTTCGTGGTGGCCGCAACTCCACTACCGATCAAGTCGGCAGCGGCAGGCCCTCCGATGCGGAAAATGTCAAAAAAAAATACATGAAATGGTGTTCACTGACCGGAAAGTGAAGGTTCGCGAGCTAGCAGATACCACAAAGTACTGAGTACAGAGCGCACACATAATATTTTGGGCAATATTCTGCATATGAAAAAGTTATCCTGCCACTGGGTGCCGCGCATGCTCACTCCTGACCAAAAACACTTCGAAAGAGTGTTTGGACTGGCTGGTGCGGATTCGGCGGACTTTTGGCGTCGATTGGTAACTGTTGATGTGCATTATTGGAGCGATTGAAGGCCGAAATCGCTGCAAAACGGCCTTACATGAAGCGAAAAAAAAAGTTGTTTTTGCAAGACAATGAGACGGCGGATAAGAGCATCGCAACCACGACTAAAATCAATAACTTACAGCTCCAATTACTGTCGCATCCACCGTATTCGCCCGATTTGGCTCCCTCGGACTATTATCTCTTCGCAAACCTCAAAAGATGGCTCATCAATAAAAAATTCAGCTCACGCGAGGAAATCATCGACGCCACGGAGGAGTATTTTGCAGACCTTCCGGAAAATTACTTTTCGGACGGGATCAAGAAGTTGGAAAATCGCTGAAATAAGTGTATCAAGCTAAAAGGAGACTATATTGAATAAAATAAAAAAAAAAAAATTTAAAAACATTTTTTTTCATTCCCACCTAGCAGAACCGACTCCGATTCACACCTTCGTTTCCTTGATCTTTGTCTTGAATGATGCCGTTCTCTTCAGCATTTTATTACATATTTTTAAATTTCTGCAAAAGCATCTCGTGTTGTACTCGTATATTGCTTAGCTAATAGAGATCGTAAGCACCTTTGGTCGATCATTGCAGCTTCGCTTGGAAATCTGCACGTCCTTGTCGATATTGGTCGTCGAACTAAAAGGTTCGTTGTATTTACCGCTTGGAGCCAAACCCAAGAGATGGCATCTCTTATATGTTTTTTGCTTATGTTGTTACTGGTCTTCAACACTTAACACAATAATTTAAATAGATCCCTTAATACTATAGTCATACGTTGTTAAACTTTTTCATAGCACTTTCTTGTCTTTGGGATGCTCATAATGTCCACAGCTGTACCTCGGCCATAGCACAATCCAGGTAAATGCCGCAATATGGTAAATCTGGGTGGCGGTTAGTTGATGAGGAGCATAACTTTTTTTTCTACCTATGTGGTCCAAGTCCTACTAGCTCTTTATTGTATCTTTAATTACTTCTGTTAGCTATGGCAGTTCTTATTGATGAATAAAAAGCAGTTTGAGTTTGCAGTATCTGCTTAGATGGTATGACTACTGGATAAAGATAAAGGGTACCCATATTCATATCAGAATCAATAAATATGAAACTTAATGCATTTATATGCCAATTGTAATATTTTAAATTAAATCATATAGAACCTCACTTTATCAGATCATTTTCCAAAAATAAAAACGCTTTTCTCTGATTTTTTCGATTAAAAATTCCAATCCAGTCTTCATTGGTATTCGCCAGGAAAAAAAGTTTGAAAATTTCAAACAAAAGCAAAAATTGAGTGCGAAAGCTTTTCCTTTGACAATACCCCATTGCCTCCCTTGATTTCACTGAATTCTTGTATTTTTCCAATTTTCATCAACGGAAAGGAACTCAGAAGTTTTTATCCAATTGTCACTCATCCCTGGTCATCACAGGAAAGTGCAGCCATAAACAAAATCATAGCCAAGACATTTCTCTCTCTACTAAATCCATTTGTTACAATTTCTGTGTTTACTCTCGGTTCTCAGACTTTTTGTGTTCCTCCGGAAATATCCTTATTTCTGTACACACATATGCTACGGCATTGACTTTGTCCGGTCCTTGTTTTTGTTTCATTGCGCTTATTACTTCCGCCTTTTGTTATCCGTAACTAAGCAAGCATTTTAGTCTGAGCTAAAGATACGAGTAAATCAATTATTCTTCCATTAAAGGAGACTTTCCTTAAAGCTGAAAAGCTTCTTAGTGCCATTCGATACCGTTCTGTGTCAAAAGGTTCGTTTATTGATCTCTCTGTCATAGTGTCTGAATGAAGTATGTATACAGAATGTGATTATCGTCAAAGGAATAGTTGGTAAAAGTTCCACAACAATTTTTGGAAGAGCTCTCACTGCAGTGTCCTTGTTCTGTTAGACTTGAATAGGTTTATCCTATCCAAGTCGAGGGAGCATGGGACTTGGTCTTGGGACCAATTCAAGAGTTGGATTCCCCAAATGGATGCCGACAACGACAAGGTCCGGGGTAAAGTTTATGCTGCCTATGGTGTTTTAATTAAAGGTAAATTACTCGTACTATCATGCTTTTTGTTTGAGTGTGGCCGTAATTAAATTACCAAAAGTGCTAGGTATGTAGTCTGGGTATAGGAGGCCGTTGCCGTTTGAATATGGCAAATAGTTAGACGGATTAGTCAGGGAAAGTATTATGAGAAATGATATGTAATGAAGGTTTGGTGGTAGGTCATTTTGTGGAGTAGAGTCAGTTGGTTGTTTGGGTTGGTTCAGTAGACTCCTTTGGGGGTGATTTATAATAGAAATGATGTGCAAGGGAAACCTTGAATTTAGGCCATTAGAGATATGTGAGAAACATTTTCTAATTTTCTCCAGCTCATGATGAACTTGACAGCCCTAGGGAAGCGGTGGTAAGTATACAAATAGAATTTGGGAAGGGGGGATGATTGAATGCAACATGGAATCAGCGTTTTTGGTTGGACGCCACAAAAATAATGAAGGAATTTCTTTTAAGTGGAATTTGCAGAGTGAAGCTCAAATGCAATTAACTGCGATAACTTTGTTTGGTTTCATTTCAGTATAAAAATAAGAGCGAGTTTGTACAAATTCGAAGTCTTCATTGCATAAAAAAATGCCTACTAATCTGGTCAAAAGGAATTTTGTTTGGAAAGAGAAGTACAAGCGCCCCGGATATATATTTTCCAAACAGTTCACTTTGTCATTATGCAGTCAAATAGATTATACCGATTAATGTTTTGTGCATTCTGTAATACTTATCCTTGTCATCTCAAGCATGCGCAAACAGGTCTAGGTTGCTGTGCAGCCCGTACAGCTTGCTGTTGTTGCAAAGTTTCTCCTCCAAAGACAGTCATCAGTTTTATTCTTGAGTTCAAAAGTCGCTTCAATACTATTTGACAAGGCCGTTTTTTCGATTGCATTCTTGGGCCAAAGGTAAAACGAAATAACTCGTGATAAGATGTCAGAATTAATATAAGGGTCTGAAGTAGACAAGGTCCTTACCTCTCAAGGCTGCTTTCCAATTTATCGATTTTTTGTGTCCTTTCTTGTTACCACCATTGTTATAGTTGTTTTCCCAATTTGATGTTGTTGTTGACCTAATTCATAGTCAAATTCTTTGCCCAAAACCACACTGAAGAGGGTCGAACGCAATATGATCAATTTGTATTTTATGATCCTAAATAAGAATTTGGAGGCTATTCTGCACTTTTGGTATGTATGTACAGGGCTCTCCAATAAGGACTTGACACCTTTTTTTAAAATAAAACACAAACCATTTGAGATATTTCAAAAACTTTATTATCGGCTTGAAGTACAATCAAAACATTTATGAATTGAACTCGACTTCGTTCATATGGCCACCGCGGGCACGTTTTCAGCGGTCGATTCTTTGGACCCAATTTTCAACGACTCGACCACACATTTCGGCCCAAACGGCCGTTATTTCGCTTTCAATGTTGGCTCTGAGCTCTTCCGGCATCGTCGGCTTTTTAGCATAAACCAATGACTTAACGTAGCCCCACAGAAAATAGTCAAGCGGCGTTAAATCGCACGAACGAGGCTATGATCTTGATTTTGCGATGAAATTCACCATCTTGGGGCATCTTCTCCAGAAGCCAATCGGAGAACGTACGTCGCTTCAAATGTTCCATCGGCTTCAATTCTTGAGTCAGCTTGATCTTGTATGGGTGTAAACCAAGATCCTTACGCAAAATACGCCATAATGTGATCTGAGCGATGCCCAATTCTTGAGAACGCCGTGGAATTGACTGATTTGGACTGATTGCTACGGACGCCTGAACGGCAGCAATATTTTCGACACTTCGACCAACCCGTTGTCTCATTGACACGGCAACATCACACAATGAATATTTAAACTCAAATTTTTGCACAATACTTGTAATTGCCTGTCTACTAGGGCGAGAATTACGACCGAAAATTGGAATTTACGCTCTTAAAGTTGCAGTCACCGACTCCGAATTTCCGTAGAAAATTTTTATTATTTGCAGACGTTGCTCGTTAGTGTACTTTACCGTGATGAAAATGTTGAATTTACTGAAATTAAATTCAAAGTTGTCAAGTCCCTATTGGAAAACCCGATATGTATACTCCTGCTTTTCCCATTCCTAGGACTTAGTACTTTTTATAAGTACTGCACTTTGAGTTTTCGATGATTGTTAGCATACATATTTGGTCTAGGTGATGTTTTAAACTCAAACGACTACCAGCAATGACCCCGAGATACTTTAAAATCATTTGAAAAGCAATTTCGTGCCCTCAAACTCTAAACGTTATGTTTCCTCGAATTCTTCTTCTCAATGCACCGTCATTTCAGTTTTGTAAGCAGCGAGCGGCAAACCACTACCAGTGGTTAAATTGATTTTATCATACATTCTGGGAGCCTAAGACCGATTATTGTGGTACACCCCTAGTAACTTCGTGCGCCTTAACTACATCGTCATTCTATTTGGAAAAGGCTTTGCATCATTTTGCTGAGATAGTTCGGTATTTCAACCTAATTTCTAATCCGTTCTTGGTTCTCTGTTTCTAATGCCCGTCAGCTTGTCGAGTTCTAGTTATTGCCAGACATCTCGTGATGAATTCGACTTACTGGTACTAAATTTTTGGGGGAGGAAATAAGGTCACGGCTGTTTATCGCAGCAGTAGCGGCATTGCAAGCGACGGCTTGTCAGCTTCATTGGTGGTGTGTGATAAGTTTTACGGCATATGCCCTGATTAAGTGGCTCATAATGATTTCCCAGGCAAAGACATTTGCTAGACTTAATCGGGTTACTACCTGCTGAAGAAAGTGTTGTAAATGATAAATCCTGATTTTGCTGTGCTAAACGTGTTCCGATGTTAGTCAAAACAATATCCAGTCAAGAAATTGCTGCTGGGGAACCGAGCCTGTGCGATTCTTATATGAACTGCTTCATTTCCAGGTCCATGCATTGAATCTGTTTTTTTAATGAAAGAATTCTGGTGATGGTCTATGGAAATACCTCTTAATCGTATGTTAGGCCTGATAAAGTTATCCTCAGAATGCCCCGAGTGTTCCTAAATGAAAGCGCTTCCGCAAGTCCTGACCTTGTGTGAAACGACTACTTCTACAAAGGTCGCATATGAGTATACTCGTATCGTCGCTACAATGCAGAACTAGTCTAAGTCACAATTTTAAAAATTTTCAGGTGAGCGATTTTAAAACTTGAAAATGTATTTACTACTAAACTATTTTATGAAACACCTTGGCGTAAAAAACATATATGTTAATTTTTTGTGCTGGATTTTTTAAGAAGCATTTTTGTTTTAGTTGATTTTTTAACATAAGAAAAAAAAACTCAGGACATAGGATTTTTTTGAACGATTAAAACTGTGAACGAACTACTGCGCGTAGAAACATGGTTATCACACAAGCACGCGCAGAATGCAACTAACTTTCATCTGATGTAAAAATCGCAAATTTCGAAATTTTGGACTTAGACTAGTTCTGCATTGCAGCGACGATATATGTACGTTTTTTTTTGCCTACCGAGCTTAATAAATATTATATAAAGCCATCCACGAACTACCATCAGCGCCATCTCCAAAATGATCTGCCAGAACCATAGTGGGGTCAATAACCAAAACAAAAATCCCATCTTATGTCTTATACACTTTCTCTTCCACCCATTCTTGTTTGGTTCGTGTATCGAAAATAACACTAAGGCCCCAAATATGTAGAATTTTTTTTTAAAAGCTCACAAATGGTGAACGACCCTACGACGTATGGGTAACATGAGAAAAAGAAAGGAAATTTGCAATAGCATCAGATGGCAAATAACATGCGGTACTTACAGAAGTGTTCAATGGTAAAGGTTCTAACTATCAATGTATCAAAAAGTCTCAAAAACAAAAACTAACGAAACTTATTGTAACAAGTGTAGTGAAAGATGAGAAATAAATAATAAAAGGAGTGAAATTAAGTACAAAGAAGGAGAACAAGAAACAAAAGATAAAAAGTCTGAAACAAATAACAAGTGATCGCTGTAGGCCCACTTCCTGGGCCAAGAGTTCAACCCAGGATTATATGTGAATCACTTAGCCAATTCGGAACAAAGAATTTGTCAAAATTGCGAACAAGGGAGGAAATGTCCCACATTCGAAGTATCGCAGAAAAATAATCGCATTCTACCGATCTTCAGTGAAGCGATCCACGGACAACTATAGAGCGGACAACTTTGTCCCCCTCCCCAGCCCCACCTACTTGTGTTTCATCCTAGAAAGGATCTCCGCAGGTTGTAATAATCGTTTAATATTCTTAACTAGAATATGCTTTCTTCTTAAATTTTTGTCTTAATTGTACTTGTATCTCAGATACCACGGTCGAAGTAAAAAAAAAATAAAAAATTGCAATTCAACAGTCTTGATCAATCAGTGAAAGAGTCCCCAATAATTTGTTGTTGCTACATCGACCTGCCGTTAGACGCGATTTAAGGAATTTATTTAGGAAGCCAATCCTTTTTTCAGGGATACGTTCTTCGCTTTGAAATGCGGATGTAATGTTCAATTTTATAGGGCGAGAAAAAAGAGGATAGTAAGGATTGCAAAAGATGACGATGTAAGAAATTAATGAATGAACCGCAAGGGGTAGTTACTAATACCCCTACGGACCCAGTAGCTACAAAGGCGAGTTATAGCTATCCAATGCTAGGCACTTAAGGGAGCGTAGTTCCGTATGAGAGCATTACACCTAGCTCACATCTCTTTTTATGCAACCTGAAATATAGGAAGTTTAGTTCAATCGTGGTGCAGAATCGTGATTCGAGACAGAGTTAGCTGATTGGTCGACGACTTTCTAAGGACAAATTCGAGTACCAATCCTAAGCCATTTTAGCTTAAATTCCACCTAGAGCCAGGGATGGAAATAAATATAACTGCGGCTGCTCAATCTTGGTGGCAAGATCCCTTCCCATTCCAGAAAGCAAAAGACGGACCTGAAGCAAGCATGCCTGCCGCAATCAACTGATCAACCTCCTTCCACTTCTTGTCCGGACTGGCCTCTCTGGTTGCCTGTGCCTGGAGGTCATAAAGATAGGTGAAACTTAGAAGGGAGGGTCCGATCTGTCCTGCACTTTCACTCTGGACTAAACGAGCCTGGGTTGAAATGCGTAAAAACAGAGCACACCCCACCATTATAATTGCCTAGTTATTTACTATACAGTGTTTAGTAAATAAACATCGTATCTGTGTGGGTATAATTAAATAATTATACCGTTACACCCTTTTGTTGCTTCGGGCAGAAAGTTATTTCCATTTAGGAGGTCTTAAGACGTTTAAATTTTGTCCGAATAGAGTATTCTGACAAAGAACTAGTTTATTGCACTCTTCTGCACATCTCCTGCTGCCGGTCATAAATTCAGACTCAAGGCTTTTGACTTAAAGCAACGAATTTGGTCTGACTTTGATGTATTTGAATTTGTGTCTATTTTTGCCGCTTCGAAAATAAGGCCGGCTGATCCGAACTTACGACTTAAGCATTTTTCATGTTGCTAATCATCGCTTATTCGAATGTGTCTTTCTAGACTTTGCTTATCCTCTTCTCAAATATCACTTCGTCGATATCTTTACAATGTAGGAAGAGCTATTGCATTGTGGTTTGTATTAGTTAAGCTTCAATTTTCTCTTAATAGGCCGGTTTTACTGTTGCCAATTTATCGTTCTTTGGATTGGGCTTATTTTTTGAAGTATTAGACTCCGAAGAATGTTACCATACAATAAGTTTCCGGTGTTCTTTATTTTAATCGGATCGGGGGCGCGATACCTTTTAATTAACCGTGGCTACCTTCACATATGCTTTATCCGAATTTTCTTACCTGTTTGTGTAGCCGGATCCAAGCTGCTGTTTTCGGTTGTTTTTCGCAAAGAGTTTGTTTGCGTCATTTTCAGAACAGGGCACTTAGGTGATTGCTTCTCAATCTTTCCTTCCAGAAGTTGTGTTCTTGCTCACCGTTTGCTTTCCTCTACCGTCCAAGTTGGTTGCTAGGCTTGCTTCGTCCGTTGTTGAATGGGACTTCTGAGCACCGAACTCGGAAACCGCTCTTTATGAGCATAAGCACTTCTTTGAATTTCTTCAAGGACTTTGTTTTTATCTCTGTGGAAATCAAAAAGACCATTGACTGTCGCTCCGAGTTGTAGCACTTTTGTCACCCCGCGACGCTCACAGTTGACGACGATTCCGAGTGCGAATACATATTTTCCTTAAGGAAAGTTACCTTAATTGACTAATGTGCAAGTCGGGTATTCTTTCTGAACGGATCGGAAACCGCATTCAAGTTTTAAACCCTTTCGCTGTAATATTACTGACCCCAGGGTTACACAGGACTTCTTAAAAATCAGGATGTGTATCTGTACACGAGAGACCGAGTTACCTAACTAGAAATATTTACATGTGTTGAGTACATGCACACGAGAGAGGAAATTTGAAGTCTATTGTCGGCCGATATTTTGCCCGCAATTTACGAAGATTCTAAAATTTGAGAAGTTTTGTATGTTGCTTTCTTCTTCAGATTTTCTTCTGTGTCATTTTAGGATTCTGTTTTTTTAAACGATTTCATTTCACTTTTACGGTGAAAATTTTAAAATTCTCAGTGCAGGTGAATTTTGCTGTGCATTGGGGTTTGGGTGGGTTGTTTTTGTTCAATTAAAAGCGCGTACACACAAGCTGATTTGCCAGTCCAATCTAGGATTTCGTACGAGTCATGTCGCTGCTATCGAAAAACGAAAATGTGAATTACATGCATTCAAATTTTCGTTTCATTTTCAAACATGTAATTCTACCTGCAACAAATCTTTATTCATTAAATTTTGAAGGTGAAGATACCCAATACCCATCACCTTATAGCAGATTGCTCAAAATATTGTTTTACGCTTCAAATCTCGATGGAGTTAATAAGAAAGGATTTGTCCACATATGTACCAATATCTCTTTTTTTGTCTGTTTGCTTTCCCAGCTTCTTTTTATGATTTTTTCCGCCGTCTGGTTGTCGACAAAATTCAAAATGATTTTCTAAAAACACACACATTGAAAAAAAAACTAACACAATGATAAATCCAGATTTTTAAGAAATCTTGTGTAACCCTGGGGTGACTACCACATCCAAGGTTACCAACGATGTAGTAGGTGCACTAATACAATTATTCAGGTCCCTATGACAGATGACTGATGGCTGATAAATAATAACTGACAATTGATTACTAATGGGTGACGACTTATGACGTACGATTGATGACTTATGATTGATGACTGATGGCGAATGACTAATAACTAGTTACTGATTACTATCGACTGATGGCAGAAAGGCCATGATTAACGACTAAAAACCGATGCTTATTGGTTGATAGCCAATGACTGATCAATGATTATTGGTATTGTCTATTAACGTCTGATCATATACGAGTATGTACATATTTCTAGATCAGAGAAAACGCAATTGGTGATTTAAAACCACAAAAACTAGTTTATTAAAGCTCAGCATTGCTCTCCAGTTTCCTCATAATGGTCAGCTGCAGTAATTATTCTATCGTAAATAATATCTTTTACTTCCATAGCCCATAAATAGTCCAAATGATTCCATTCGGGAATAGGTACATGATAAGACTCTACAAGATTTGGTAAGCGCTTTTGCAATTTGCGAATATCTGTTATTTCCGAAAACTGATCATTGTCAGAGTAATACACCCTCACTGGGGCCGTAATCTTTTCTACTGGATAATCAGGTGGCGTGCGTTGACCGTAAGTCATAATATTTCCAAGATATCCATGATCGTACTGTCTAAAGAAACCAGACCTGATTTCCTGGCCATAGTGAAACAGTTGTTTAGTTGAGGCTCCTGCTGGATGGGACTCTAACACAGACGGCAGCAAAGTCTATCAAATAAGAAAACCTTATGAGACTACTCTAAATTGAGTCACTCAATCATCGTACTTACATAGTTCATATGTTTGGAGTCCGAACCGCAGATCAAGAAGAGTGCATTACTACAAATCGATTTATAGATCGAAGAACAAGCTACCGACATCATTGAACCCAAAATTTTGTTAGTTGCTAAAACACTGTAGCCAACATTGCTTACTATGGATGGAATTCTGCCAAAATTTGCTAAAATCTGAGCGATTGGATTTTCTATGTTGCTCATATATGCCACTGGTGCTAACATGTGTGCTGTCTTGATCTTGTCATTGTAATTGGGGATCATTGACATAAGGACAAAGAAGACGGTGGTACCTTGGGAGTGTCCGACATAGTGTAGAGATGTTTCACCAGTTTGAGACAAGGAGTAATCAATCATGGTGGGCATATCGATCGTGGCGATTTCATGCCAACTAAAGTTCCAGAAACTAGGGAGAAGTGATGATTTCTTGATGTTTTTCCTTGAGTAGACTGTTCCGCGGGCATTACCCATCCAGACATCATAGCCAGCATCGGATAATACATACGCAAGTGCATTGTCAGGGCCATTCAAAATCCAACTGTCAGAGGAGCTGAGTAGTCCATGTTGGAGGAATACAACTGGTCTTTGTTTGTCTTGATTTTGAAGCTTCGGTGAGCAGGGGATTCGAAACACGGTGAGGACATAACCATCTGGCGTTGTTACTTGATGAGTTTCCACTGAATAGTTATAGCTTTTGATACGTTGAGCCTTGAAAGAAGTTCGTTTATGAGTACTATCACACAATCATATCTGATAACTTACAGTAGTAAAGAGGACACCTTGTCCGATAATAGCTGAAGCTGAACCGACGACAGCCACGCCAACGAGAACAATTAGGATTATTTTCATTTGATTTAAGTCACTTTTGAACTTGAACTAGTGGATTTCTTGGGAAGAATATTTGCATTTATAGCATCCTCATACTTATTCGTATCTTGGAATGAATGAGGGTGTGATGTAATTCAGGTGCGCGATATGATTATTTGCTTATACTATCTACTTATCGATGCTGGTGGCATTTGCCTGATGCAGTCTACCTGATCTGGTATTATTTACAATACTAAACAATCCGAGTTCTATTTAAGTTCTCTGTCACCGATCGTGAGTAGATTCAATATTAAGCAAGGTCACATGAGATGGGTAGTTCCAATAGTACAACATGTGCCCCTATAGGTGTGTTTTGCATTGCTATGCGTTCGAGAATCATCAGCTGAGTCTATACTGACAATAGATAATTAGATACAGGTGCGTATGTGATTTTTTTCGCTAAAATAATATGTGTATCGTTGGAAACAAATCTCTCAGGGGATTAGAAACAAATGATTTAAATAGCTTAGAGTGGAAACTGAAAGTGCTTTCATATCTAGGCCATTGGATTGTATGAATATGAAAAATTGTATTTAAAATACCAGGTTCAAGGCCAGTACGTCATAGCCTGCATGAACACTAATAGTTCAACGTTCACAATTTACATTTTTTATGCCTAGTCAACATTATGATGTAACAGTTGTGAGTAATAGCATAAGAGTCGAAGAAAAAAAATGCGGGAAGGTTTTGGATTCTAAGCCTGGTTCAAATTAGACCAATGGACGTATATGGTCTTCAACCAAAGTTAACATTAGCCGAGCTTAAAAATATCTGTTTTTCTGGGGCTAATCAGTCTTTTTTTTAATAATAAAAAAACAATGATGTCAAGTGGTTTAACATTTATTACTAGAGATCCGAAGTTCACCAGCGGAATCGTTCCCGGGTACGTTTGAGTGATGGAATTAGATTTGGATTGAACCATTTAGCACTTATAGGAAAAGCTAAGACATTTGTATGGGTAGACTGAAAGGGTGGTGTACCTATGCATATCAGCTCAGAGAAAATGTGTGTGTCAATGGACTCGGCAGCTTAAATGTCATCCTGTAATAAAAAAATCGGTTTACTTCGCATGTGATCTCCATTGGTTTCTATTTAGATTCATGAAATTGATGTCTTTTATAGGTTAAAGACCGGTTAATTGGAGTAGGACGCGATGCAGCTTGAGTAGTCTAGCATGCAGAGGTAGTATCAATGGAGGGACGCCATTAAAGAAGGTTTTGATGTGTCGATGATTTTTTCGCTTGCCCTTTTCATTTGTTTTTAGTAAGTTGATACACGTCTTCATTTTTAGTCAACGCTACTGGACGGCTGTGCAATAAGTTTGAATAACTTTATCCATCGTGAAATAGACCGTGAATATGAAACGACTTGTCCATGGCTTTGTGATTGTAAGAGTATGAAGATGCCATCATGTAGGCTTACTGCACAATTGAATTTCTAAATGACGCTTTTTGATCAGCTTTGTAAACTTTTCTTTCAACCTTAGTTTACTTTTCAGGTATGGACCAGGTCACCTAGACCACCAAAGATAATTTTGATTGAATTCACATAGTTTGGTCCTGAAAAACTAGTAGATTCACAAACTTCAGATTGTCGGCTGTTGGGGACCTCCGAGGTCCTTTTCTTAAAAAAACATCTTGGAATAAGTTTCCACACTGCCTAATTTTTTGAGGCGTTTGACATCTAGTCAGTGGTCATTTTTAAAGCGCAAGCAGCTTTAGCCACCAACTCTTTTTATTTTTTCTCTAGCGACGGTGACAAGGATTTGATCTTCACCAAGACAGATTTTGAATGACGTGGTATGAAGAAATCCTCTTGGGTTTTTGGCCAGAAACGGCGGGCCTGACAAAGATATCCCTTTCTATCGTTTTCTGTCTTTTTTTCTGAATGCGGTAGCAGTCAGTAGAATGCGACGATGCGAGGACAAAGAACTAGTCTACTGAACTTTTTACATGTTCCTTTCACCAAAATTTCACAGCCTTCAAAGAAAAATAAGTGAGCCTACAGAACCATCATATAGCACATCAGCACCAAAAATCTGCAGGCTACTGCCAGACTAGGTCGTCATCACTTTGCACCAAGCATCGCAGGTTGATGTATATGCCCAGAGATCTTTCGTGTTTGGTAGTAGCGTATTGCCCTCTCACGACTTACTTTTTTAGGGGTAGCAGAGATGTCGGGTAGCATATGCTCAGCCTGCATGCAGCAGAGTCCTAGCTGTAAATGAAAACCTCATTCGAGGAAGCAGGCACTCGCAATGTAGACTCGATAGATAAAAAGGTAATTCAAAGCATTATAAGCGTCGGTTTAGTTTTTTTTTCTTTCTAAAAACACCCGTTATAATGTCATTGCATTCGTAAGATAAGTATGAAGCCCCTACTGGGAGCCAAGAAAATTTTTCTTAAAAGTCTTTTCCACCAAACGCCATTGGAGCCGCTTGTAAGTTGGTTTTGTTTGGCTTGTTGGGATGTGACTCTCATTGAAATCTATTTTACCCTGTCTCCTAAGATCTGCATTCCACGGATGGTTTGGGTAATCGGTTAGGTATATCACTTCAAAGTACGAGGGCGGGTCAATAAGTCCGTGACTTTTGGATTAAAACACAGATTTTTTGATAAAAAAATAATTTTATTTTTCAACGTAGTCTCCCTTGAGCTCTGTACACTTTGTCCAACGCTTCTCCAATTTTTTTATCCCTTCCAAAAAAAATGATTTGTCGAGGTCCTCAAAATAGGCCTTTGTTTGCGAGATGACTTCATCATTGGAGTCAAATCTTTTTCCACCAAACCATTTCTTCAGGTTTGGGAACAAGAAGTAGTCGCTCGGAGCCAAATCTGGAGAATAGGGTGGATGAGGGAGCAATTCATAGCCCAATTCATGGATTTTTGCCATGGCAACTGCACATGTGTTTGTGGTCGACTGTGAGCAAACGCGGCACCCATCTTGCGGAAAGCTTTCTCATGCCCAAGTGATCATTCAAAATTGAAACCACTGAGCCATGCGAGATCCCTACGGCTTCCACAATCTCTCGCACTTTCAATCTTCGGTCGGCCAACACCATATCGTGAATTTTTTCGATTGTTTCGGGTGTAGAGACCTTAACTGGGCGTACAGGACGTTCGGCATCTTCAGTGCTTGTACGCCCACAACGAAATTCAGTAAACCACTTTTTTACCATTGAAATCGATGGTGCAGAGTCCCCATAGTATTTATCAAGCTTAGCCTTGGTCTCGGTAATGGTTTTTTTTCGCAAGAAATAATGCTTAATAAGCACACGAAATTCACTTTTTTCCATTTTCTCCTCAAATTAGTGAGTAGTCTGATAAAAATAGCTGTCAAACACAAACTAACTGACGCAGCAAGTTTAAATTTTGACAGGAGTCAACTGACAGATGCCTGTTGACAGGAGCAGTGTTGCTGTTTCAGTAAAGAGGTCAGAAATTCAAAAAGTCACGGACTTATTGACCCGCCCTCGTATTTGGCTAGGGCATCGTTCAGGAACTGAGAAACTTTCTCTGGCTTTAATTTTGTTCTGAGATTAGAGGGAACAAAGTGGTACTATTGAGATGTGTAACTGAAGGCCATTGGGGAACGAGCGCGCCAAAGGATGAAGACCTTCCAAGATCAATCCGATCTGTAGTAATTTATCAGTTCGGTAAATTCAATTAGGATTGTGTTGTTTTAGTCCCCTCTGGCGCCAAAATCTATATTGGAATAGCAGCAGATTTATCTAATGGAGGAATAATGGAGCCTCATTGACGACTAACGACTTAACAAGCTTCTCCAGTCGGCCTGGTCTTTAACCAACTGCCTTCATTTACACACTCCATTTGAGTGTGGGTCCTCTTCCACTTGTGCCCGCCATCAAAGGTGAGGTTTTCTCTAGGTCATTGTCAATCGTTGTTAGGTTCGAAGACTCTGCGGCCCCGAGCATTGGTGTCCATTCGCTGTACAGGCGACTGATGCGGAGTTTTGGGACTTGGTGGACGACACTATACAATTCGTATACTTCGTTGTTCAATCTTCTCATACAACGAAAATGGGATCGAAAATATTTCGAAGGATTTTTCCTTCGAAACCACTGAGGATATCTTCATCCGATTTTGCTAGAGCCATAACACAAGACCAGAATCATCAAGATCTTATATATATACTACTCAATTGCCTTCTTAGCCCAAAGAAACATTGATTGGCGAGTGTCATTCATATTATTATTATATACTCATATTACTTCGTTATTTTAGTTGTCGACTGTGCCGTTTTGTGCAGTTCGTCCTTCTTTCTTGACGACATGTATTTAGTTTTGCCATGATGTACCACTTAACCAATTTTGGCAGCTTTTGTTTCAATACTAGTGAACGCACAAATGACAGCCGGCTGTGTTCTTCCAATTTTGTCGATATCAACGGGGTACGCTAGAAGTTGCACACACTTTTAAAATATTACAATATTGTTTCTGTGTTCGCTTGTGAGTTCCACACAATTCTCTTAATTATGATGTTAATCAAATTACATGACAGCGCTTCGCCTTGTCTAAATGCTATTTGAAACAGGAAGTCTTAGTTAGTTGTTACAGACTTTGATGGAGCCGCCAGCGTTCACAATCACCATCTTTCACAGATTGGGAAGGCAACTAAGGTTATACATGAATCTGTATAGCTCATCTCTACAGATTCTGCCGTATATGGTTGGTTACCAGGCATACACTCTTCTAATCAGATTTGACAAATCAGTAAGTTTATGCTCTTTACAGTGTAATTTTTAGGATTTTTCTTTTTCACTCATGGTAAGCCGTGAGGTCCATCCCAACGGTATTTTCTAAGTTCAACCTCTCAATATCTTCGAAACCGGGCCTCTTGTTATCTTTTTTCTTCTTTTGGAGAAGCAAATGTTCGTCCCGTCACTTCTCTCTAGAACTCACGAGTGGATATCGTTATTCACTGCAGAGCCGCTTTATACGCTTCATGTTTGGGGCTGCGGTACATCATCAGTGTCGTCTCTGATGTCACGTAGAGAAAGACTCCTATTCCTAGCATAATTTTAACGCCATACCTCAGAATATTGCTCATATATCTTGTCCAGGAGCACTAAGAAGCTTGCTGGGATAGTCCTTGTCTTTCAAAGGGGCACATCTACATATAGTAGTAGGCTTATATTAGCGAATTTAGCTAATATCTAATGTCATAAGATGCTTGCTCAGGTATAGGACCTATCACCTGAAAATTGTGATAGAATCGAGGATTCCGCTCAACCTATACTATTCCGCATCTTTTCAAGTGGTACCAAGTGAGGGGTTCGTTTCTTTGAGAAACTATACTTGTTTCTGACCTTCCTCGTGAAATAACAATTTTTTTCTTCCATTATTTATTTAGTTTTTTTTTTAAAATGTGATTGGCAGCCACTGCGTACTACAGCAATCACTTAACATAAGTGTTTCAGGAAATTATAAAAAAATTAAAAGAGAATGACTTAAGTTAAGTCTCATATCCAGTGTAAATATTAACAAAAGATAATCCATGGTAAGCGCCATTGTCACCAGGTTTTAGGATTCCTAATAAGATATTCAGGAACAACAATACACAATAAGCCGTAGCAGTTTTAAATATATCAAACACTTTAGAATTTTATATATTATTCAGGACGCTGTTAACATCCACGGAGCACGGATTCGGTCACAGGCTGTGTAGAAATATGTGGAAAATTTCACCTTAGTTTTTTTTTTTGGTTGGGTTTATTATATTACTGGTCGGTTTATTTTATTTTTTGCTTATTTAGTTTAGGTGTAACTTCTAGACGGTAAAAGATTCAAAGTCGGATGGAAAGCTAATACAATGCACGTGCTGATGGGAAATGTATGATGTGATGGCCTTGATTTTCTAATGTGCGAAAAGACAAATAAGTGGTAATTAGCGAAAAAAATTCAACTCAACTTGCTAAAAGTTATTATGTCAATCTATTTTTTGTTCTGTTGTGCAAGAAAGTTTCCCTAGTTAAAATGCATCTATCATATATCTTGAAGGCTCTTGCTTTGCCAAAGTTGTTAGAACACATTTTTGTTTACCCCCCACCTAACGTGTTGCTTGGAGTTTAAGTTTGCAACTACAAAACACTTTTATTTGTGCATGCAAAGTTAAAATAAATTCCAGACTTGATTGTTGATTAAATTTTATGAAATACACTATCGTGGAAAGTTTTAAACTATTTACAAGTGAAGGCATACGGGAGGTTGTGTATTTTAATTTTTTTACAGCATTTCACTTTGAGCTATTAAAAGTTTCAAAGGCGAGTAATTATTTAAAATTAAAGTTGGAACGAGTGACTTTAAATAAGATTTATTTTTTGTCCAAAATTTCTGAAGAAACTTACGAAACTACAACTTTTTACGTCATTGTCGTAACAAACACTTTTAAGGAAACCCGCCAAACAGCTTTTAATACAGGATACTTTGGTTGCTTCTTAAGTTTTGAGATAGACAAGTAAACATAAATATTTGTAATCGAAAATGGCTTTAATATTTTTCAAAATATTCTCCATGAAGATCAACTGACTTTTGTATGCCTTTTATCTTCCGATGGCAAGGCTTTTTTCCTACGTGAATAGCAACTGGGGTTGTTCATCATTCCACCAAATGTTATTGTAAATAAAACAGTTTTTAAATTGAAAAATTATTTTTATTTATTATGAGATCACATGTAATTAGAGAATAGATCGACCGATAGAAAAACACAACTTACTTACTTTAGGTGGCGCTACAGTCCGGGGTGGACCTGGGCCTCAGTCAACAAGCTTCTCCAGCCAGCTCGATCCCTGGCTAGCTGTCTCCAGTGTTGGTTGTACTTTTTGCTTGATAGCATATACTTGGTCTTGCCCTCATTGACCGCTAAACCCATTTTCGCCGCTTCCGTCTCAATACTCGCGAAAGCGCCACTGACATCACGCTGTTTTCTCCCGATTATGTCAATATCGTCGGCGTATGCGAGTAATTGGACGGACTTTTGAAGATAGTGCCTCTTGTGTTTGCTTGTGAGTTTTGCACTATTCTTTCAAGTACGATGTTGAAAAAATCGCATGACAGCGCATCGCCTTGTCTAAATCCTTTCTGGACATCAAAGGTCTCGGTGAGATCTTTACCGACCTCGATGGAACAGCGTGCATTCTCCATCGTCATCCTGGAGATGCTGTCATACGCGGCCTTAAAATCGATGAATAGGTGGTGGGTATCGATCTGAAGCTCATGGGTCTTCTCCAAGATCTGCCGTAGTGTGAATATCTTTCCTGACCTGAAGCCACACTGATATGGACCTATCAGGTTGTTGACGAACGGCTTCAGGCGCTCACACAATATGGCAGATAAGATCTTATATGCGATGTTAAGGAGACTGATGCCTCTGTAGTTGGCACAGTTCAGAGGTTCTCCTTTCTTGAAAATCGGACAAACAATGCTGAGGTTCAATTCATCGGGCATACTTTCGTCCGACCATATTTTACAGATGAGTTGGTGTATGCTCCCTACCAAGTCATCGCCTGCCGCTTTGAACAGCTCGGCAGTCAGGCTACCCGCTCCAGCAGCTTTGTTGGACTTAAGCTTCGATATAGCTATCTTCACTTCATCCAGGTCGGGTGGACGGAATTGTTGGTCATCATCGTCCAAGTTGAAAGGTTGATTCTGCCGGACAGCGGTATTTGGTCCGTCATCGCCGTTATACAGTCTGCAGAAATGGTCTTTCCAAATCCTCAGCATCGACTGCGATTCTACTACGATGTTCCCTTGTTCATCTCTACAGGGTTCGGTTCTGGGTTTGTTTCCGTGGCATGTTATTTTCACCTTTTGGTAAAACTTCCGAACCTCATTCCTGGAGTAGCATCTCTCAATTTCCTCGATCACGCGCTTCTCATGCTCTTTCTTCTTCCCCCTGAGAAGCCGGTGTTCATCTCTCCTCTTCCGCTCATAGGGCTCATGAGCAGCTCTGGTCTTTTTTTGCAGTGCCGCATTGCGTGCTTTTTGCTTAGCTGCATGTGCTTGCCGGCCTTTGTCATCGAACCATGGGTTTCGTTGTGGTGGACGAGTGAAACCCAGCGCATCAGAAGCGGCATCTCTGATGGCGTTTTGGCAGTGTTTCCAATGGTATTCGATGCTTGATGATGGCGGCATTGGACCTCTTAAGAGATTAAGAGACACTCGATCGGAAAAGAGCTTGGCGATCTTTTCCGATTGTAGCCGTCTGACGTCGAATTTTCTCACAGCATTAGTTTGTCTTGGCGTTGTTCGAGATATCCGCAACCGTACCTTGACTACAACAAGGTAATGGTCCGAGTCGATGTTGGCTCCTCGGAACGTACGGACATCCATAATACTGGAGGAGTGTCTTGCGTCGATCGCAATGTAATCAATCTGGTTGACTGTTGATTGATCAGGTGTTCTCCAAGTCCCCTTGTGTATGTCGAGATGTGGGAACCGCGTGCTAGCACCGCCGCAAAGTCGATAGCCTGAATCCGTTATCGGAGGTGGTGTTGTGCAGGCTATTTTTTCCGATTGTTCCACCAAAGATGCCCTCTCTTCCGAGCTTTGCATTAAAATCACCGAGAATAATTTTAATATCATAGCTAGGGCATTGCTCTTTGGCGGTTATGTCTGCTTTGCAGCAGTGTAGGGCCTCCGCCAGTTGCTCGGCTGCACGTGGTCTATCAAGGGATCTAACATTCCACGTGCATATCCGAAGCTCATTGTCCTTAAATCTTTTGCGTGGGTTGTCAACAGTAAATCCATATCCGAGGCTTGTTGATGCTTCGACACTTATGCTTTTTTTTAAATGGCCGGGCAGTTACCCCGGCGGCACAACCCCCAACCTGGAGGAACAGTTCCATTTTTAATGCCCCTAGGACGAGGGGTCGGTTACACCGAAGCCAGTAACCCTTTCCGGGATGTGAGCCCTGCCGTTGGCCCATATAGGGCTCGTCCGCCACCATCTCTTTTCCAAGACCCTGACTAAGTCCTGGAAATCCTTACCGGCCTGAGCTCCAAATATGTCGGAGTAGCCCGGATAAGGTCTTGTTTTGTTTCTCCTAGACTAACCCTGGTTTATGGCGCGGGAAACTCGCCATTTGCCCCCTTCACTTCGCAATCTCTAGTGAGATTCCCAGATGGCGCCACGGGGAGGCGTGAAGTTGGGCTTATTAGCAGAGCTGCAAGATGTTCGGCTGCAGAGGGTCATTCTCGTCATTTAAGGAACCAGCAGCTGTCGGAAGTTGCTACTTCTACCAGGCCTTATACTAATCGTTGCCATCACAACAACAAAAACAAATAATATTACGGCTCTTCTCGCGTAGTGGGGTGATGAGTAACCCCACTTGCCTTCGAAAGGTTAAGCACTTCATCTGCTCTGGTTGTGGTACCTCAAAAAAATGTGATATGGATGCATCAACCACTTCTTTAAGCGTTGAAAAACGTTGACCTCGTATATTTTCTTTTATATTTTGATTTGCGGGAATAAGAAGAAATTATTGGGTGCCAAATCAGAATTCAATCAATCACGCCGGATTGCCCATCAATTCGATGATTTGTCTCGATCATGTGTGAGAGCTTGCATTGTCGTGGTGATGAATGATTCGTCTTCGGCGATTAGTTTTCCTTTACTTTTCCGAACAATTCTGGCAAACAAATGGTGGTGTAACACCACTTGCTTTGAAATGCTTTGTGCGCGAACAGCTTTTCTTAGATTTGGCTCGTCTTTAAAGACCCGTCGATTTTTTATGGCGCAACAACCACTTCTGGACGTCCTTCACGAAAGTCATCCTGTAACGAAATGCGACCCCGATTGCATTCGAATAACTGGCGAAACACGGTGGCTCGTGATGATGCAACACTACTAAAAGTCGAATCGAGTTGGGCGGAACTCTATCGTTAGTTTAATCGAATTCAAAAGTCATAAAAATCAAAATGTTCAGGATTCAATGCCATTAAATCTGTCAAACTTTACTATGACAACGTCAGATTTGACATATTCATACCCATGTTGCCACGTCTTTAGCAGCAACCCTCGTATCATAGAACAGAGTACCTAACTGAAAAAGAGAAATTAGTTTGAAAGTGCTGAAGAGTTGCGTGTCTCTGTCCAGAACTCAGTCGATATAATATCTGTAAGATCCAGTAATGGAAAAACTCACCTTCGTCATCTAGATTAAGTGTTGAGTGAAATCAATGTTATTTGTTTTGGGAAGTTCCAATCGAAAAAGTTGCGATTTAACAAGCTCCCTGTGTAATGACATTCATAATAGTTTCCAGCTTTAGTCGAACAAATAACTCTTTCCCAAACAGTCTGATGTTCGAAATTTTCTTCGAAAGAGTGAACGAGGAGAAATATACCAAAACCAAAAACATCTTTTACGAGCTCTCGAACAAGATCTACGAGCAATGTCCTAGTTTGGTATTAAAATTGTTCTCGGCGATTTGAAGCCTAGGAAGAGAAGGCATATTTAGTAGTACTGTCGGAAGGCATAGATTGCACGACATAACAGATAATTGACTTTGCAGCGGAACAAAACATTGTCATAGCTAGCACGCAGAACTCTTGATCAGTCAACCGTCATTGATTGACTACATTGCAATCGACGCAAGACACTCCTCTAGTATTATGTATGTCCGAACGTTTCGACGAGCCAACATCGACTCGGAACATTACCTTGTTGTAGCCAGGTGGCTACAATTGCAAGAGATCGCCAAATCCATTTCTGATCAATCCTCCTTGAGATGGTTGGGGCATATTCTTAAAGTAAGTAAAAGAGTGAACGATGCCGGTGAACAACTATTATAATTGCAACTTAGTCCCTCGTATATAATATTGAGCACTACTTTGCAAAAATTGGTGACACGCTAAACAACTCACAGCCTTACCCAAATTACAGAAAAATATAATTTGGAAGAGATCGTATACCATCACGTTTTGATGACTTGTCGGCGGAAATCATACGTAGGAATTGTTCTTTTGACCTGATCCACAAGAAACGATTCACCCAAACAATACCGGTATCAGGTCCTGTCTACTGTCTTATTCTTATTATCCTTTTATTAACCCTTTCCTCGTTATACGAACTTATGCGTAACGAGTTTCCCATTTTTACTGCATCGCTGCTGCTCTGCTTATGGGGTTGGCTAATGTCGCAGACCGCGGAACGCGTCTACATAATGCTCGGTCCTGGATCGCTTCAGTGGTAAGCCCCAGGCGTTGTTGCGCATTTGCCATCTGAGAAATCCAGGAATTTTTTTTCCGACCTCGTTTTCTTACAGTTGGAGTGAACGTAGTTGATAGTGCCTTTTTAACCGGATTTTCCGCAGATCTTCTTTGAACGTGGCAATACCAACTTATTCTATTCGCCTCAAGCTGTTCGGTTACCGAATTCTTTATATGTAGACTTCCTCTTATACGCGTAGATCTAATACAATCGCGTTTAGTGACTCCACTAGACATCCTTAACATTTTCATTTCCGCTGCCGTCATTTTGTTTTTAAACGCTTCGTACATTGTCCAGCACTGTGAACCATATATAAGAGCTGGTCTAACAACCGTGGTGTAGAGTTTCCCCTTTAATTTAAGTGGAAATTTTCGGTCGCAAAAGATTCCCGAATTTTCCCGCCATTTCATCCATCCCACACTCACTCTGTGGTTTACGTCGTCGTCACATTTCGCTTCCATGTTAACGATTGATCCTAAGTACTTAAAGATAGTGCTTTTCGGAAGAACTATTCCGTCTAACATTATATCCGGAACAGGTCGCAACGGATGCGCAAATGGGCACGTCAAATGCTCCGTCTTTGAACGACTTATTTTAAACCCGTTTCTCTCTAGCGCATTTCTCCATGAATCTAAGGCGTTCTGTAAATCTTCGACGTTATCGCTAAGTATAACTGCGTCGTCAGCGAAGAGAATTGGCGTTACATTTACCTCGCGCATGCAGTCTTTTAAAAGATAGTCGAATACTACGTTAAAGAGGAAAGGGCTAAGTACGCTTCCTTGATGCACTCCGACATTAACTGGAAATTCTCTCGTTAGTCCAGCAGAGCTTTTAACCGTAGTTTTCACGTTTCCGTACATGTCTTGTATTATTCTAACATACGTTTCCGGTACGTTTTGAGACCTCAGCGCGGCCCATATGAGATCCCTAGGCACTCGATCGAATGCTTTCTCGAGGTCGATAAATACCATGTGTAAATCCTTAGACGAATCTCGGTGCTTTTCCATTATTATTCGTAGGCTTTGGATAGCGTCCATCGTCGATCTTCCTTCAACAAATCCACACTGGCTATTATCGAGCTTTATTATTTGTCGAAGACGTTCGTTTAAGACTCTTTCGACGATTTTCATTGTATGTGACATAAGCTTGATTGAACGGTAGTTGTTGCATTCTCGAGTGTCGCCTTTTCCTTTGTATAATGGAACCAAGAAGCTACTTTTCCATTGATTCGGCATAGGTTGTCCACATTTTAATTTATTTAAAAGTTTCGATAGCCAAACGCTGCCGATCCCCTCCATCTTCGACCAAAACTCTGATGGAATGCTGTCTGGTCCCACCGCTTTCCCCGGCTTCATTTTTCCAATTGCTATACTTATTTCTTCGATTGAAAAGTCCGAAACTTCCTCCTCGAATAGACCAGCTGTCGGCACGATATCACGTGGAAACTGTTTGTTAAGCAACTCCTTGCAGTATTCAAGCCACCGGTCACAAACTTCCTTTTCATTTGTTAGTAAACGACCGTCTGCGTTTTTGATGTATTTCGGCGAGGTTATTTCTATTGAATTTTTTCTCCTCTGTGCAGCGAGCTTAAAAATACTTGGCATTTTGGTACTGTACGACGTTTGAACTTCTTGGATAGCTTGTCTTCTATCCGCCGATAGTGAGGTTATTTGTTCCAACTCCTGGTACAGGTTTTCCGCTTCTACCGCTCGAGTTCGAGCCAGGACTTTCTTTGCGATCTTTTTAAGGCGCTCGTATTCAAGAGCCAGTCGAGCTTTTTCGATATCGTCGCTCCGATCGCATTTTGTCCACGCTTGGAATGCACTCTTCTTGTCGGCCACAGCTCGTTTGGTTTCGTCATTCCACCACCATGTTTCTTTGCCGACGTGATGGTATTTCGATATAGTCCCCAGTTGGGACTTTGCGAGTGTTATGCATTCCTCGTGCATGCTGTTCCACATTTCTTGCGGGCTAAGTGAGTCTGCGATACCGTTTATATTGTGAAGTACTTCTTTAGCCAGTGCGATAAATCTTGCGCTTCGTTCCTTCGATAGATTATACCACCGGATTCTTGGCTTTCCAAATGATGCCCGTGTTTTCGGTGGTTCCGCTGTGAAAAATTCTGTAATGAGCAGACGGTGTTGGCTTACTAGCGATTCTCCAAGTATTACTTTACAGTCCTTAACACGGTTTCTCATCGACATTTTGCAGAGGTGATAATCTATTTGCGTTTCGTGGCCTCCGCTGCTATAGGTGATGAGATGTCGTTGATGTTTAATAAACATTGTATTTAATACGGTTAAGCCGTAAGCCCTACACGCTACAAGGATGTCTTCGCCAGCTGAATTTCTGGTTCCAAAGCCTTTACCGCCATGGCAGTCCTCATAATCAACATTTGTTTCTCCGACGTGGCCATTTAAATCTCCGCCTACGAAGAGCATCTCATCGATAGGTATATTTCGAAGCAAATTACCGAACTCTGACCAAAATGTATCTTTTTCCGATTGGTCGCATCCATTTTGTGGAGCGTACGCGCTAACAATGTTCCACGTTTCATTGTGTATGACGAGTTTAACACTCATCAAGCGGTCGCTTATTTTCAAGATACCAACGATGTTGCTTAGAAGATCCGCTGCAATAACGATTCCAACACCGTTTCGTCCATTGACCGTTCCATGGTAGAACATCTTAAATGCCTTAGTTTTTAAATCTAGAAAACGCGCTTTATTTCCTGTATTACACCACTTCGTTTCCTGTACGCACAGGATTTGTAGAGTTCTGCGACGCATTATCGCTTCCAGTTCTAAACTTTTTGAGGTCATCGATCCGACGTTCCAACTTGCAAACCGAAGCTTATGAAAATATTTTGGAAACTTCATTTTGCCCGCCCCCGGAATCCGTCGGGCTCTGACACAAGCACTTCTGCTTGCTCTGGGATCACCCGAGTGCGTTGCAACCGTGGTGCCCAGCGGGGTAGTGCTATTAATTGCGATCATTTCCATGAAGTTTAAAGTTTGAGTGGTTTGACACTTGTATGGTCATTTCGAATTGATTGACTGTTCTTTTACCCCACCGGTAGTCACCAGACGTGGGAACCCACTGATTGCATACAAACTTGTGGGAAAGTTTTAAGGTGTTAAAGTGTCACAGGCTCATTTTTGGTTTCATAGTTGCCTGTATATGATTGGTGTCCCATTTAGTCGCCTCTTACGACAAGCTGGGACGTACAGGTCCTGCCCACTGTATTGTCCGAATGTCTCAAAATATTTTTTAAAGATCTGGTTCTCCGATACCAAAGCTACTAACGAGTAGCACAGTATATTTACGATTGACCAGACGTTAATACTTAAAGAGAAAACTTAAGAAGTCGAGATTGGTACTCACTGCTTTCTTGTCGATGGCTGCATATGACTGAATCTTTGAATAGGAATCAACTACATGCTTAGCTCATTGGATTGTGCAGCTTGATGACTTTGCCACGGAGGTGCATGAAGATATCAAACGCAAGGTTTTCTAGTGACTTCGATCTGATTAAAAATATGCGCATTAATCACCTGGGATGCCAATGACATGTTAAGAAAACAATTCTAAAGGCATAAGTGGATGAGGGCTCAACCATTCTGGCGCGCGCAACCACAGTCGGCCCGCCAAGGACGATGCTGGAGAGGCCTTGCAATCTAAGTGACCTCTAATATTACAACATCCAATTGTTGTTCAAAGTGAGTGGCTTAGATAAGTCAAAGGAAATCGATGTCTCTGGTTCTGAAGGGTCCGTCAGATTAACCACAATTTTCTCAATCGCCAAAAGCAGTTTCCAAACAAATATTCCAATTTATGTACATAAGTGATATTGTTGGTTGTTGTCATCTGAGTTATAACATTTCCACTGGAGGAAATTCCCTCTTTACTCTTAATTATTCTCATGTATCTTCTCATAAGCATACAACAGAATTGAATTCCATTTCCACCTTAACCCAAGGTTAAGGTAGGTATTCCAAACAAGCGCCTTGGAAATAATTTTGTTCTCTTGCTAAGCGACACATAATGAGTGGAAAATGCGTAAAATCCCAGGAATTTCCTCGGAAGACTACGGCGTTAAATATGTTTTTAATGAGAAATGAAAAATCATTTCACGTTACAAACACATAAAAAGAAAAAAAATAAATAAATTACGAGAAAATCGTGATGAGACGCCCAAATGACTAAATCCATGCCATGGCATATTAAATAGTGGTTTTTTTTTTTCTATTTTTTTTCTGCTCTTCTAGGACTAGAGCACAGGCATGTCCTGGCATTATATTTCACTTAACATGCTTCTTCGACTTTATTATGTCGTTTATCTTAATTAACACTAAGGATATCAAATAATCAGGAAGCTATAAGTGGGGTAGTCTAATCGAATACTCATACATCAACGATATCACGAGGGGGTATCTGTAAGGAATTTTTATGAAGTCGCAAGTATCTATATCACCCGTGTACGATTTGTTTGCCTTTCAGACATTTGGAAAGGTTAACATCTTCTCGAAGTCGAAAAGAGAGATATCAATACAATATTTGAAGGGTTTCATCGAGCTGATATTGTGTATCACAATTAGGGGTAATGAGTATGGATGTTCGGCTATGTACCGGAAATATTATATTACATAAATGTCACGATTCGTTCATTCAACCCAGCTAGACTGATATATTTAAAACTTAAAGTGCATTAGAGTGGATTTTTTTTCCAGCCGAGTTGACCTTGTCACTTGATTCGATTTTATGTTGCGGTTAAGTTGGCCACAATCTTCACAAAAATTCCAATTTGTAAACATAAACAATTCAAAAGCAGACTTTTACGTCTTCTCTTCTTTCGAAGAAATCTTTTCGAATTAAACAAAAAAAAATTAAAAAACCGAAACCTTCCGCGCCATGTGAAATGCTCAAGGCAGTTTCGCGGAATATGTGGGTCGGCGAATACGATGCTGTGTAATTTGTTTTCTTTTTATATTTCTCTTTTTTTTTTTGAATAAAAAGATCCGTAAAAAAGTGAAGCATGTAATGTTTTTGGGGCTAATCTTTGTCGGGGAATTTTAAATTTTCTTAAAAATTGAAAAGTTCTATGGGAAACCTTAATTTTCACACGAACTTCTTTAACGGGGAAATATCTTACAACAGTTGTGGTGAAGGTATCTTTCGACAGTAAATTGACTTAAGGTTATCGTACTCAATTAGGTTCATCTGCCAATTTGTGCCGCTGTTGTCGGAAAAATTAAGAGAACCAATACCAAATGTATAGAAACTAATGCGCTGATAAATTGCAAGTAAAAAGTTAAAGAGCAAAGTTGGTTTGGAAGTGAAAATATGTGTATCCGTTGAAATAATCGGTGATTTCTTGGAAACGAAAATTGTTCATAAGGGGCTTTTCAATAAGGACATAACAATTTTGTATTTTCATACAGCACAGAATATTTAAAATACCTGGCTAAATTGTATGTATATGAACAGCAGTAGCAAGTTTGCAGCGATTGTTTCTTCTTCTCATCCTTTTATTAATCCTTTCCCCGTTATACGAACTTATGCGTATCGAGTTTCCCATTTTTACCGCATCACTGCTGCTCCGCTTATGGGGTTGGCTAATGTCGCAGACCGCAGAACGCGTCTACATAATGCTCGGTCCTGGAGCGCTTCAGTGGTTAGCCCCAGGTGTTGTTGCGCATTTACCATCTGAGAAATCCAGGAATTCTTTTTCAGACCTCGTTTTCTTACCGTTGCAGTGACCGTAGTTGCTACGGCTTTTTAACCGGATTTTCCGCCTCTTTAAATGTGGCAATACCAGCTTATATCGCCTCAAGCTGTTCGGTTACCGAATTCTTTATATGTAGACTTCCTCTTATACGCGTAGATCTAATGCAATCGCGTTTAGTGACTCAACTAGACATCATTAACATTTTCATTTCCGCTGCCGTCATTTTGTTTTTAAACGCTTCGTACATTGTCCAGCACTGTGAACCGTATATATAAGAGCTGGTCTAACAACCATGGTGTAGAGTTTCCCCTTTAATTTAAGTGGAAATTTTCGGTCGCAAAACATTCCCGAATTTTCCCGCCATTTTATCCATCCCACACTCACTCTGTGGTTTACGTCGTCGTCACATTTCGCTTCCATGTTAACGATTGATCTTAAGTACTTAAAGATAGTGGTGGATTATATCCGGAACAGGTCGCAACGGATGCGCAAATGGGCACGTCAAATGCTCCGTCTTTGAACGACTTATTTTTAACCCGTTCCTCTCTAGCGCATTTCTTCATGAATCTAAGGCGTTCTATAAATCTTCGACCTTATCGCTAAGTATAACAGCGTCGTCAGCGAAGAGAATTGGCGTTATATTTGCTTCGCGCATGCAGTCTTTCAAAAGATAGTCGAATACTACGTTAAAGAGGAAAGGGCTAAGTACGCTTCCTTGATGCACTCCTACATTAACTGGAAATTCTCTTGTTAGTCCAGCACAGCTTTTAACCGCAGCTTTTACGTTTCCATTCGCCTTGTATAATTCTACGAGTAACATACGTTTCCAGTACGTTTTGAGACCTTAGCGCGGCCCATATGTTTGCAGCCAATTTTCCGCCACTCTTTCATTCATATCGCCCGGAAAACTGGCAATTTTGCGTTCGATATTATTTTTGAGCTCGTCTGACGTTGTTAGCTTATTGGCATAAACCAGCGACTTAAAGTATACTCATATATAGAAATCCATTAGTCCATCCATGGATAATATCTCGAGATTATATTGTAGTATTATCAAATATCCCCTGTTATAGATCAATTGCTTGATCAGCTGTGTGGCATGTAAGCCCATCTTTGTGAATCTATATATCACAGATGTTAAGTCTATCCAACTCTGAGCAAAATTACTCTTCCAACATGCCACGGTAGCGAGCTTTATTGCGAATAAAGCAATCATTTTCACTGAACAGAAAATAGGTTCCAACCACGTCTCCGGCATTACATCTGCACCACACGGTCACTTTTTGAGGATTCAATAGAGTCTTTTAAACCACATTAATGACAAAGCCATTAAGCCAAAAATGAGCTTCTTCTCCGAAATCATTTTTCGATTAATTACCGGACATTTTCTAGAGCCCAATTGGAGAAGTTTCGGCGCTTCAAATGATCAAAAGACTTCAGTTCTTGAGTTAATTTGATCTTTTAAGGGTATAGATCAGAGTCTTTTTGTAAAATTTGCCGCTATGTGGACTAAGAGATTACCAATTCCTTTGAACAGCGTGGAATCGACTGATTTGGCTTTTTTTGAACAAAAGCACTTACAGCTGCGATATTTTAAGTACCGATGTGTGTAGCTGGCACAGGAACATTCAATAGTGAATATGTTGACTCGAATCTATCTACTGAACCAGGCACAGGCTGTCTGCTTCAACAACAATTTTCGTTGATTAGTGGAAGTACAATTCTAAATTGCAAGTTCAGCTCTTTAAAAATGGATTATTACATTTGAGTATAGCTAGACTAAACTGCCAAATTGGTCACATAGCGATAGACTTAACACATTCCTCGAATATTCTAGACTTCTGATGATTCCGGGTAGCCAACATTGACTCGGTTTACGACCTTGCTGTACCAAGGACCGATAGTGGAATTCATAAGTGCAACCATAAAGAACATGTACTTTGAGAATCTGTACGCGCAAGAAACCTAGAGACTTCGCAGAACGTGTATCTAGAAATCTCTTAACAAATTCTATCTATCTTTAGCTTACAAAGTTTAACAAGAAGCAAAAAAAGCAGCGCTGTAGCGAAAGACGCTCGGAGTACTTGAAGATTATCGGTTTCTTCACAAAAATAAAAAGAATACGGAAGCAGGCGATCGATACTAAGGCGTTGTTCTCCAGAAATAACGTACGAAACTGTTACGAACAGTTAAAAAAAAATCTTGTCAAGGGAACAAGACCCGTACAGAAAAACCTGTAGAGATGAAGATGGAAACCTCGTAGTAGAGTCACAAAAGCGAAGTATGAGTAACAGTATCGATATCAACGGCTTACCAGCCGGCCTTCAAATCAACTCGCTTCTGTAATCTGGCCATTACAGTGTATGTCTGATGAATGGAAAAACGAAAACGAAGACCCCCTTAACTAAGCCAACCCAATTGTCTAATTAACATCAGCTACAAGATCAGATCTTATCTGCCATATTGTATGAACATATGAAGCTCTTCGTCAACAACCTGGATTTGTCGCAATCAGTGCGGTTTCAGATCATGAAAATCCACAATAGGCCAAATCTTCACAGATTCTAGAAAAAGAAAGATGTTGAAACAAATAGCCACCACCTTTCATCCATTTTTAAAGCCTCATATGGCACCATTTATAGGGACGAGCTATGTAGAGCCATCCCTCGTTTTGGTATTCCCACCAAGCCCATCCGTCTGTGGTGAATGACATTTGAAAACGATCGCTGCTCCATCAAAGTCGGGGACGACTTAATCGAGACTTTTGATGTCAAAAAACGTTTCAAGCAAGGTAACGCACTATCACACGACTTCTACTACTACAGTGCAAAAGTATAAAGGGACCTTAATCGACTGAGGCGCTGGATGCAGTGAGCTAAAGACCGAGCTAACTGTAGTTAGTTAGAATATTGTTTTTATTCAAAGCACCAACTTTGAGCACTGAAATGAAATTCCAAGTAAATACACTGAGCTATTTGTTTTTCATACTGATGAAAAAAATAAATAAAAAAATTAATAAAAAAAAAAAATTACTGTGAATAGCAAATGTGTAAAATCGTTAAAATCGATGTCATTTGTGAAAATTTCTCACATAATGTACACGTTTTTCGAACGTACACGTCTCCTGGCGGTCTCACAATTCCCATAATTCTCGCATTCGGCGTGCAGTTTATCTGTTTGGTATCATTGACTCTGTTTACTGGACCAAAATTCAAATGCATATCGTACATAGGTAATCGTTCAGATGCAGTTAAGACAAAAAGTATTGATGCAGATGCACCGAAATTCTCATTTCGTTCCATTTCTCATTTTTGAATTGTTTCCCTCAAGGATGCCAACCGCCTTTTGCTTCTACTGCTCATTAAACAGTCAATTGGTAAGCCTGGGTTCTCAAACGTCCCTAAGGCTTTTCCTCAAAACTTACCATCGGCACCTTCTAATGACACTTTTACTGGTGTTTTGTGCATTTGATGATATGTGAGCGTCTGTTTATTAAACCGTTCACCTAAGGTTTCAATAGAAAAAGGATAAGAATTGCTTTGATGCTTCTATGACATTATCTGGGATCATGATTAGAACCGTAGTAATCAGGACCACTGGCGAGAGAACTATATAATACTTTCGGCAGTATCTTTCCCCAATTTATAGCCAGCTATAAACAATTGTAGTCTAATGTTCGTAGGACCTTTTATTCTGATTATTTATAAAATGGCAAGTACAGACATATCTTCCGAGTTCTTTTGACTTTTCTATTTGGAATCGTCGTAATCAGAATCCCCAATCACCGTACGTAATCGATTATTACTGAAACGTGCCTTCAATAATTCTCTTTGGCGGTTGGACTCAGTAGCAAATTTATTGCGGATTTAATTGTGTCCGTTCAGGGAGAAAACATAAAATACGTGTGAGGCTATTGTGGACAGGAAGGACTTTTGTGGTAGTCCGCTCTAGAAACGCTTGATTACATTCTGAATTGACTTCCGATACTGTCAATTTGTGGTTTGCCAGAGCGAACACATTACTGGCATAATATATTGAAAGCAAATGAGTTGTTGCGCTAATTGGACTATGGACACGTGCATATTGTGTGGTTGCTAATTGAAGGATCCTTTTCTGTCGTGTTTTTCTTTTTGAGGGAACAATAAAAACCTTATACCGGAAGCTTAGTGTGACAATACATAATAAATTGACAGCTGAAAGCAGAGTATGTTGCGTATTGTAGGGTGGGTATCTCTGTTTAGTATATAATTGTATCTGCCCTTTTGTTGTTAAGTGGTAGTGACGGTTTCGAGAAAGAAATAAAATTAATGACTTTCCAGTTGGTAATGCTGGTGCAAAACAGATGTTTCGTGGGGATTTTCAGCTTCTTGTTGTAAAAGCAATTAGGAAGCGAGTGAATGTAGGAAGCTTTGATGTATGAAATGTTAGGTATACGCCAGAGGACTTTCTATAAAATAACAGATACGAACATGTAGGAGTACAGTGAAACATTTTACAAACGTGAGCGTATACGTACTTTTTTGATTTCTCTTCTCTTCCCTAAAACAAATTTTGCAAAAAGGAAGTTGCTTAGAAAATAAAAATGTGAAAGTTGAAACTCTACATGTTGACCAAAAGAAAAAATGCGGTTCTCAGAAGACATCCACAATGGGATATTTTCCATGTTTTTCTAGCTATACTCCTTTTAAGAAGCATTCTAACATTTTACTGAAGGCTATTTTCTGTCATGGTTACGATATTTGCCTTTCAACGTAGAGCATTGGCTTCAATCTGTGGTTTGTTAGATAGAAGTGGTCCTTAATTGGGATGCTTATAGACCAGTTGTAAGTCAACTGTTATGCGACTAGCAAAACGTGTGATGCTTCTAAGAATGACGAGACTTGTTAGCAGTAACAACACAGATGTAGTATAAATAGCTCAATTGATTTTTCTCACTTTTATTCCATAAAATCTTTGTTATGAATAGTCGACCACTGCTCGTGTTATGTACTAGCATAGCGTAAATAGTGTGCTTTTGGAAAAATGGCCTCGTAGCAGTTCGTTTCAAGGCCAAATGTATCAACATTAGACTTATATACACGCACATCCAAACAGAGGAAAAATATGACGAAACCAAAGACAACTTCTACGAGCTTTTGAACAAGTTCCACCAGCATTGGCCTAGCTTTGACATTAAAATTGTCCTTAGCGATTTTAATGCAAAGCTAGGAAGAGAGAGCATCTTTGATAGTACTGTCAAAAGGTATAGCCTGCACGACACCATCCCCGGTATCGGATTCAGGCTAACCGACTTTGCGTCGTAGCTAGCACTCCGTCCCACATCTCGATAAACAATAAACAGTACCTTACCCTAAGGCATTCCAACATTTTGTGGATATCAAGGATGTTTTTTCTATAAATGATCTATTAAGACCACAACCTTCAGTTGCGTTTTATAACAATGTTTCTCACCCTTTTCTTGGGCATAAGATGCGATGAGTCAATTTCGAATTGGGGTGCTGGGTCGCGTCTTGTACGAGAAATGATGATAATCATGTTTGCTAGTAGGATTGTCACGTTTGTTTGCCCGAGAGCTAATCTGAGATTTGACTGTGTTATCTCAGACGTTGAATTTGGTAAGGGCAGGGATACAAGGAGTTCGACTGTTTTAATAAAACAACTGTTGTTCGTTACAACTAGAGACAGTTCTCTTGGGGTACCTGGATACAGGAAAGTATTTTACCCAAAGCATATCTTGTACCCACCTTACCTATGATTTTAAGTGAGGTTGAGTCGCAGGTCAACGGGGGAAGGATAAGTTAATCATCTACATCTACAGGTAGTATCAAATTCAAACCTAACCTAAGCCGAAAAGTTAATACAGGAGAACGACATCAATATCTTATTCGATATTTGGTGGACACTTTTAACTGTACAGTTCTTTAGGTAACTTTGATAAGGAATACATAAGGAACAGATAAGAGGTAAATCGGTTAAGCACTCAAGAAGGCTAATGCCTATGTGCTTAAAATAAATCACTATCAAGCTGAACCAATGTATAGAAATGTATCACAAAGGACAATATTCCAAGCTTTTTGGTTTCCTTATATTTTCTTCAATCGCAGTCCTTGTCTTTAAATTTTAAATGAAAACTCCATAACATCCGGTCTTCCTTGCACACAAAACCCTTTTCTTATACCAACAATCCCTTGGGTTTCTTCGAAACGAAAAAAGAGGAAATGAAATTGAAGCGCTTACATTGAAAAATCAGACCGCTCCCCTTTAAGAAGTTTATGCTTGGAGCCAAGCCCCCCAGACCCCATTCTGATTTAATTAAATCCTTCGACAATTTGTTGGAATTATGTTGGAAATGCAAGTTTTCGAGGAAATAAGATACAGTTTGTGCTTAATTTAAGCGCAAGACGGTAGCAGATATTTCTTTTTCTTTTTATTTGTAATTAAAAATTTAATGTAACTTGGTTTATGTACATTCGCAGACTGTTAAATTTAATCTGTAATTAACTTTGCAGGCTGAAAGTTATTGCACACTCAAAGGGATATTCCGCAGCAATTGTGAGTTGTTTTGGATTTTTTATTAAACTGATGTTGGATGGAGGAACTCCTGTTGAGGAATTTTTGAAGTGAATGAGATTAAATCATTATTACCCCAGAAAATCTGCGAAATTACTCAGAGTCAGTTAGCGGAGGCAATGGGCGAATTTTACTTTCACGATTGTGGAAAGATTAAACAATGCAATGCCACCATTTGGGGGTTCCTGGAATGGTTCGTTAAGGCAAAAGTGTATTTTCGGGGATGGCTTATGAATTCTTAAGAGATTTAATGGGAATGCTTTTGTGGAGTGTACATCACCCATATTTAGGCCAGAGATGTGAAAAATATTTCGTTTAATAGTTTTCGTTTGGTTTCAAATTCCAGCAGAAATAAATGTGTAATAAAGGAGAGAGAGAAATGCCCTAAACAAATAAATTGTTCAGTTTAAATAAAGCTTAGGAACTGACCTTTTTCTTAAAAAGAAACCTTTAACTGAAAGTGCTAACATTTTTGTATTTATTTGTCAAACCTGTGTAATAAAATAGTTGAAAACACATTCCAAAGATATCTTTAACCAAAGTAACTCCTTATAATGGCATTTTGACTAGGACTTATGTCCTACGTAATAAGAAAGCGTTATAGTTCTGGGTAAGCTTGGGTTTCAATGAACAAGCCTCTTCGGTTAGCCCAGTCTTTAAAATTTGTTTAGGTCTTCTTCTACTTGTGCGCACCCCCTTCGATAAGGTCACCATTAATTTCGTTGTCCCTTGGGGCACGAAGACTCTAGGGCCTGGCCCATTAGTGTCCATTAGCGCTACTTGTCTTAGCCATCTGATGTGCAGTTTTCTGACTAGATAGATGCTGCTGTACAGCTCGAATAGTACGTTGGTGAATCTTCTCCTCCAAAGCCCGTCAACGCAAACAAGTCCGAATATAGTATATTTGGAAGAATTTTTCTAACGAAACGCCTAAGCACATCTTCATCCACTTTCGACAGAGCAAGTGTTTCAGAATCATAAAGTAGGCCTAGGATAATTAAAGTCCCATAAAAAGTTTCCATAGGTTACGGGATAGGACCTAACTACAATATTTAATCGGCTTCTTAGTCCAAAGGAAAAGCGATTGACAAGGGTGATTCTTTATTTCATTTCTACAAAGGTGCTGTTGGCGGAGTTCGTAGCTGTCAACTGTGACATTTTGTCCAATTCTGTGAACTTCTGTGTCCCTTCTTGTTGACAGGATACACTTGGTATTACCTACCTGTACCGCTACACCTTTCAATGCAGGTTCTGAATTAATACTAACAAACGCACTAGTGACATTTCGCAGTGTTTTCACAATTATGTCTGCTTAAATACTTCTTCGTATGCGGTCTCTAGCGGCAACAGGGTGGAATCCGAATCAATGTTTGTTACCCGAAAGTTTTGGATGTGCAGAATACCGAATATTTTGTCGAAGAGCTCGTACCAACTTTTCTCACCTGACGGAAGCTTAAGACTTCTTGCTTAGGTCCGCTGTGTATGGGAAATCCGCACCCGGCGTTCGCACAATACAGCAGATAAGATCTTGTATGCGATGTTAAGAAGACTGATGCCTCTGAAGTTGGCGCAGTTCAGAGGGTCTCCTTTCTTGAGGTTTGGACAAACAATGCCTAGGTTCAATTCATTGGGCATACGAGTACTTTCGTCCGACCATATTTTAGAGGTGAGTAGATGTACGCTCATACCATGTCATCGCATGCCGCTTTAATGAGCTCGGCGGTCTGGCCGTCCGCTTCAGCAGCTTTGTTGGACTTCAGCGTAGATATTGCTATCTTCACTTCATCCAGGCCGGATGAACGGAATTGTTGGTCTTCATCGTCCAGGTAAAAAGGGTTTATTCTGCCTTACCGCTTTTTATGTTTCGTCATCGCCGCTATACAGTTTAAAGCAATGATCTTTTCAGATTCTCAGCATCGACTGCAACTCTGGTAGAATGTCCCCTTGTTCGTCTCTACAGGCTTCGGTTCGGGGCTTGTGTTCGTGGCATGTTTTATTATCTTTTAGTTAATAGTTAGATAGTTAGCTCATTGGACTATCACACAGAGAGTCTGGGTTCAATTCCTGGCTGGGTCACCAACAATTTTTGAAATCGCCATCACCCTTTCGGCGGGCAATGGCAAACTCGCGAAAGTAAAAATTGCCTACGAAAAAGCTTCTAAGGAGTGCCGTTCGAACTCGGCGATAAACCGTAGGCCCCGCTTAGATGTGATAAAAAGGACAACATGAGCAACACAAATGAGTGTCAAGAAGCTAGGCCATGGCCCATACCGGGCTACCAGCACCACAGTGTTATTTTTTTATTTTTTTTGTTAAACATCCAAATCTCATTTCTGGAGTAGCATCTCTCACCCAAACCCAAACCCAGACGGCTTTGCATTAAAATCACCAAGCTAGGGCATTGCTCGTAGGTCTAGTTCAAGAGCTCAAAGGAGATATCTTTGGTGTCGTCTGTGGGGCAGAGCGCGCATATCTGCGTTAAGTTGGCAAATTAAGCCTTTATACGAATTTCTACGAGCTGCTGGTTTCGTGCCAAAATCCTATGACTTCTTGCCTGCCTTCAACAAAAAATCCACATCCGAACAGGCGCTCCTTAAGGTCTTAAGGTCATTACTACAGTCTCCATCGTATTATGCATAGTCGAATGGGTCTTGCAGGCATTCCAAAACTAGACATAGTATATCTCTATACGTAATTAGATGTGGTCATATGCGAATTTGAAATCAGTGAAAAAGGTGGTGTGAATCGATTAGGAACTTTTGTTTTTTGGCCAAGATCTAGCATACTTTATCTAGGTGGGGTAAATGGAAATGTGTCCCTTCGTCCTAATTAAATGTGCCATTCTATCTGGCGGCTTGATATTATCACAGATTAACAGACTCCAGTCTCTCGATTCTCAGAACCAACCGATAGGACTACGAGATCTACTTCTACCTCCTTGCGGATTTCTGTTAAAATCTTACTTCTTTGGCATGTCCTCCTTGCCCAGGTTGAAGCTAATTTACCGGGGATAGTTTTTACGTCAGACTTTGAGCATTGCTTGAAGCTTTTGCTTCTTCATTTCTGTCGGAGTTTGGGCGTTTATGAGGCTTATGTTAGCGAATTCACACTTCACGCGAATCGTTGGTAGCCGTTCGCTTATATATGTACCTGAAGCTAAGGATTTGTTACCTAAGTCTTCCTCTGACAGTGAATGCCCAAAGTCGTTGAAAATGCAGTTGTCAAAATGAAGAAGTGGGTTTTTGTACGGGGGAGACGGGTTTTAATGTGACAGGATAGCAAAAATAGAAAATATTTTTTTTTCTGAAGTGTACTAATGGGCAACGGCCTTAAATAAGAAGCATGGGGACCTCAAAATTCTATTAGTGATAAAATTATTTGGAGTAGATATTGATTGTATAACTAAGGATACCAATATTGTCAAAAGCAATACTCACTGAAGAGGATTTTGATTTTTGCAATTATATACAAGTGTGCGAATGATCATGATGATTAAAGTCGAATTTGTCGACCTATATGAGTTCATATGTTACGTGATCCTTAGATACTTAAAGAAATATTTTTCGGCGTTCTATCCTCAGAAGAAAGAGCAATTCTAAAAATGTGTTTAATCCAATCGTCGGTGCTCTGAAGAAAGTACTTTGAAATTAATTAAACCTAGCCCAAAGAGAACTTCACAAATCTAAGCACAGATACCATTTATTTTTGTATCAAAGCAGTACCTCAACTGTCTGCTGAGTTGCTGTTTTATTCCTTGTCAACCAATGGAACTTCTTTTCCTTATTATATTCGCAGATACAGTAACAAAGATATTGCGTTCCTGTATCCATTAGTTTCACTAACAATTGACATCACAACGGACAGGTTAGAGCAGGAAAACGACTGAATAGAACCGACAACAAATAACTTGGATCCAGGACAAGGATATCTATGGAGAATAATGAAAATAAATAACCATTCATAGAATAGTGTCCCATTTTTCTCAATACAAAGCCAGCAATGTTATTAGGTATTGCCTTCAACCAGCACCGGATACGGATACAAAAGAAAGCAGAATAAATTACACAATCGTTTTTCACGCAGTAGAATGAAATGTAGTACTACTGAATACTGATTTTTATATAACTGTAATCAAAGACTAAAAAGAAATTGATAAAAATGATAAACTTAGTGATGGTGAACAGTATATGAAAGCAATTTCATGTAGCAGTGATTTTGTAGACATGTGTGTCCATCGTTTACTCGAACATACGAGTATATAACATCTCTTAGACGTTTAACTTCAGTCGCTAGTGAGAAACCTGGGCAGGAGATATTCAAGAGCTTTTAACATGGTAACTACCTATAGTAACATGATCCTTGTTACTTCTCAAAAGAAGTTAAGATATAATTTCCACATGAGTCAAGGTTGCTTTGTAAAGATAATATCTTCCGAGAATATAAAGCTGGTACCATTATTTCCAGAAAAATTGGTTGGCGGTATAGTTGCGCTCTCCATACTACTCGTACTTACTAGCAAATGAAAAGCCAGGTAAAATTGCTTAACATTAGCCTGATATGAGAAGAGAAATACGACCAAAGAGCACGTTTCAAAGGAATTCGCAATGTTTTCTCCCACCATGGTGTAAAAATGGTATCTTGGTTCGCAAGAAAGGGGCTAAAGAATTTAGCCTGAATGATGAATATCTGCCAAAAGAAGGATACTTGTTGACTGCTACGTGCCTCGAGATGTGATATGTATTACAAGATTGAACAATGCTACCAGCCTGTTCCCCAGTAAATTACGCTCTTCGGTTGATTATTTTGTAATCGACGAAAAGCACGCTTCAAGTGTGATGGCACCTCCTTATGGCAGGAAAGTTTAGCACACAGTCAGAAAGTGATTGCTGAGGCTAGTTGTTGAATAGCAGTAGTTACAATAGAGACGAAGGCCAACAATTCTTATGACCAAGAGTGTGCCCAGTCTCATTTAAACGATGACACTGCTAGCTCTGAGGGATGGGTATGAGCGACGTGTTATACAAGCCTTGAAATACTTTCATTAAATTCATATTAAAGTACTATTCCTCGCAAGGATCAATACGGAAGTCTTGAGAAACGATATCTCTTAACAATTAAACGCCTAAAGCAGTCAGATCAAAGACAGAGATGGTACAAAAATGGCAGATGCTGATGAAGAAATTAATGATTAAGTACCAATTATCTAAGGTAAGAGACTGGTCAAGAGGACGGTATCTTTCGAGAAAGTAAAATTTCATGGCGAACACTTGTGACGATATACGGGCAACACAATCTCTTCTTCATTCGATCACTTGGTCTACACGGTACAGCTGAGTACATCGATGTAGATCTCATTCCAAAATTGTAAATAGCTGATGAAGTGATGAGATAGATGTTCAAAGATTTGATAGTAAACAAGGCGTCATAAACGACCATGTAAGCCGAATATTCTAGTCCGGAATCGGAAGTTTTCCTACGTTCAAAATAAAGATCAATTTCCCTATTTTGCGCACACTGAGAACCAATATGTGCTCATTTTTAAAATTTATACTAGTGTCGGCTATATATGTATATGCAGACAATCGTATCTATTGTATAAAATTTTGAAAGATTGTCCTTCAGATCTCGCTATGGAACTCAGCAAAATAGCGAACGTTTTCGAGTATTCGATTACAATTTGCAGTAGTTGGCGTCATTTTGGTAACTCGTAGTGCTGTAACTACTACTGCACCTCCTCGTGGTATCCAAACTTAGAAGAGCAAGTGTACTCTATTATACTGCTTCAAGCCACTGCAACGGCGTCAATATTTTGAGTTAAAGTCAATAACTACAAGCTAATGGAAGCTTCCCTCAACCTTCAAGTTTCGGATTATGCTGATCCGTTTGATCAGACCGGGGTGAACCTGGGCCTCAGTCAACAAGCTTCTCCAGCCAGCTCGATCCCTGGCTAGCTGCCTCCAGTTTCTACTGCGCTATCCCTCGGGAGCGGATTTGAAGACTTTTCGGACCGGAGCATTGGTGTCCATGCGCTCTACATGACTCAGCCATCTCAATCTTTGGATCTGCTAACTTCCGGCTAGGTCCATGTCGCTGTAGAGTCCATACAGTTCGTCGTTGTATCTCCTCCTCCACACACCGTCAATGCAGACGGGACCGAAGATCGCCCGAAGAATTTTTCTCTCGAAGCAACCAAGAAAACCCTCATCCATTTTTGAGAATGTCCATGCCTCTGCGCCATAGACCAGGACCGGGATTATTAAGGTCTTATAAAGGGTGATTTTTGTTGTCCGAGAGAGGGCTTTGCTAGCCAATTGCCTTCTTAGCCCAAAGAAACAGCGGTTGGCAAGAGTTATTCTTTACTTGATCTCAGCACTGGTGTCGTTGTCTGTGTTTATAGCAGAGCCTAGGTAGACAAAGTCCTTAACTACCTCAAAGTTATATCTGTCTAAGGTGACGTTCTGCCCGAGACGTCGGGGTTGGTTGTCCGTTTTGCTTGACAGCATATATTTGGTCTTGCCCTCATTGACCGCTTACCCCATTTCCGCCGCTTTCGTCTCAATACTCGCGAAAGCGCCACTGACATCACGCTGCCTTTTCCCGATTATGTCAATATTGTCGGCGTATGCGAGTAATTGGACGGACTTTTGAAAGATAGTGATCTTGCGTTTGCTCGTGAGTTTTGCTCTATTCTTTCAAGTACGATGTTGAAAAAATCGCATGACAGCGCATCGCCTTGTCTAAATCCTATCTGGACATCAAAGGTCTCGGTGAGATCTTTACCGACCTTGATGGAGCAGCGTGCTTTCTCCATCGTCATCCTGCACAGATGGACGAGTTTGGCAGGGATGCCAAAACTAGACATTGTTCTGTATAGCTCGTCTCTATAGATGCTGTCATACGCGGCCTTAAAATCGATGAATAGGTGGTGGGTATCGATCTGATCATGGGTCTTCTCCAAGATCTGCCGTAGTGTGAATATCTGGTCGATGGTGGACTTTCCTGGCCTGAGGCCACACTGATATGGAACTATCAGGTTGTTGACGAACGACTTCAGGCGTTCACACAATGCGGCAGATAAGATCTTATATGCGATGTTAAGGAGACTGATGCCTCTGTAGTTGGCGCAGTTCAGAAGGTCTCCTTTCTTGAGAATCGGACAAACAATGCTGTGGTTCCATTCATGGGGCATACTTTCGTCCGACCATATTTTATAGATGAGTTGGTGTATGCTCCTTACCAAGTCATCGCCTGCCGCCTTGAAGAGCTCGGCAGTCAGGCTATCTGCTCCAGCAGCTTTGTTGGACTTAAGCTTCGACGTAACTATCTTCACTTCATCCAGGTCGGGTGGACGGAATTGTTGGTTATCATCGTCCAAGTTGAAGGGTTGATTCTGCCTGACAGCGGTATTTGGTCCGTCATCACCGTTATACAGTCTGCAGAAATGGTCTTTCCAAATCCTCAGCATCGACTGCGATTCTACTACGATGTTCCCTTGTTCATCTCTACAGGCTTCGGTTCAGGGATTGTTTCCGTGGCATGTTATTTTTACCTTTTGGTAAAACTTCCGAACCTCATTCCTGGAGTAGCATCTCTCAATTTCCTCGATCGCGCGCTTCTCATGCTCTTTCTTCTTCCTCCTGAGAAGCCGGTGTTCGTCTCTCCTCTTACGCTCATAGAGCAGCTCTGGTCTTTCTAAGCCCTATTATATGCATCTTGCTCAGCTGCATGTGCTTGCCGGCATTCATCATCTAACCAGGGGTTTCGTTGTGGTGGACGAGTGAGACCCAGCACATCAGAAGCGGCATCTGTTTCCAATGATCTTCGATGCTTGATGCTGGCGGCATTGGACCTCTTAAGAGATTAAGAGACATTCGATCGGAAAAGGACTTGGCGATCTCTTGCGATTGTAGCCGTCTGACGTTGGATTTTCTCACAGCATTAGTTTGTCTTGGCGTAGCTTGGGATATCCGCAACCGTACTTTGGCTACAAAAAACGATCTCGTTTAATCAAGGGTCCTAAAAAGGGCCTTCTGTCCCGCTTAAGGGTTCAATTTCTCGACCACATGAAAGGTATCTCTATTGGAAAGCAACTAGCAACGTTAAATAAGGCTAGATAAAGTTTCGACGGCTCTGAAAATCAAAATAACGGCAAGGAACTATTGTTTTTGTAAAGACTGTCTAGCCTACTGTAATCTCTATACTGCTAGGCACTATGATAAAGTTCTCCTATCTCAGGCTTTCTCAGCTGTAGTTTGGACTATTGCTAAGATTAGTAAAATGAATCACTTAAAAATGCCGATAAAGGTTTCCCGCACCGAAGGTAATCATTCATGCCAGTGTTGCACCATTATTTTGCAACGAAGTCGATTGAAGGTATTATTGGTTTTTATAAGTAATATTATTTCATTGATCTGCGCTAGCGGCTGCGTAAATAGGGTTACTAGGTCAGAGGTGCGCATCAACCACGTAAGGTGAATGGGTAGTTAGACAATGTATACCCGAAGAAAACCATACTAAGATGGTGCAACAATACGGTTCGATTTGAGCATTCCTCTTCACCAAGCTATGTTGTATATATAATGCCTCCAATCTCGAAGGCAAAGTAGGTTGATTTCACTCTTCGCGGGTCAATTGAAGTGGGGTTTTTCTCAACTGGGTCTGTCTTAGATATTACCATCGTGGAGTTGGAGTATTTGTGTCAATGCGCTATATATATTTCAGTCATTGAATTCTGACATTTTTAGCTAAGTTCATGCCATGATGACTGAAAGCATTTTTCTCTCGAAACGACCAAGCACCTCCTATTTCTTTTTTCTGACTCTGCACCTTAGAGGAGGACTGCTACGATCGCAATTCTATGAATGGTCATTTTGCTTGTCTTACAGAGGGCTGAGCGCAAGCAAATACCAGTGTAGATAGTTGAAAGATCATGTATCCGGTTCGCTTGTAAGTTTCGCGCGATGCTACAGAAATCTAATGCCAGGGGGTTGTCTTTTCTCAAACTTCTTCGACATCAATGATTGTTTAAATCATTATTGATCCTCACGGTGCAGTGAGATTTTTCTATGGTCAACGTGCAGAACTGGCTAAGTTAACGAGGGATTCCAAGTCCGGTGGGTATACGCTATCATAGACCGCCTTAATATCGACAAATAAATGCTGAGTATCGCTTCGAATTCGAAGCTATTTTCCATCTTTCTATGGTAAAATGATAATCTGGTCGATTATGCACTCCTCAGACCTGAAACAAGTTGGTTGATAAAATGCTTAAAGTAGTTGACAAAAATAGTACGGCAGAGAAGAAGGTTTAGACAATTTTGAGGAGATTGATCCCTCCGGGATTACGAGTTAGTATCCCTTCTTCGGAATCGAGCATGCAATTAATTGGGGAATGGTTTTCATAAAATCATCTTTTGCCTCCTTGAATTGCCGTTGTGATTGAGCTCCATCTTTGATTGTTTGGTAGAAGCTTTGTCACCGGATTTCGGGATAATATGCTGCCGGGTCAGAATGTCGAGGTTAAGGCACAGTTGATCCGCCTTGGCGGTTGTTTTTTGTTTTGTAGCCTTCTTACGGCAAACATGCTCATAGTATTTGCTATTCTTAGTAGCGTATATTCCCTCATGCTTTGATCATAACAAGACGGTAGTCCGAGTTAATGTTGCCCCATAGGACTGTTCGGATCACTAAAATACTGGTGGTGCACCTTGAGTCGATGCAAACATTTTGTTCTCGATGTTTGTGAATTAAAAGCTTATGTGCCTCTGTACATGCTTAAAGCTCAAGGCTAGTATGCTTACACCGTAGGCATATTATGCTAAAACTAAACTATACTCGTAGAACTTCTCTATAGCAATCTAGAGTCTCCTTAACTTGTTTGATTGTACGTGGGCTGTTAAAGGATCTTGCATTCCATAAGAAGTATTGAGAATCGTTTGCCGATTAATTAACGGCTACTTACAATTTATTTGTCTGTACATCATGAAGACATAAAATCTTGTATTAAAACCTGGAAAGGAAAAGCCATTACACCAAAGCTATGAAAGTCTTGGGACTACCATCGTCTACATGAAATAGTAATCGTCCTACAAGTAGTTGATAGTTTCTCATCATCTATTCCGTAAGCACCGCAGAATAAATCTTCGTTTGTGTTTCTTCAGATGCTTCTTCTTGCTTCGTTTTGTGTGGTCGTCAACAATGAACACCTTATTTTGGAGACTTCCAAAGTTGAGGAAGTATTCGTATTTCTGCGTCTTAATCCTAAACTGCTGGGTTCCGGTTTCTTGTTCAATTGATTTAACAAATATGATGCCAAAATGAAACTGTGAATTGAATGTTAATTCTTCCACTCCCTCACTGCAGGGATGTTATATAATATAGATCTGTAGATCATTTGCAGATACAATTTCTATGACAGCGTCACCTCTGGTTTCATAAAAATAATGGTGTGAATATTCTAACCAGGCCATTTGGAGCATAAGGACCTTAATGCTTCACAGGCTCTAGAAATTGTATTTTCACTTCTCTACCTCTGTATATGCAGCAAAACTGATGAAATCAAAAGAACAATTCAAAAGTGTTTCCCTTTAAGTTTTATATCCTTTCCCTTATGGTACACAAGACTCATAACAACAATCTCCTCAGACATTTTATCTGTAAATCTATCAAATGGCTTTGAAAATACTTCAAATAAATACTTCCTCTTTGTTGAATGAAATAAGTACTCCTCTAAGTAACATCTTTTCGAGATTAATAACCACCCTGCGCTTATTCCATTCACAAGGTATCTGTACCTTCACGATTCTACTTGCTTTTAAAGGATATCCTTTGTATTCGTTGTCATACGAGTACGTTGTCGTCACGAGTAGCTTTTTAAAATTCTCATGTCATGCAATCTAAATCCCGGTGCTAATACATTCGTGACAACTATTCAAGAAAACCACTTTAAATAGCTTCATCCCTAACAGTTTCAAGGAAAACCTAGGATACAAGACTTTCCCACAGAGACATCCACCAAATGAAGTGCAGAGAGTGCAATATAAGGTTTCCTTCCTTCGAGTTATTACTTCACATTTACACACATTCTGATAGTGCAGTCTTGAGTTTTTGCACTCCAAGGATAATATTCCGTGATGGAGTCAGTTAAGAAATCTAATGGCAGAGACTCTTCTTTCTCTGGAGTTGTCGGGAGACGAGATAGTAATGGCAGCCTTCAACGTTCAAGTCAATGGACTGAAATAAGTACGAGACATCTACATGCTACGAGTACATGCAATTCAAATTCATATCAGTTGCCTGGAGAAGATGTTTCTTTCTTTTTGGGTTCTTTTGTGAAAAGACATAAAATATGAGAAATAATTTTGTTTATATGATTTACGATGCTCCAGTGCGCTAGCTGGCTGGAAGAATTGTAGAGCTTATGACGCTTGTTCTGGATATAATTGGCCGCCATTGTAAATAGGGGTTGCGGTTGAATTATATCATATGAATGGTGACAGGATTTAAGTCATTCAAAGGACTGAAGGAAGAGTGGTGTCGTAAAGTAGAAGACTGGAAGATATAAATTTGCTTCCCCCTGTCAGGAAATCCATATTTGAGCTGAGAGTTGATGGGTTCCAAGTTAGAGTCATGGGAGATTAAGTGTTGTTATACTCGTAAGTCTTTGGAGTGGAGTTCAAACCTTGATGAGAAATAGGTCTGCCTTTGAATTTTCATGAGCTGCTCCATTGTCCTTTTGGTGAAATTTTTTTTTTGTTGAATGAGAAAAAGAATATGTTGCTCAATATTTTAAGAGGCTCCTAAACTAAGGATTGTAGATTATGGTGCGACTAGACATGAATCGTGATCTCAGGGACTTAAGCTAGGAATCTGAAGGATTTTATCTTTTCAATTGTTGAAAGCAAAGTGAGTTCATCATACATTAAAATTCATAGTTAAAGTCCATAATTAAGGGCATTCTTTATTTTATGACACAAAACATAAACTTAAATTTGTGGTGAGCAATTTCCTAAAAAGGTTCTTTGTGTGTAATTTAAAAGCATATCACGTACAAATTCGTAGTTGGCACCCAATTTTCACAACAATTTGTAGACAGAGGTGAAGTTGGTATCTCGTATCTGATAAAAGACATAAGAGTGCCTTTGGAATACATAATTACACATTCCATTTTAGGCAAACTATTTGAAATTTAATTACATTTACACCCAAATGACTGTAAGATATTGAATTGATCTAAGCTACTGAATGTCGTCCTTTAAAATATGGCACAATACTCGACTTACTAACTCAAGTAAGGGACTTTCTATGTAATGGATTTCCCTCCACATCTTCGAATTTATAGATATGAGGTTTTTTATGAAGGGACGATTTACGTAAAATGTTAAATACCCGAAGATTCAAATGGAAACGTTTTGATATTGATATTTCTGCTCTTCACTTTGATGAATTGGGCCGTTGAAAAATGGTAATTGATATGTTTTTGGAGTTAGCTTATCTGGAACAACACAACAGAAAAAAGGCGATTTCAGACACGTGGTAGTATTTACCTGAAATGGAATTTCGATTTAAAAATTATTCGACCGTTGACAATATTTTCACGTTGATAAGCACTGCCGGAAGAGATCGCCAAATCTTTTTCCCATCGAGTCTTCCTCAATATCTTAAGAGGTCGCCCGCCGTCATCATCGATTACCGAATACCCTTGGCAACACTGCCGAAAAGCCATTAAAGATCCTCTTCAGATGTGCTGGGTCCCACTCGTCCACCACAATGAAACCCCTGGTTTGATGACGAATGCCGGCAAACACATGCAGTTAAGTAAGATGCACGTAATGCGGCCGTTCAAAGAAAGACTAGAGCTGCTCACGAGCCGTATCAGTAGAAGAGAAGGACGAAAACCGGCTTCCCAGGAATCATCAGACGGGCATCAGACGGGCTGTACCGAGGGCATCATACTCCAGGCATGGGATTCGAAAGTTTTACCAAAAGGTTAAAAAAAAAAACATGCCACAGAAACAAACCGCGAACTGAAGTCTTTCTACAGGCTGAACAAGGGAACATTGTTGTAGTCGCAATCGATATTGTGATGTTGAAGGAGCATTTCTGTATAGTGTATTGCGGGGATGACGAACTAAGTACCGATGTCAGACAGAATGAACCTTTCAACCTGAACGATGTAGAGCAACAATTCCATCCACCTGGATGAAGTGAAAATAGCAATCTGACTGTCGAGGTGTTCAATGCGCCAGACGAAATATGGTCGGAGGAAAGTATGTCCAAGAAATGGAGGCTAAGCATTTTTTATCCGATCCTCAAGAGAGGGGAACCCACAAACTGCGCCAATTATAGCATTAGCCTTCTTAACATACTTGTAGTCTACAATATCTTATCTGTCGTATTAATTGGTCCATATGAGTGTTGCCTTAGGCTAGGAAAGTCCACCATCGACCAAATACTCACAGTATGGCGGAAAGGCAATGAACTTCATATATATTCACACCATCTATCTTTGAGGACTGAAGAACATTCACCTCGTAAAGGGTGTCACGGTTAAATGTTTGAGTCAATCTTATATGGGCACCAATATTGAGTATTAGGCTTAGTGAAAATGAATCTGCATGGTGTCGTCTACAAATATTTTTCGTTTATGGAAAAATAATATTCGCTAAACATTCGTTTCTTCTTTCATCAGTTTTGAAGCATATTGTATCATTCTTGCTTCCAAGCTACTCAAGCTACTATCTTTAATCGAATTGAAAGACACTTTTTTCTCTTCCAATTGTTTGCAATGCCTGTCTATAGACATACATATAGCTCATACGAAAGGCCCTGCTAAAATCATTAGCTTTCTGTTTCACAAAACAATACCGAAGTTTGTTACAAAGCGTACTGCAAATAGTTTGACCGACCTCTGTAATCCTCAAGAAAAGCCAAAAATCCTGTGGCATCCAATTTAATTCCAAAAGGTTCAAACGAAACTACCCGACTGAAAAAGCTTTATCCTTTCAATTCTACGAGTATTACTAAACGAACTCTTATATAACAGTGTAATAGGAGCTGTTCATTTGCTCTTTTCATGGCACGTTGCCAAAAAACAAAGAAGGAAATCGAGGCTAACGAGCGACATTACGTGATATTTTGTTGCAAATTGATTCGACAGGTATGTACGTTGTTGTCTTAGCCAAAAATTAGACGAAACTTTTTTTCTGGTCACATAACTAACCTGAGATTGTGGTTACTTGGTGAGGGATACTTGAAATGAAATCCTTTGTGAAGATGCTGATTACTCATTAATGTTTAAATATTCGAAAGCATTTGAACGTCTATGGCTTCCAAGGAGTATAATTAATCCAATTAAGTGGCAAATTGCCTTGAGCAACGTTAAATCAAAGACTTTCTGTATGTTTGTGGATGTTTCAAATCGACGGAATGATTCCGTCATTTATATAAAAAGGCCGACGCGGCTTGATCGTGTAATTAGATTACGAGATCAATGAACAATTTAATTGCATTAATTTGTGGTCATCAGGATTATTGTGGATAAAAATAAGACAAATATTACTGCAATAGGGGAGACTGTGTATTTTTGTCTGGTTTCAACGCCCAGAAGCAATTTAAAGCGGCTTTGGGTATTGTATTTGGAATATGGAAAATTAAAATTAATAGTATTGCGTCAAGGTAATCACCACATGATACAAGCAAAATAATTTCAATAATTATTTAGAGAAAGGTTCCAAGCAACACTACAATTTAAAGCCTTAAAATGGACACCTTAACTTATTTTTTTTTAATTTCAAGTCAATTTTCTGCTGACTTGTCGATTGCTGTTGAACTCTGTTCCATTGACAGAGTTTGTTAGTTCTGGGAGCGCTATTTGACAAAAGCATTACGACTTTCGTTCGCTTAAACCCTCAGATACACAACTCTGGTTACATACGAGTATAACTAAGATGTAATCACTGGCTTATTGTTCAGTTTAAAAGTAGCACAAATTCATATGATTTGTTTCTCAATGTAGTTCAACTATAACTCATGAAAACAACATTCTAAGTCCTCATATACAAAAAGACACCGATAAAATCTGTTAGGTACCTGCTCATCGTAGCCTAAGCGACGATATTACAGTCTGCTCAATTATGTCAGATAAGTATAGGGAAGAAAATAACACGACCCTTCTTGTCCCAACTGAATTGCCAAAGTAACCCAGGATAGTTATATCTTGGTTCTCGACAAAGAGGAATTCAGTTTTATGAGACATTATAACACTACTGACAGCTAGAAATGCATATTCCCCTCATGAAATGCCTCCAAGAACGCCACGAGTTGCATGCCAAGATTAGAATATAAGAGATCATGAAGAAAGCTATCGGTGGCCTAAGAAAAGTTTACCAGGTACTAAGCAGCAGCTGCCTATAGCCCTAAGGTTTAGCTTTACACTTCGATCCTGAGATGACCCTGAAAATATTGGGGTATCAAACGTCCAAACTCCCGGAGATACCTGGACCATTTCCCTAGACCTTGTCGCCACATATGAGAGTAGAAACCCTGCAGAGATAAGGTAGTTATAAAAGGGTCAAGGTGAAGTGTTGCGGGAAACATATTCCGATGACTGAGTTTGAGCTGGGCAAATTATAAGTACCTGCTCTGAATTATAAGTACCATTTCTTTCAGTTTTGCGCCTGTAGTGTAGATCATAGATCTTGAGGAATTTTATTGCAAGATGGGGTAGGTCTTTAACTGCGGCAGTTATCTAGGTATGAATAAAACTGTGAATATACCAATTAACGCACGCGTGACTTTTGTCATTATATGGTCTCTTGCAATCTTTTCAAAAAAGTAAACCATCTGATCAGGGAAACTAGTCTCCTAAAATTTAGATCCAAGACATGATGTCTTGTGTGAAAGGCCGCCTAGAGCTCTGCTAATGTGGTTTCAGGCCCGGAAGAAATAAGGCCACTATAGGCCAAAGTACTGCAGATCTAAAGACCAAGGTGCCCACCACCTTTTCTTTAGTTAAAAGGTGCATATTGCAGCTTGTATTAAAATAAGCTCTGATTCATCGATTTTAATGATTGTACCATGTAGAGCGGATGGAAGATAGTACCGTTCCTTTAACTAATGAAAGAAAGAAGTCACCGATATGCGCGCCAATTGATCGGGAATTTGCTGCCTGCCCTATATTCAATTGAATCAGCAGCAGAAATATAGAGATCGAAACGCAATGTTTGCCCTAGTCGTAATACTTAAATGGAAGGTGCACGCTCAAATAGCAGTATAATACTGACATATCCTCATCGGCGAGTTATTATTGAGCAACGATTATCGAGTTGGACTCTAACAGATCTCATGGATCGAACCAATAAAGAGTGAAATAGTGTGATATCTACTATGAAGAATATTACAGGCAATGGGAGCGACAATTACAGAAGGTATTCGTTCCGAATACAAATTCGCCGTCAATGGAATACTTAGGGAACAAGCCTTGAGCTTCAAGAACAAAATCGAATGCCTGACAGCGATTAGCTTAAGGGCTGAATTTGTCAATATAAATGTTACAAACGCCCACACCCCGACGAAGAAAATTGACTACCTAACAGGTATTACTCGTACATCTCCTGGACAAAACCTACGAGTAATGTCCTATTTATGATGTGGCAATTTCAAAGCTAAACTAGGCAGTTCTGATCTTATTGCGATCGACGCAAGGCGATCCTCAACTGTTTTGCATATCCGAACATTCTGAGTAGCCTACATCGACTTGGAATGTCATCAAAGTCACCGAACCATTATGAGGGAGTTAGTTCAGTTTTAGTTTTAAACACATTTTATTTTCTTAATTATTAATTCTTACATACTAACAAAAAATGCTTAAATGCTAGCTTAAAATTACTAAACATTCTTATATTAACTTACTGGCTCTACGCAGGCACTATAAGCTACTCTAAATTCTTATATCTATGTCTTTCGACTTCATTTACAAGGGGAGTTAGTTCAATGTCTGTAAACGGGAACATGGTTTTTTCTGATGGAATTTCCATTAAACTCTCGGGGAGTCAAATGCCATTAGCATCAATGTTGAAGACCTGTGGAATCACTGCCAAAGATCAATCAGGGTGCCCGCTTCTAATGCACTGGATTTCAACCCGTCCCAACAAAGAATTAGTTGGCTCGATGGAGAATGCAGATAAGTAAAATGAGATAAACAAGTACTGACCGGCCTTGAAGAAGAGAACGAGAGCAGTAAAGTGCATGTTAAGCACTCAATAGAGGGTATTACCAGAAAAATGAGATTTGGAAGGTTAAATTAAAAAAATGCAGAACTTTGTAGATATGGGAAAGGACGTCTCATATTACAACCACAGTCGGTGCTGAGAATCTGGAATTATGTCTGAATAAATTTGAAATAAATAATATCCCACCTTCAAGCAGAACCATTCAAGCTGGACGATGACATAATATAAAACATGTCCTTCCACCTCACCAAGATGAAGTCAAGAAAGCAATTCTCAAATTCGTGTCTAACAGAGCTGTTTGGCCAGATGGCCTAGCCGTCGAGCAGTAAGAAGCAGCAGGTTATGATTAGATACGGAGCACTCATCAACTGATCTCCTAAGCCGGTGTCGACGAAAGTACCCTCGTTGAATAAAACTTCAAAATTGTTTCATGATTATAGTAATAAAAGACTTACTGTTAGTAAAAGAGTCAATCTTCCTTGGCTATGCTTTCAACTTCGACTAAGACATTAGCGCGGAAATCATTCGAGGATTTACTCCTGCTTTTCGCTCGCTTCTTTCTGAAGGCACCAGACCCGCTACGCGCGGGGTACGAGGGTGTATATTTCATAATTTTTTCGAGCAAACGATTAATGTTGTTTTTTTTACTTTTATTATTATTATATACTAATATACAATATATATATTTCGAAGACACTACACAAATTTCCTTATTCGAATCTTAAGAATAGTTTACGGTGTACGCCGCTTCCAAAAGGACACTCAGACCCGAAGTTGCTGCTTGGTGGTTGACAGCAATTAAGCCATACGGCTCATTTGAATAATATAAAGAAATATATTTATAAACTAGACATAAAGGTTTTTAACATTACGCAGGGAAATTTCGATATCTAAATAAAAAAAATGGTGACCCAAGAAATTTATTTCCCATTTTCACAGGAAATTTTCATCGTTTATGAAAAGAACGTGTTTTCCACGCAGATGACCTGACAGAAAAAATGCTGTATTCTGTCAATTTTAAAATGGAAATTGAACTAACCAATACAGATCCGCTCTGGTGACTAATTTACATTAATAGCACGAAACCGTGTGACAAGATACCAAGGTACCTTAACGTGTTAAGCTAATGTGAGCAACTCCTATTCAATGTTATATAACAATATATATATAGTATTATTTATTGAGCAAACAGTTTTTTTTATACAGATTCATGATTTTAGAGACATAAATAACACTGCGATTGAGTAATCGAATATTCATCGCAAATTGGTTGAATACAGATGGAGCAACCTTTTCGTTTTTGGGAAGTTGAAGCTCTAGGAAATTCAGATGACTGTAGATTCCGTCCTAAAGAAATTGCCCTTTGTTGCATTTCTTTCAGAGTTTTTATATTTGCCAACAAGGTCCAATACAATTTGTTCTCCAATATTTGACTTTTGTTCCCCTCCAATGGGTTTCCCGGTATAAATTTGTGCGCTGAATGGATAAGAGTTTGAAGAATCGCAGGCCCAAAATATTTTTATTTCATATTTTTTCGGCTTTGATTGGGTAAAGCGAGTACGTCCTCGATACGTACTCAGCGACTGCTATGTACTCATTGGGCTTATAGTTCTTATCCAAATTAGAGGGCAACATACTCCAAACGTCGCGAATAGCAGCAGTTTTGTCTGTTGCTAACCGTATTCGACGCGTAACATCGTTATCAAATCTTATGAAACGAAGAAACATTCGAAAACGGCGCGAATCAAAGGAAAATGATTTGGCTTCCATAATTTGGATAAAGCTCTCTATTTGATTTGAACACACCACCAGAGATAAGAATACCAAGAAATGCGTCAAATTCCTTTTCGGTAAATATTTTGGAAATTATGTCTTTTGGTAGAATTCTTGTGTCTGCCAGTACTTTGTTGTACGTGCAGTTACGTTCTTACCTTTTCTGTTTGTTTCCTTTAGTATTATATCACAGATAGTGTTTGAAAAAATACCTTTGAAAATTTTGCTCGCAGTACAATGCTTGGTAAAGCCTGTTGGTCCACCTCGTTGACGGATAATATTTCACCCTAATGTTTGACATTCGAAAAATGGATCTGTCTGCCATCGAGTTGCATCCTTTCCCATGAGTTCAGAAAAGTTTTCTTCTTTTGCGCTGTCATCCGAATTCCATAATTCTGGTTCATATTCATATGTTGACTTCTGATTCAAAGTCCAAACTTCAACTTTATCTGCAGCTGAAATTAAATCGTCTTCTCCATCTGATGCACCGACATACTCGTAGCTTTCGTGGCTTGAATCTTCATTTTTCTCACCATCAGCTATTCCTGCACTACAGCACAGCTCCTCAGCATACAGACACTCATCATTTTTTTTTCGTGTTTTGCACGCAGACGACCCGGCGTCTGCCGCTCAGCTCGGTTTAACGAAGTTCTTTACTTAATTTGGTAAGAGCATTCTTCGCGAATGCATGTTTCAGAAAATGGAAAAAATCTATGAAGGTAATTGATTGGTTAGGCCCTTTCTCGAATAACCAAAGGGTTTTTTTTTTCATTAATGTAAGCTAGATTATCCCAATCCTACTTTACAGAGCTGAAGCTTGGACATTGACGAAAGCAGATGAGAATTCTCTGCTGCACACTGAAGAGGTATGTTATCTGAGGCCCTGGTCAGTTCCGAACTCCGGTGTAATCTAACTATGTACATAAGAAAGAGACCGCGCAGTAAAGGAAAACTGTATCTACATGTTGTTTAAAATTAACTTGTGATGCACAACTGAGTATGGATGGCAATCAATTAAATCGGCTTGCCATAAAAGTAAGTAAATACTAAAGTATGTTAATGTTGTAAAGTAACGAGTAACATGATTATTTGAATATGTTGAATTTGGCAATGCTGCTTCCCACTTTTATCCAATTGGTCTAAACGTTTGTCCCACTTTGTATATGAAACTAATCGAGACCATTGTGCGTTTATTTACGCTTTAAGGTGATTTAATCTTTAAACTGCGCGCTTTGATTTTTCATCTCCTCTCTAATGGCTAATAAATCCGAACGACCCATAACAAAAACCAAGAAACCATGAACAATTTGTTTTAAATCGAATCATTTTCCACTTGATTGACCGAAATATCGATTTAATCATGAGTGTAAATGGGGGATGCTTTAAGTGCCTAAGTAAACAAAATCGTTTTCGATTTGTTGCTTCATCGTCTGTCCTATCACAACATGAGAAGCCATAAACTTAATGATGCTCGAAACTCAAATAATCCCTAGTGTCATATTGATGAATTAACAGCACCCAAATGAAGGTACAAAGACCTGGAGGAGAACAGGACACCTAACGTTCCACTTGGCTGTCATGTTGAAAGGTACTCCAAAGACGTTTCATTGTTCCTTCATCAACAAATGTCTATACATGAAATCCTACTCTTCAATAAATTTTTATTCTAAATTTATTCGTATTTCATCATTTATGTTGGATACCGAATAAATGTGAAGATAAATCTCATCGGTGATGGACTGTTAAAGGTAATACAGAATCCAAATGTTCAATTACATGTCAAATCCGCTTCGTAGTGTCATTTGACATAATGATAATGATAATGTCTAATTTTCGTAAGACAGACAAATGATACACTCTCAGTGGTAATTGAAAAGTCAATGAATCCGATTGCTGACATTGTCACCAATTTGTCATTTCATTTCATTGGGCCAAGTCTATAAATATCGCCTCTCTGCCTTTTCGTTTGTTTGAAACATAAATCAAATGTTCTTCCTTATTCAATAAATATTAAAAATATCTTAACGCCCACTTGAATACTCTCAGACCGACTTTTAGATTAGATTTTCTTCGGTGTATCTGCTATTTATAGGAACATCCTGCATCCGCAACGTAAGTCACTCATATCCTGATCATAAATAAAATTTGGTTCTTTCAATATTTTTGATTTCGTAGGAATTAAACGTTCCCTATCCCTCCTAACAGCATTTTCGGAAAATTTTGTGTCTATCCTCGAGTTTTCAAACTTGAAGCTACAAAAATGAGGGAAAGCCAAACATATCCCGGCGTTGTTAACTTAAAATTTTTGCTTCTTTTTTCTTCTAAATTTGTATTGTCCTTCCCTTAGGAAACACATTTTGCACAAGAATTCCACAAACTCACAGCATCCATTGGCAATTCTTGTATGTTTTCCAAGCAATCTCACATCTCTTATTTGAGAATTTTTTGTTTGTGTTTAAGAAAAAAATATTCTAGGGTTTGTTAGGGTTCAGACAGTGGGTGTGTTGGCATTTGAATTTTCAGTGGAGTAGATTTGATTACTTTTGAGGGTAAAATGGTCACTTTGCAAGTTGTAGAAATGTTTTTTGTGTTTTGAATTTTCTGGGAAGTACCCATAACTGAGTCTGAAAATATTTAAGCGATGTGAACGCAAGGTGTTCCTATTTCTAATCTTAACAAACTTGTCGGCTGTTTGCGAAAATGTATTATTGTCATGGCCTTGACACTTCTCTATGTGGGAGTTAGCAATATTGGTGCTTTTGTAAGCTTGTAGATATTGGAATCATTATAGGGCAAATTTTTGTCTCATCTCAATGTAAGAGAAAGTAAGAGAAGTGTTAAAATTCGACTCTATTTTTTGACAGCTCACGCATGATTCGTGACATGTGTCAAAGCTAACAATACTCAGTTAACATTGTTATTTCTACATGGACAGACTTACACCTGAACAATGCTTACAAATGATTGAATTTTACGGTGGTCATAATCGACCTACTGAGCAAGCATTTAAAGCCAGAGTGACCAAATTTCGCACCAATTTCACGCAAGTGTTAATTAAAATCGTGATTTGCTCATTCATTGCTGTCCGCAGCGATTACAATATAAAGCTCGTGCTAGAACTGCCTCCTGTCACAACGTCGAATTTTCTTTTTTTCATCCATTTTTGATGATTATTAAGATTTTATGAAGGGTGACTTTTGTTATCCGAGAGAGGGCTTTACTACTCAATTGCCTTCTTAGGCCAAAGAAACAGCGGTTGGCAAGAGTTATTCTTCGCTTGATCTCAGCGCTGGTGTCGGTGTCTACATTTATAGCGGAGCCTAGGTAGACAAAGTCCTTAACTACCTCAAAGCTCTATCTGACCAGGGTGATGTTATGCCAGAGACGTCGGTGTTGGTTGTCCTTTTCGCTTGACAGCATATACTTGGTCTTGCCCTCATTGACCGCCAAGCCCATTTCCGCCACTTCCGTCTCAATACTTACGAAAGCGCCATTGACATCACGCTTTCTCCCGATTATGTGAATATCGTATATGCGGTAGAGTTTGCTCGTGAGTTTTGCACTATTCTTTCAAGTACGATATTGAAAAAATCGCATGACAGCGAATCGCCTTGTCTAAATCCTTTCTGGACATCAAAGGTCTCGGTGAGATCTTTACCGACCTTGATGGAGCAGCGTGCATTCTCCATCGTCATTCTCCCATTCTGCACAGACGGACGGGATGCCGAAACTAGACATTGCTCTGTATAGCTCGTCTCTATAGATGCTGTAATACGCGGCCTTAAAATCAATGAATAGGTGGTGTGTATCGATCTGAAGCTCATGGGTCTTCTCCAAGATCTGCCATAGTGTGAATATTTGGTCAATGGTGGACTTTCCTGGCCTGAAGCCACACTGATATGGACCTATCAGGTTGTTGACGAACGGCTTCAGGCGTTGACACAATACGGCAGATAAGATCTTGTATGCGATGTTAAGGAGACTGAGACTCTGTAGTTTGCGCAGTTTAGAGAGTCTCCTTTCTTGAGAATCGGACAAACAATGGTGAGGTTCCATTCATCGGACATACTTTCGTCCGACCATATTTTACAAATGAGTTGGCATATGCTCCTTACCAAGTCATTGCCTGCCGCTTCGAAGAGCTCGGCAGTCAGGCCGTCCATTCTAAGCGGCTTTGTTGGACTTAAGCTTAGATATAGCCATCTTTACTTCATCCAGGTCGGGTGGACGGAATTGTTGGTCATCATCGTTCAGGTTGAAAGATTTATTCGGTTGATTCTGCCTGACAGCAGTATTTGGTTCGTCATCGTCGTTATACAGTCTGCAAAAATGGTCTTTCCAAATCCTCAGCATCGACTGCGATTCTACTACGGTTTTCCCTTGTTCATCTCTACAGGCTTCGGTTCGGGGTTTGTTTCCGTTGCATGTTATTTATGCCTTTTGGTAGAACTCCTGAACCTCATTTCTGCAGTAACATCTCTCAATTTCCTCGACCGCGTGCTTCTCATGCTCTTTCTTCTTCCTCCTGAGAAGCCGGTGTTTGTCTCTCCTCTTCCGCTTATAGAACAAGCGGCAAGACTTTGAAGCGTAGACTAATTATATTAATATATACGAGTAGTGATACCGATTGAGTGCGTCTTGTGTTAGACTATGAATGTTGCAAAAATAGAACGAAGATACGGTAGCCAGAGCACTGCAATATCTGTAAGAAGGCGAAAAGCAGTAGAAGAGGTACTACTCGTACTTCGAAGTACGGGTAAACGACCGAACATTTTAAAGACTGAAACTCAATGATGGAAAAACTTCCAAGATGTCCAATTGCAAACATAAATTGAAGATAAGCTAAGAAATTTTTCAACGGGAGACAACAAATTTTGCAATAAATGGAAACAGTTTTGAAATGCTTTACTAAACAAAGAATTTCCGGAAATAGCAAGAGAATTTAAACTTAAAGTTGGAGTAGACTAAGGTAGTTTACAAAGTCCAGTGTTAAGACTGATGCCTCTATATTTGGCGCAGTTCGGAGTATCACCTTTCTTGAGGATTGGATAAGCAATGCTGAGATTCTATTCGATCATCGATTTTTCAAATGAGTTGGTATATAGTATGCTCCTTACTAAGTCAGTAAGTCTCAATTTCCTCGACCAAGCGCTTCTCAAGCATGTATTGTGAGCAGCTCAAGTCCTACTATGCAGCGACGCTTTGTATGCATCTTCGTCAATCCTGGCATTAAGAGCGACTCAATTGGAAAACGATTTGGCTGTCTCCTGCTGTTTTAGTAATTCGACGCCGAAATTTCTCACAGCATTATTAGCTTGTCTTTTCGATGTTCGATTCATTAAAAATACTTAGAATTAATTTAGTATCCAAATTTGTTTTTGAAATTTTTTTCATAAATCTTTGGAACTTGAAAATAAGTTTTTAATATTTATGTATTTCTGATCGTGGTTAATGTCTCAACGGTTAATAAAGGATAGATACAATTTTTTTAAGGTAATACCAATGAGATAAGATGTTTAAAGTGGTTTGCATGATGTGGCCCGGGGAGAGTACTATAACTTTGGCGCCAAAAATTGATAACTGTTTTTTTTATAGAGGGGTCAAAAACATACTACTAAACATACATATTCTATGGGAGGGGAGGGGGGGGGGGGGGTCTATCTCGCCCCGTTTAGGAGGTAGGGGCAATTTTATTAAAAAATGACAAAATAAAAAAAAATTATTTAAAAACAGTTTCGAAAGTCAGAAACCTATTCTTCAACCCTAAGTTCCAGCTATATTATTTGTATCAATAGTTCTTAAGAAATTCGCATGCAAACCCAACATTTTCATAAAAAAAATTTTAAAAAATTGAGTTTGGACCACCTTTTTTCAAAATTGTGAAATGAAGTGCTAAATTGGATTCCTGTGGTCGATGCCTATATCAATTCTGAATCGAACACAAAAAACCAAATGGATTTATGTTGTCAAGTTCTTAAAAAAATTTTAAATTACCAAAACTACTTTTTTATGGGATTTTTGTTTTTTGGTATTTACGGTGATCTCACTTTGAGGATAAATGTTTATGAACCTATCATCTTTGTAAGTAAAGTATTGCAAATCATTAAGCGTTACCCAGAATGCACCACGAGGAGGTAGAATTGCATTGCATTCCGCGTCTCAGTCAGTCAGTTTGTCAGTAAGTCAGTAGTTAGTAAAAAATAGTCAAGTCGATTTTTAATGGACATATTAAAAAGGTATGTAAGTCTCGTCAGTCAAATCATCGTCCGTACTGGTGTTACTGTCGAGTTCGTTTAGTTCGTCATTGATGGTGAGGAGCCGAGGTTTTTTTGTCGGTAAAATACATTCTTAGTGCTCACTGTGAACGGTGGAAGGGTCGAAGTCTTTAATTGCAAACCTACACTTTCTTTACCATCGATAAAACATGGGTATACTTTTTTTACGTCCAGCAAAGATTCCATAATTTGAGAGCCCAAGTCGTCCTTATATTTTTTTTCAAGGCAGTATTTTCGATAAAAAAAAAGTGCCATATATTGATGAAGGTGGTCTGTTGTTTTTCGGCATAAAATTGTTTTTTTTTCAGAAGCTTGTTCTGATTCACCAGATCGTTAATTGTGTTGGTTGCATCGGTCTTGTTAACATGTTCGCCTTTGCTGGGGTTCGTAATTTCATGTGTTGTGGAACTAGAGAATATTTTTTCAACACCTATATACTTGCGCGCGCTGTCGGTACAAATACGACTGGTGTTGGGGTCAACGTATTTATGAATATAAAGCCAAAAATCTTCCTTGGAGTTTACTTTAAAGAACCGCCCGACCTTTTCTTCTTTGCAAAACAACCCCAATACCACGATTGTCATTTTTTCAGTAATACGGCCTCTGTGGTATTTCCTTTTCGTAAGAAAAGTTTCGTCGATTTGTACAGTTTTTTCTTTGCCGCCAATATTAACATCAACGTGAGACGATATAATTTCGGCTATTTCACGACAATAGTTAAAGTAATCTATCATAGTAGATTTGCTTAGTTCATTTTTACTGTCATGAAGGTGCCAAGCGATTAAATGCTAATTTTAAAAAAATGATATACAACAATATTTAAAAGAAAACATAAAGTTGTAACTTAGGATTTAATTAATTTACCTGAAAAACCGTGTTCACAGGCATTTTGATCAGAAAACAGATAATTATAGCAAGAACCTCGCGAATCTCTAGCCGACATTGAGGCCCATGGAAAAATGTGCCGATAGATGGGTTATTTGTATTCCTACAATTTTTGTTACCTTTTAGCTAGAGCTTTTTTTGAGCATCGCCACATCCAACCGAACTTTATATTTTTGCATTTTTCCACCTTCATCCCTAAATTGCAACACAGTGGGGGAGTTGATGTTTTAGTGGAAATAAGACCAATTTCTTCTAAAAATGCAATGCCAAATCCGCAAACTAACAAAATATTGAGAAGTTATTTAGTTTAGGATGGATTAGAGGATGCTTAGCCGCCATTGCTTATTCACAATAAATAATACCCGATTCGCACTAAGGTTGAACATAGAATGACCTTTCTGACTATCAATAACTACACGCTTTACCACATGTGTATGAAAAACAAAACAACAGTACAAAAGTCACCCGTTTGTTCGGTTATATTTTGCATTATTATCGAGTGCATTATACATTACGCAAAGCATACATATTACGCAAAGTGAATAATTTGCTACAACATTTGAACATGTGCATTTTCTATAATTTTGGAATGAGTACTGTAGGTGAAGAGTATTGAAGACATAGGCGCCTGCCTGACGAAAAGCACATACCTCGAGCGGAGCAACGAAATTTCGTGAGCGGGACCTGTCGCCTGCGGAAAGAGAGTTGAAAGTCCTTAATCCCGCGAAGCGGGTCACCCGTGTACTCTTAATTAAGAAAACTATTGATATAGGCGCCTGCCAGACGTTTAATTTATTATAGTATTCATTTACTTACCTCAAGGGAAGACCATGTAAATGCCAAACTGAAGAAAAAAAAAACATAAATAGTAATATTCAATTTTCTCAAAAACTAGACAATATAAGTCTATTCGGTTTCTTGTGTTCGATTCAAAATTAATATAGGCATCGACCACAGGAATCCAATTCAGCACTTCATTTCACAATTTTAAAAAAAATTGGTCCAAACTCAATTTTTTTCAATTTTATGAAAATTTTGGGTTTGCATGCGAATTTCTTAAAAACTATCGATACAAATAATATAGCTGGAACTTAAGGTTTAAGAATATGTTTCTGACTGGTACTGGTACAGTTCTTTATTGTATTGTACGTCGTTGTTTTTTAATAATTTTTTTTTCCATTTTAAGTAATTTTTTAATAAAATTGCCCCTACCTCCTAAACAGGGCGAGATAGACCCCCCTAGTAAAAAATGCTTGTTTTGGACCTCTATATAAAAAACAGTTATCAATTTTTGGCGCCAAAATTATCGTACTCGTGCCTATCTTACTGAAAGGCTTAGTGATAAACCACAGTGCAATCCAAATAAAGAAACCTCACTGACCGTTTACCAATTGCTCTACATTGGTTTGGTTCTAGTTCACAGTACCATTACATAGGTAACATGCACGGTGTAAGCACAATGACGGTAAGAGAGATTACTCAGATAGTAATTGAAGAAGAATTCAGCAAACAAGTATGCTAGCCAGAAAATGTGCAAAGAGTTATACAGGGATTCTATGGAAAAGGTGGGATGCCGGAGGTTTGTGGCGCAGTTGATGGCATATTAATTAATATTGATGCACCTCCTTTTAATGAAGTAGCGTTTGTTGATCGTCATGTCACACACTCATTGAATTGTATGGCAGTTTGCGTTTCGGACCTACAATTTTCCTACTTAAGTGCAAACTGGCCAGGCAATGTTCATGGTGCGAGAGTGCTACGAAATAGCACTTTATACCACAGGATGGAAGCAGGATGGAGGCCTTTTGATAATGCTGTTATTCTTTGGGATAGTGCATATCCACTTAAAACATGGCTAATGCCGCCTTAAGTGGCAGGTCATTCAGTCTATCGATATAACAGGGCTCACAAACGCACACGACGTTTAAATTACTTACTGGTCAATCCTGTATATGTTTCAAACATATTCAAATGCTACATGATTTTGTGTAATCTCTCTCTTCACAATAATGATAACATATATAAATCATATCATATAAATGATAAACGTGCCTAACAAATTGAAGGAAATGATCATATACCAAATGTAAACTTATTTTCAACGCCTACCAGAGAAGCTAAGATGAGGCAGCAGCAAATTCTTAACTTTTTTTTAACCAAGAACAGTTTTAAAAACATTTCAAATTCATAAATTCAATTTATTTAAAACAAAACTTAAAAGTTAAATAATATATTATGTACCACATCTAAAAAATTCATTTAATGCCAAGGCCTTTTCATTTTCGCTGACAGCAAGTTCAGACCTCTTCTCATTATCAATGCTTATGCTTTCTACTAAACTTTTAGTAAAAGTTGAATCCTCCTTCAGCCTAGCCTTGCCTAGCTTTTTTCTCCAAAAGAGGAATATCCAATTTTCCTTTATATTTGGAAATCAATCACCAGATTCCTTTTTTAAAAAATGAAATGAGATTCTTCTTCGTTTGATGTTTTTCTTCTGCCAAAGTTATAATGTTTAGTATTACTGAAAAAAAAATGCAGAAATATGTACCTCTCTTTTTCTTGCATGATTGAAGAGAATGTTGAATCTACAAAGTAGGAAAATTTAGCTATACCAAAATATGCAAACATTATGCATTAATAAAAACCATTAGTAAAAGCCAAGGACTCTGGTACACCCATTCCAAAAACCGCTTCGGATTTGCGTCCAATGATGTCGAGCACAATGTTATCGCAACTAATTAATATGCAGCCCCTCCCACCCGCAGAACCGTTTCTTTCGAGTTGTCTGCTTTTGCCTTAAAAATTGTTTCGATAAAAATCAAAAATAACAGAAATATTAATAATACGAGAATATGTACTTACAATTGCTCTTTTCTGACGTTTTTCCAAAAAACGTTTCTTATAGTATGTAGACAGAATATTTTCTTCCTTCTTCTTCTTCTTCTTATTAACCCTTTCCTCGTTATACGAACTTATGCGTAACGAGTTTCCCAATTTCACTGCATCGCTGCTGCTCCGCTTTTGGGGTTGGCTAATGTTGCAGACCGCAGAACGCGTCTACATAATGCTCGGTCCTGGATCGCTCCAGTGGTAAGCCCCAGGCGTTGTTGCGCATTTGCCATCTGAGAAATCCAGGAATTCTTTTTCCGACCTCGTTTTCTTACAGTCGAAGTGACTGTAGTTGATAGTGCGTTTTTAACCGGATTTTTCGCAGAATACTTCCTTCTATTTACAATATTTATCTTCTTTTGTTAAGAGTTCGCTAAATCCACCAAAAAGAACATCTTTTTCTTCTCTAATTTTTGTTAGAATAGCAATCTTTTTGTCTTCAGAAATTTTTGCCATCTTGACTAATTGATCACTTGTCAAACAGCGTGGACAAGTCGAGGGAAATTTATTATTCTGAGAAATGCATCAGTTTGCATTGTTTTACTGAATACACTTGTCCTTGTCGGAAAAGTATAGTTTAATAAGTGAGTAAATACCTGTCAACTTGTCACGTTGTGTTACAGGCCCCTGCACTCCGCGGTTGAACTGTTTCTTAAAGAAAATGACATTCTATTCAACAAAATGACAGAATCCCTTAAAACCGGCAATGCCGATGTCGACCGATTGCATGAAACACTTAACGAACATCTGCGAATAAAAATTGTAGTGAAAGATTATTCGGACTTGGAAGAAAAAATTTTAAAAATAATCAATTTTTACAATAACACCATTCATTCGACTACTAAACTGAAACCAATCGATTTTATCTAAAATTTATAATTTCTTAAATCAAGCTGATAAATTGCCATCTGAATGCAAGAAGCAGTTTTGAGAAATGAGCAAAAAATATTTTTGCCTCTAATTCAGACGCATTTTTTTTCAAGATAAGTCGAATAAATCAACACGAAATTCTATCTGCGCCATTTATTGTATTAAATGGTAAAAATGCGATATTAATTTACTGATATGGTTTTGAAAAAATCACAATTAAATTAAGAAATAGTAAGTTATCCTCTTCTTGCACTAACTATTTTGGATGGATAGAAACTCAAGCACTCATTTAACTACTTTATTTATTGATCTAGTATTTCTTTTTTGTCTTTTTTGTTCACTATTTTATAAAAAAATAGAAACCAATTGAAGGATGATGCTAACCTACGACTAGAAAATATAAACAGTAAAGCAATTTATTCATTTGCTTCAATTTAAAATATTAATTCAATAATCTTTTTAATCTTTGTGTTCGTCAATTTGACCATGCGGCAAACTGTTGTAAAAATCAAAGTACGAGTACATTATTGCTACTCATGGCCGCAAGCTTTGCTGAAAAAAGAGACATTAAGTTTTTATACTTTGCATCTGTAATGGGGTGTTCTGGTGAGTAACACGTATGAAGGCTTCTTGAGGCTCTCTTTTTGCAACCAACAGTTCTGACAACTTCTTCCGTGAACGATTTTTTGCATTCGTATGTATATGGCCATTCTTTTTTAAACTTAACACAACAACACACTTTTTTTTATTAGCGCTGTTTCTTTGGATGCGTCTGCGTCTGATGGTGAGGTATTCGTCAACAAACCTCTTTCAATCAAAGGTGTTTTCGGAACCTGGGGCTTATCCTCTTTTTTTCTTGACCCATGCGCTATTGTTTTCCAGTCCAATTGCTGAGTGTAGGGAATCACATTCCATTTCACTATGACCGGAAAGCATAAATTTTAAGTGAATCGTTTTTAGATTTTCAATAGCTTGCACTACATAAATGCACATAGCGAACACAAATTGATTTAAATTCTGCCCACCACATCGATCGCTGAAGAGAGATGTGAAATAATGAAAGAGAAGACTTGCAACCTCGCAGCTTCCCTACCACCTTGTCCCTCGTGCCAGATGTAGCAGTCTCCTTATTTTGATGTCACGTCATAAACTGTAAAATTGTAGGTTGCTAGTCTACGCTTATAAAAAAAGTGCATTATTTTTCGGATCACTGGTGCACAGCAGAACCTGCTGCAAAGTTGCGGCTGATAATCTCATTGCCACTTTCTGCTTATTTTCTTATTTTCTTGCACAACTTAAATTTATTTCTATTTGCAGGAAGAAAGTACGAGTATGCATGGTGATTGTTAGTTTTTCAGTGTTTGCGTGGATAAAGTTTCGTTGACGAGAGTAATCACCCAATTCGTAATAGGATTTGAAAATACAGTTTATAACTTGTTCTAAAAAAGCTGAGAGACACTTAAGCCTGCACGTAACATTGCAAGCCGCCTTCATCGAAGCAGCTGGTATAATCTAACCAGATGTGGAAACGTCTTGCTGTCGCTCATTTACCTACAAAATAATTATCGTGCCGAATTAAATGATAAATTACGCATACGGGAAATCCTGAGCATTCATACATATACCTACTAAGCTGTGCTGTAAATTAGCTGAGAAAGTCATTGTTATGACACAATGCTTTCTTGCAGGACTGGCCCACCCTACTATGCACAAAGTGCACCTTGATTGCTATGCCTGCCTATTGTAAGCAACCCCCTAATTTCGAGGAAAACCGATCACATTTTCACATCTTTAAATACACACCCGCCATATTTCGAACGTCACTAATAAATCATGGTATCAATACAAAGAATTCTAGCTTATTACATTTTTAATTCATTACAGAAGGTACGAGTATGTTTGAGTAAAGGAAAATAAATTTTAAGGTTACTATGCAAAAATTCTATACGTATAAGTAAATTAGTATGTTTGTTAAACAAAAAATGCCAAACTTGATCGCGACGGTTTGATATTATTAAATAGATTATATGGATATGTATTGTACTTACTTTGATTACTGCTGCAGATCAGGTGTGCACACTGGATCGCTTGATTCCATTAAATAAAGGTGTTTAGGTTTTAGTTTTTAAGTAGTTTCAGAGGTGATTTTAATACGGAGGATAGTAGCGTAGAATTCGTCCACCATGAATTTGATCATACAGGTGCGATGTATGACACGTGTTGCAATCGTGATATCTCCCGTGGTTAGCATTTAAAATAATATCACACATTGTTTGTTATAATCCTGAGCGATCGAAATATGACTCATTTAATTAGGATTTACGCCTAATTTTAGAGATAACTCACGATTACTAGCAACAAGTGTCTGGAAAAAAAGAGAAGAAGACGACGTTTTTATACACTCTCGGTTGTACTAAATATGTTTGTTCTTACCTTGTTTTAAACTAGATTTTTTTTTTGATTCGATTTATTTTGCTACACTTTATTTTGGTACTACTTAGCAGCTGAGCTCGAATTTTGAGCGAAATATCGCACACCAGGTTTTACAGTGGCTCATAAAGGATGTGACGTTGTCGTTGCATTTTAAGTTTGTTGTGGGAAGATTTTCGAAGATAGAAAATTAAATAGAAAATTTAGTTTTGATAAAATGTAAGGAATCGCTTCACATTCTGTTTTTGTTCTAGCTGCACAACAACTGAAACCAAACAAAAATAAAATCAAAATGGTTATTATATCTAACGGTAATGCAGAAACAAAATAACAAACTAGCGACGCGATATACCTTACATACAGCGAACACATAAAACGGTATGCAGGGCAAAAAAAAAAAAAACGAGCGACTACACATACAGCTTTTTGCATGCCAGAGCAAAAAAAAAGTCACACAAAAAGTAGCTATCTGAAGTTATCTACTTTTTGCACTAAATTTTCATCAATTATTCTGTTAGTCTGATATTTGTACAACGCCATAGATGGCTGCAAGTTAGGGAAACTAGATATCTGGTTATTGCAGTCGATGCGAATCGATTCAAGATAGGAGAACACCCAGATATCTCAAATATGAAAAAAATTCAGTTAGCTGGTTGCTGCATTCAGGTTACGATACTTACATACATACATACAAACCACATATTAAAAATCCCAAAAACCCAATAGCTTTCATATTACTAGTTCTGTTGTAACAGCACTCAGCAATTTTCAACTCCACTATTTATTCCCTCATCGCTTTCTGTTTCTAGATCTACTTCTTAATTCCTTATTCTTTTTACCTGTTTGTTTACGGTTTTAAGGGTTGAACAGAATGTGAATCTGAAGCTTGAATCTGTATCTGTATCTCGAAGTTGAGTGCTATTCGTGATACAGATTCAAAATTACACATGCCTCGAACTTTTGAAAGCTCGATATCAGATACAGATTCAAGCTTCAGATTCACATTCTGTTAAGCCCTTTAAAATCATTTGAATTGTATGACAGTTGTACGAGCCGCAAGCCGTATTGATAGGAAGCTAAGTTAGGTTTGTTCGATCGTTCGATTTTATGTTACACGTTCAGGCACAAAAGCGATTTGAGAGCTTTTCAAAAAGACGGTTACACAGCACTTAATATCATATTACTAGTATACCTATAAACATTAGTTAAGAACACACAACTGTAACTAATTTTTCTCTCTTTTGAGATAAGCTTTATGATTTCGAATAATAAATGGCCAACGAGATATCCTTGTCCAAAATAAAAAAAAATTAATTGTGAATAAAAACATTGTGTATCTTTTGGATATTATAAAATTTGTGAAACTAACGGTTGTCTTTAAAATTGAATACAATTGTAATTAAGATTTGGGTTTATTTTTAATTTGTGAACTATATACGATCATTATAAAAAAAAAAATTATTTGAATGTAAGTTTGTGTATAAAATAAATTGCAATTTAGCCATTTCTTTCTAATGTTAATAATTCACTTTATGGCGTATGTTTCGTTCATTATTCATAAAGTTACTACAATTTTTGTAAAAGAAAAAGTGAAAACAATTAATAATATTTATTATAATAATAATAGTAATAAGAATTGTAATATTGCTTTAAAATCATAAGTACTATCTTGGAGACCAAAATACTTAATGTCAAGCTTATCATTTATGTTATGAAATTATCAAACTTCCTTACACTAAAAAATTGGTTGATCGCTACACTTGTCGTTTGTTTATCAAATTTCAAATGTGCGATCGAACTCATACTTGTTTTATAATTGTCTCCAATATCTTCCTCTGAGAAGATAATATCTCAGCGATGCTCCCATCCCTCTAACCCGTCCAAATAGTACTTGGCGTTTTTCTCTGCAAAATAATTGTTCACGAAGGTGATTGCCTCCTCATTTGACGAAAATCTCTGTCCTCCGAGCGCTGTTTTATTGAGGGAACAAAAAGAAGTCGCTTGGGGGCTAGATCTGGTGAATAAGGCGGATGGCCAAGCAGTTCAAACCGTAATTAATGGATTTTCGCTATGGCAACCGATGAGGTGTGAGATGGTGCGTTGTCTTGGTGAAACAGGATTTTCTTTTTCTGCAAGTTTGGGCATTTTTCCGCAATTTCTGCCTTCAACTTGGCAAATAATGATGCGTAGTATGCTCCTGTAATGGTTTTTCCTTTTTGAAGCTAATCGTTTAAGATAATTCCTTTACTATCCCAAAAAACAGTCGCCATCACTTTCCTAGCCGAAAAAAAGAGTTTTTTTTATTTTTTGGAGCCGGTTTTGACTGAATTTTTGTTTCGGGCGTATAATGGTGTATGCAAATTTCGCCTAAGCTGCGCCAACAGAGCGTTGGAAATGTTCATTCGGACACGTTTTTTGATCTAACGTAAGCAAACGCGGCACCCAACGCGCGGACAGATTTCTTATGCCTAAATCTTGATTTAATATGTAACAAACACGTTCTTTGGACATTTTCATAACCTCTACTATCTCTCTCACTTTAATTCGGTGGTCGTCTAACACCATTTCGTGAACTTTAGCAATGTTATCGTCAGTGGTTGCAGTTTTTGGCGGTCCCGAACATTCATCATCTCCCAAGCTCTTACGGCCACGTTTAAATTCAGATGCCCAAAATTTCACTGTGGTAAATGATGGTGCAGAGTCCCCATACACAGAGTCCAACTCATTTTTGATTTGCGTAGGCGTATTGCCTTTCAAAAACAAGAATTTAATAACAGCTCGATACTCAATTTTTTCTATTTTCACAAAAAACATTCACATCGACTCACTCAAACAACTGTCAACTAAAAACTGTTCGTCCAAAATTACTGAAACTTCGGTAAGCAACTGTCAACTAGCTTTTATTGACGAGTGCCGCTATCTTTACGTTGCGGTCGGAAACTTTTCAGACAACCCTCGTAATTCCACCCTGTCTGTCACTTATTTTTACCCAATCGTTTATCTTCTAGTCCGTTTTCAACTTTTTCGGGGTAAGAGAATGCATTTACTAATTGTTATCTTTGTCTACTGCCATCCAACATATCTGTGCGTACTTATCTGATTTAGAATTCATTAACGAGGTGAATCGACAGCGGCACTTGGAAGAAAACAGTTGGTCGTTGGTCGTGATGTATGGTCCGGGTTTATAACAACTTTGAGCACTAGTACCTAATTATTATATGAAAACGATTACGACTTATTGTTGCTTTTATAATTGGATTTTTCCATTTCATTGACCACAGTGATATCACTTCTAAATTTTGTGATCCGATTCCACAATGGATTTCATTAGGTAAGCACTAAGACATGTTTTGTTAACGTCATGCTTTGCATGTAGCGATGGTCCTTCACATTCTTTAAAAACATTTTGGGATCCAAACTTATCAGAAATTCTATCAACTTCAATCATTGTCCAGGCTGTACCATCAGAAGAATCATACGGCGTAGTTAAGTCAGATGACGTTACCTGATTCTCTCCCAATTCAGAGGACTCATAAGTAATGTTTGCGTAAGCGATAGAGTTTGTTAATGCTGCCTCGTAGTCGTTTGAATAAGACTCTTTCAAGACTTACTTTTGTATGTGTAAGTGAATAATTGGCGATGACGATGGCGCGATAGTTAGATCATTGGACTATCACGCAGAGAGTCTGGGTTCGATTCCTGGCTGGGTCACCAATAATTTTTCAAATTGCCATCACCCTTTCGACGGGCAATGGCAAACTACAGAAATGAAAATTGCCTATGAAAAAGCTTCTAAGGAGTGCCGTTCGGATTCGGTCATTCGGTAGGCCCCGCTCAAATGTGACAAAAATGACAACATGAGCAACACAAATTAGTGTCAAGAGCTAGGCCATGGGCCATCGCCCATACCGGGCTGCCAGCGCCACAGTGAAGTTTTTTTTTTAAGTGAATAATTACATCTGCATGAATGTATGAAAATCTGGTTTACATCATTCATTTGTTTCATGAGTTCTATCTGCATCTACTTGACTTGCCGCCGCTGTTGTTAAAGGACTGCAAATCATCGGTTTTGCTAATTTAACAATTTTTGATCCTTTTCCATTCGTTTAATTATCGCGGGATAAAAATGATCCACCGGCTGTTTTAATAATTCCATATTTTTTTAAAAGCGTGTGTTGAATATGACTTGAAACTGTTAATAACTAGCAAAACACAAAAATTGAACAGAAGTCAAGAAGTTTAATGAACTTAAATATAGATAAAATGAAGTTTTACGTGATCGAAAATGTCAGTGGGACATATAAGGGATGGTGGCTGTTCGAGTATCAAATTGGGTTCTCTAAATTTCTAACGTCCCTAGGAGAATAACCATTCCAATTTCCATTGTTGAACATGCTTTTAATTTTAAACTTAATTAGAGCTTTTTGAATTTGAATTAAATGAAGTTCTCATTTCAGACTTTAGGTCTAACAAAAGTCACTACCTATATAAAGACATCATTGGCAACCCTAGTTGGCGAAGCAAAAAATTAACTAGACACTTTGTCTTTGTAATCTTAATGATTCAAATATTGTCAAGCTCTTTATAAACAAAACTAAATACGAAAAAAGCCTACCAGGTTTTTATAATATTGATTTTGCAATCTAAAAGTATTAAAACCACTACACTAATAGGATCTATTGTAATTAAATCGCGGCTACTTAGTGACTAAATGACACGCTCCGGTAATAGATTTTTTATGTAACTTTAGTGGTATATAAAAACGAAAATTTGGTCAATTCAGTAGTCAGTTTAAATTTCAGAATCAACGAGACCATCCATTTTACTGCAATGAACCGAATCCTAGTAGTTTTTGTAGCCATAGCTGTGAACATGGTTGCATCCATAACCCCGGATACAAGAACTTCGGTGAGTTTAAATGAGTCTTCAATCTTTCTTCTACTTATCTGATCTTAACTTTTTCCAAGGCTGATCGAATCAAAGGCTATAATTATCCATGTGAGACACACACTGTGCAAACCGTAGACGGCTACCTTCTGACAATATTTCGAATTCCCTACTCTCCAAAACTTCAGAATCAAGGCAAACCGAAGCCGGTGGTCCTAATTCAACACGGCTTGTCTAGCGTGTCTGATCATTTCCTTCTTAATGGACCAGACAATGCTATTCCATATCTCTTTGTGGATGCCGGCTATGACGTATGGTTGGGCAATAATCGCGGCACTAATTATGGAATGAAACACATTGCGATGTCTCCGAAACAAAAAGAATTCTGGGATTTCAGTTTTAACAAGATTGCTGTTTATGATATGCCCGCTATTATCGATTATATACTTGCCAAAACTCAAAAGCCAGCTTTACACTATGTAGGCCACTCTCAGGGTACAACAATTCTGTTCACCCTTATGGCATCACGTCCTGAGTACAATAAAAAAGTGACTTCCACGCATTTGCTCGCACCAGTAGCATATGTCAACTATGCCCGTAGTCCATTATTCCAGGTGATAGCAGATGTGATTAACAACAAAACCGCAGTGACGGAGCGCATAGGAGATGGTGAGTTGGTACCATCGCAAAAACTCTTCAAGGAGTTGGGACAGGATAACTGCTTGAAAACTTCACCATATCCTGAAACTTGTTCAAATATGCTCTTCCTGGCCGGAGGTTTCACCTACAATCACACGAATCTTGTAAGCCCCAATAATTACCGCAGAAAGAGATAATTTTTGGATTTTTTTCCTTTCAGACACTGTTGCCGGAGTTACTGTCAATTGTCACGCCAGCATCTTCTAAACAAGTTCTTCACTACATTCAGGACTACATTTCGGCATTGTTTCGGAATTACGATTATGGCACGACTAAGAATTCGATTGTATATGGCACACCTACACCACCGAGCTATAATGAGAACAATATAGTAACACCTTTGTACTTCTACTATTCGGATAACGATTACTTTGCTGCTAATAAGAATGTGTTGGAAATGGCAAAAAAGGTGCATCCGGAAAGGTTGTTCCATGTACCTTACCCGGATTGGACTCACTTTGACTTTTTGTGGGCTAACGAGGTCAAAGTTATGTATGAGAAAATTATTTCCATATGCAATGGTTACGAAAAATCTGTTGTATAGAACAAGTTTTTTTTGTTTGTTTTCTTAACGACTAATCATTCAATAAAAGTTATCTATCTTTCTATCGTCTACCTGAATGTTGTTGGGAATTTTTTGTGTATTGAGAAGTCATACTGTAGACTGTGTGAAGATTTTTTTTTCAAATATAGAACTATACAATATAATAAAGCTCCACCAGAGGCGTAGATATGTTTTTAAAGCTTAAGAGTGACTAACATGTATGAAGGTAAAGCTAAGTCTTCAACTTCAGATTTCCTTTTGAATTTTTTTGAAAAATGGCTTGCAAGGAAGAAAGACTTTGTTTCCACTTCAACTTACATGCTTCTGAGTCAAGGCTAGAACAATGTCCGTCCATCAGATATTCCTTTTAGCTATAATGGAATAAAAGCTAAATACCTACGTCGATTATATATCACATGATGCTGGATGTTTTATTGTAATGTCAATAAGTGCACTGCAGTTTATTTAAGAAAACTCTAAGAGTCGTTTGTTTGGCGTTCATCAACGACACAGTCCTAAGGAAAGTCAGAGTGTCCCAGAACCCAACATAAAATGGTCTTGTGCTGCATAGTCATCTTCTTTGTAGAAGAAGTCGTTAACGACCCTTTAATTCGTGGTGGTAAAATAAAGAAATCTAATTGCGGGTTGACTATCTATGTCTGTTATAAAAATTTCAGAGAGCAGACTGATGCTGATCCTCCCTTGATGGTCTATGGTATTCGGAAAGTCAAAAATTGTTACTGGGAAACCATCCGACATAAGCCGACCAACTCTGGTCTTATGTGTATGTTATTTATAAGATCCTTGGGTGCATTATATGTATACAACAGAATTAAAGTACCAATCAACGCAGTTATCTCGATAGGGTTCACGCCCATGGTAGTGTGAGATTCTTACTCACTAAAAAACCTCCCGTTTTATAAAAGACTACGACCACGTCTTGCTCTTTGAAGTCGCCGCACAAGATTTGTCTCGTCCAATCTCCGGATTATTCAATGGTTGCAATGATGCTCAAGACAAGTGCGAAGTTTACTGGTTACAGCAGGAGAATTTCGAAGACTTTTGAAATTATCGGCAGGAGCTTTTTTGTCGTTTGGACTTTTCCCCGGTTTTGGAACCATTATGACTTTTGCGACTTTCCATTGGCCTGGAACGTATAAAAGTCTCATGGACGCATTTATAATGTGGAGGAGCTCGACAAATGCTTTTCGAGGTAGCTCCGTTAGAATTTCACTTGTAATCAAATCGTATCCTGGAGACTTATTAATTTTTAGGATTTTTATTGTTTGCTTTAGCTAAAACAGTGATACGGATGTTATAATGTAGTTGTAGGATCCTGTTCTGGGATCAAGTTCTTGGTCCAACTGACGTCCTTCATACATATTGAATGTTTCTTCCAAGTGGTCGGCAAACAAATTCGATTTCTCTTTGTCCCCTTTTGCCCATTCGCCGTTTGCTGTTTTTATCTAAGTTGACTTTCCAGAGCGAATAATTGAAACCTTCGCCTTCGAGGTAATTAGTAGTCTCACGGTTTTTATATTCTTGCAGCATTTGCCTTAGCTTATTTGATAGGCGGTTCAAATAGGATTTATGCGAGGACGCACGTGATTGTTGCCGTCTGATCCGTGCTTTCCTTTTTTCTCGAAGGAGGTCTTCTATATCGGGCGCTTATATTTGCCTTCCCTGTTTTATTCCTTTTGTTTGAAAGGAAGTGTTGTTCCACGCAGCTCTCTGGATGATTTCCACACACTTGTCAACTTCGTCTTCTATTTGCAATGGCGTCGTAAGTGGAACTCTTAAAGCAATATTTTCCTTGCAATTTCTTCTGAAACCATCCCAGTTTGTTTCCTTATTCGTCAATTTGGGTAGTCTTTCGGTCCATGGTATGCTCCGATTTTAAAGATTACTGGCGAGTGATCTGATAGGATTCTTCTAAAGTCGTGAGATATTTGGGGACCCCATTTGTAATGACAAAGTCAGGTATTTTATTTTGGTAGGTTGGCTTGCCCGTTAAAAAAAAGTCCAAGCCACGTTTCATACTTGCTTGGTACAGTAGCCTGCCATTCGCCGAAATGAATCTTGAACCCCAAAATGTATGCTTTGCGTTGAAATCATCACCCAGAATAAAGTTTGACACAAGTTGGTAAAAAAGGCAATCGAGGTCGTCGTCTGCCATCTTATATCTCGGAGGGAAATAACAAGATGCTATATCATAGTCTATGTGATTTATGTTTACGGAAACTGAACTTATTTGCATAGATTCGAGTTCTATTGTCACGTTCTCGACATGCTTAATGCAGTCTTTAATATAAAGCGAGGATCCACCCCTCGCGTTTTCTGGGGGATGAAGCGTATGATAACTAGAGTAACCTCTTATCTAACAAAATGAGATTTGAGATGCTGAGATTTGCTTATTTGTTTTGCACTCTTCCGAGAAGTGTTTGCTTGCGCAATTTACGCATCGTGTATCTTTTTGACAATACGCCCGCGTATGGTTAAAATCTTGACAATGTTTGCATTGGATTATAGTTTGTTTGCCCTTACGCATGGGCTCCATTTTGATTCTGATATTTAAGATAGATTTAATTTTATAAATATCATCGACTTGTTCGTTTCGATCGAAACTAAGCATGAAAATAGGAAGTCCGCGCCTGACTACGGTATCTTTGTCGCTATTCGTTTGTTGCTTTACATTCTTGATTAGGTCCACGCTTCAGTAATCTTAAAACCTTGGCTAGCACGTCCTCTATTACGTCTTCTTTTTTGCACGATGGGTGAAGTCTCCTAGCGAAGACTCGTAACGGTTTTTCAAACTTATTCTCATGAGTATACCATTGAATTTTATCGGTGTTAAGTTTCAGCGACAATGCGCGGTAAGAATCGGAGTCATCGACATTAATTTTCCACACCTTATTACGGAGCGAAATTATATTGAACTTTCCTTTTAGTGTTCTTTGGAGAAGGTCTTTCCATAGTCTGCAATCCTGATCACATTCATTTCGGGTTTAGGGTGAGGTTTCGTTAGGGGTTTTGTCTTGGTTTGTACGGTGGGCTTATTTTCATCTCTTGGTTATAAGACTTCGGGAAATGAAGTTGCATTTCATCGAGTTTAGCTCGGAGTTCATTGTTCTCCTGTTCAAAGTATTTACTTTTCTCTGAGTCCTGATTAACCGGCGGACTTCGCTTTCCGGAAATATGCGATATAGCAAATCTTGGCTCCTTAGGAGAATACTTTAAGAAATGGAGGCTTACAAAGTAAGAGTCCTAAGTATTTGGAGAAGCTATTGGTAGAGCACAACACTATCACAGCATTGCAGTCAAGTTCAAAACAAGGATCAACTTGCTTCAAAAGCTTGTATTTAGTTTATGGGGAACATCACTCAGAACTATTTCAGTTACCGGCTAAGAACTGGTTTATTTCAATTATTCAGTTGAAGCTCCCGTTTGGTTAAATAGTGCACACACAACGAAAATTAATGGCCAAAGCCACATTGCAAAGCTGCTAGTCTCTAAATGATTAAGGTTAACTCCAACCAACTTAACGGCGCCCAGTCTTGAGCAACATTGATCCACCATAGCTAGATGAAAGAATGAATTCCCTTGAGAATTTTCAAAAACTCGGTTCTTTTCTGACATAGAACATTCCACTCGATCTTGAATAAACTATCGTACATTTTCTACGTCATTCTACGTATTCGAATGAGCTTGACAGGAATACTAGAACTAGACATGGCCCTGTAGAGTTTCTTGCTATAGATACTGTCATTTGCGATTGTGAAATCGATTGAAGATAGTCAGATCGTTGACGAGGGTCTTTGACGTTACATGTTGCGGTCGACAGGGTTTTAAATGCGATGTTAAGCAGACCACCATCCCTGTAAATATCAGACAAGTAATCCTGAGGTGAAATTTATAGAAATATGCTCCGTATTAAGTCACTACTTGTTACTTAGCAGTTAAACCATAGAGTCCAGCTACTTTTTTTCTACTTAAGCTTGGAAATATCGGTTCTGATTTCATCTTCGTATTTGATCAGATTGAATGGTTCATTCTGCTTGATGGTCGTAAGTCGTTCGTCGTAATCGTTTTACGGTCTGAACAAATAATCTTTCCAGATTTCCAGTGCAGACTGTCTCACCATAAAGTTTCCTGCAGATCGGACTTTAGCTTCATCTGTGACATATTCCTCGTATCTTTGTTAAGATTTTCCGTCTTCGGTTAGCCCAGAGTGTACCTATATAAGGTTCAAAATAGATTGTTCGTTTGAAGTATGCAAGCTCGCCTACCTCCTTTATTTGTGTCACCACTTTCCGCAATGATATTGCGGGCGTTGGCATCACATCTTATGACCAGATGCCAGCAGCGACGGTGGAACAGTTCAATCTTAAGGGATATAATGTTCTCTGCTGGGGAATAAGCGGAAACACATATAAACTTTTGTAACTTCTGACATTCGGCAACATAATAAAAGCTGCCACCAACGTTCCACACTACACGTTAAGTCTGCCAGATGGCCCGACAAAATCGCACCATTTAAACTTCTTGATTACTTTCTTGGAGACGATGGCAGAAACTGCTTCAAATTTCAGATGGATGGAGGATGTCATCAACGGAAGAGTAAATTCTAGTATTGATTGAATTGTGCATTTCGATAATTTTACAAATGTCTTCAAATGAAACTCTCAGTATTCTTTCCCCACTTCCCCACTTCAAACTCAGATTCTGTCTCCTACTAAAACATTCGTTTTGATTGGACCTTACGGAGGTTTGGCAAAACAATTTTAATTGCATGTACATATAATTTCAAAAGTATCTTGATTTTTTTTATTTAAAATAATAAACCTCTTTCCTGTTACTCAAATGCCAAAAGTTAAATTAGAATTTATTTAGTGGCATTTCAAAGCAAACAATGTCACATATGTTCCTCTCGAGCACAGTTCCCATTTCAACTTCCACATCCACTGACAGAAAATTTAAAAAAATATCCCAGTCATCCCTAAGGCTTTGTTTTTATTTCGGGATTTATTTAGTCGTATGAGAATGTGTTTTTATGAAAAAAGGGGCAACGCAACGGTGTGACTGAATATTGAATTACAACAGCCCCAGGACAACCCTCAAGTTTATATTTTGATGTTTTGATGAGATTGTCATTATAATAATATCAGAGCTGACAACAGTCTGCCTTTTACTTTTTAACCCAAGTGGACGTTTCACAAGACCCATAAAGGTAAGACCTATGATCACATCGTAAACGTCCAGGTTAATTTTAAGGTACTTTCATTAAGACTACTGTTATGGAAATAACCTTAAGATAAGTTGTCCTTCCATGACCCTTACTAACTCAAAATTTTATTAGATAATAAATTTGATTCGCTTTGTATAGTGAAGTTGAAAGTATTAATTAGCTTTGGGGCTTGGGTTGGAAAATTTAACCCTCAACAGCTTCACTGGTCACCCCAAACCTTCGAATTTGTCTAATAAAATCTGCTGCAATTAGGGAGTATAATTAGTTTTCCTTATACAAATAATGCCTACGATAAAAGATGTACATTCCTCCATACAAATTCATGTTCTTAGAGTTAATGGCGTGCATATTTAAGTTCATCCTTTTAATGGATTTTTTATACCAGAAGTTAGTGTCTCATCAGACAATGATGGATTAGGATGGAAATCCTGTTTTTTGTGAGCTATCAGAAAACTGCTCTGATTTGAGAGCCTTATTATAGATTATGTTAGAAGATAATCCATTCATTTAAGTACAATGAGGTTAACTTGTCGCCCTTCCATTAGCAGATGTAAGATCGATCACAGAAGGATGCATTTTTATTAACTAGGCATTACAAAGTTTGTTTTTTCAAAAACTCTATAAGATTGAAAGACTTTGGCGGCGATTGATCACAAAACTGCTGACTGTGTCTCCTATAATGTGGATTATGACAGCCGCGCAATAAACAAGTTCACAGCGTAATACTTGTAGCAGCATGAGTAAAAAACATACTCTCCGAAAATTTCAGATCAATCCGATGGATGGTTTGCAATTGCTGAAGGGGTCTCGGACCCCCTAGCTGGTAGTGGACGCCAGCTGCAAGCAATCAGTTTCGACTCGCCTATTATATGCTTAGCCATACGTTGGTATTTATTCAATTACAGCTCAACTGATGAAAAACCACATCACGAGATATGCAATAAAGTCAAAAATTGTTGTTCCTCGTATCAGAGCGCTGAAGCTAATGTGGAACTCGATTCTTGCAAATAAGATTATCGCCCTTTACCTCCAAGATGGGTCAGACCCATAACATATGCTTCTCTAGGTGGACTTAAAATACGCAAAAGACTCCTATTTCATGCCAGGGCATTTCTATACTCTTTCGGACCTGCCCAACAGCTGCTGTAGATGCAAAAATATGACCTACACATGTTTATCTACTCTCTGAAATACCAAAGCTTGATATGATCTGCGTGGTAACAGGCCGCCTTCAAAAGACATTATGCTTCGACAGACGCTTCTCTAAGGAGATTCCCAACAAAGAAGCATGGGGTAGTATATGCCCACTAAATAGCCAAAACGGAGTAATGTGGTATGCGCATGGTTCTAAAATGGAAACCCGAGTGGAAGCTGGAATACACGGACCAAATACTAACATATCAATAGCCATGGGTTAGAGTCCTAGTATATTTCAAGAATGCGCCAACGTGATCTACAACTCTGGTATCAAAGGCGCAAATATCCATATATGAATAAGCCGACGAACTGGCACATCTAAAAAAGCAGCAAATCTAGCCATAAAATGCATCTCGTGTTGGGGAGAGACTGCAGGTCTACGACAGGCCAACCGAGCAATCCTGCCAATATACGAGTATGTATGAATCTAGTAGGTTACGTTCCAGGACATCGCGGTTTAAGATATCACCTTAACAAATTAGGACTAATCGACTCTCCGGAGTGCCGGCTTTATTTTGATTTAAGTTCAGGTTATTAATTATATCCTTGAATACATTTCGTTTATTTTTGCAAATAATATAACGACTTTTGCGCCTTTATGAAACATGGTTTATTGAAAGGCATGACAGCATTATCTCATATGTGGAGCTCTTCAAATGTATTGCGATTAGTCTTGAAGAAATATCCATCAAGTGATTTTCTGGTAAGCCTCATTGTATACGAAAAACTTTTTAGTTTAACGCTATCCTTATCGATTTGCCTACAAAATGAATCTTTGAATTTTGTGTGTGCAATAAATCACACAAAACAAGTCTTAAAATCTCTTAAAAACGTAAGAGAAAATGCCGGAGATATTTTCAGAGACGCTTTTCAATCCGCATCACAACTTGACAACATCATATCCTAAAGATTATTTTAGAGTTTCTATAGTTATTCCCTGTCTAGATTCTCTAATACAAAATCTAACTCACAGGTTTATGGTCAACGAGGATATTGTACCATCGTTTCAAGCTCTGCTGTCAGGTTTTGTTGCCGTTAATCGAGAAAATGAAATAGAAAAGCTAACTGTTTACTTCGATAACTCAATAACCTTGTCAGCTGTTAAAGCTGAGTACATACTCTGGTGCGAAAAAATTTCATCGATTGATTCCTCTACCCATGTGCTGAAACTGCTAGATATATGTGACAAGACCTACTTCAGGAGTATAAGGTACTTGCTTACAACTTTGGCCACACTACCTGTTACAACAGCTAGCGATGGAAGAACCTTGTCAACAATATAAGGGATCAAAACGAAGGGACCATCCAAGACTTAGCGCACTTCCAATGCTGTCCCCTCATCCAGATATTCATGTGGATCCAGATGAAGTGATCGATATTATGTAAGAAAATGACAAGCTGTTTATTGCTGTAAAAAAAACAATATTAATAAATGTAATTTAAAAGAAAAAATACAAACAAAAATAAAATATTCATGTAGTTTTCGAATTTTTGTATACAGAATTACTTCTCCGAAATTGAACAAGCCAAACCCCCCCCCCCCCCAATCCCCCCTAAAAAAAAAAATCCTGGCTATGGACTGGCCACTGAACTAAACGATTCCCCTGCTGGAAGAGTTACTAAATTCATTCGGAAGCCTTAACATAGTTCTGACAAATCTGTAAAAAAGATGTTTTATGTCGAAGTGCCTTATTATCGCAGTTGGCGAGTCATAAATTAAAAAAAAAATAAGAAAATTAATTCCAATTATTGTGGATGCCATAAAACCAATCTATGAAGATCTATGTAATGATAATTCACACTCTAGGTATATCGGTGGATTCAATCAAAACAAAATTGAAAACTTTAATCAGCTAGTGTGGAAAATAAGCCCGTAAACAGTGTAAAGGAGCAGTACGATTGTAGAAATTGCGGCATACATATGTATGTTTCTGCTTGCATGTTTAATGAAGATACACATACATACATTATAACTCATCAGATTAATTGTGGACCCAATTCTCATCGGCACACGGAAAAAATAGATTCTGAGTGTATAAGAGTGGCTGACAAACGCACAAACGAGAAAACCCGGTAAAGCAGAATATTTTAAATACAACAGCAAATTGACGTTTTGGAAGCTTTCACATCTGCCGAAGCCCTATTGTATGACCCAGGAATTGATGAATCGATGTTGGTAATTATTTTATTGAAAATTTAAGTGAAAACCATTGAACTCTCGAATGTAATATTCGGATTCAGCAGATCAAAATACATAAAAAAAAGTTTAACTGCATCCATCGCACAACAAATTTAATGAACATTCGAACGCGTTTTTTCTTGAAACTATGTTCTTCATGTCGGTGATCTATGAATTGATGAAATTTATACAGCCTTAATGGCATTAACCCTAGTTTACGACATTGGGTTCGTTTGAATCCCAGTGCATGTTTAAACGCTTATAACTTTTGCTGGGTCATGTTTTCGACCTGGGTTGAAATTTCAGTAAACGAAATTAAGTTTTCTTTCCACTTTTTTTTTTTTTTTTTTTGGTACAGGGATGTTGCAGTATTTTCTCGAATTTTTTTCTAAAGAAAGTGGGGTTTATTCGCACCCTACCCTTGAAAATGCATAAAAGAAACATATTTACGAGTACTACCAAACCTGTAGTTTATTTGAATATGAATAATGAATAATAAATGATGACGATTTACAAAGTGAAATGACAAGTAATTAGAAAATTAAAAATCGTTCTGGACTCGTTGGTAATTCCGGAAGGCATTTGACGCAGACGACGTGGCGAGTCGCGAGGACAACAATTTTTGCCACACACATCACACGTGGGTTTGCTCTACTTGTCGTCTGCTCTGGGCAAATATGTCATCTGGCCTGAAAATAAAAGATTGTAAAATTGAAAAAAATCTCTTCAAACAATGCGAAGGGCATCCAACTTAGATTTACTAATTGTTTTTGCATCCAGGGTGTGAACAATCATCTAATCTAAGTTCCATAAGCTCCTCTGCGAGTTAAATTAGTTTTTCATTTCTAAATATTTTTTTTTTTCTTCTTGACATATAGCTGTAAAATGGCAGCAGTTACATAGTTTAACATGAGAAGGAATATATGAAAAGCATCTGGTCGAATACATCGACTCCACTTTTTGTCCGGTTGTAATCCAGTATCATGTTTTACGATACTTATTTGAGAGCCTGAAACAGCTTTATCTTGATTATGTTGCGTCGATAGTATAACGGTTTGTTTGTTTGATCTTGAAACATAAGAAACTAATGGCATTGTCACAAAAAATTCGAAGATCCATGAATACATTGGTCGGTACTGCTTTATTTTATATATCTTAATGGGCTTATTGCTTTCGCTTAGAAGCTCTTTAGGAAAAAATCTCTTTTAGATAGATATTTATTTCGTATACAAATTTTAACAAAGGATAGTTACCACACATTTTACATTATAGAGATATGATAATACTTACATCTTTCTACTGAAGCATTGTTTTTGTTTTTTGTTTTGTAAAGAATTGGTTATATTTTTTCAGATCGTGGCAAGCATAGTTGTTTGTTTTTCGAGGACCTTCAGCATCCAGTTTGAAAATACGTTGGTATCAATGATATCTCTACGTCGTTTTTAAGCCCTGCACTTTCATCAGGGCTGCTGGTGTATATTGAAAATTGCAATGGGTATCCAGTTGTACTCTTATTGAGCCACCAGAACTTGCTGGCATGTATTGTCGAAATTAAGAGAGACCACGGAAGCCCTTCAATTGTTCATTGATGGTTAAATTGAAATGAAATTTCTTGATAATGTCTGATTCAACTAAATTAAAATATTTCTATTGGCCGAATCCCTTAGGGGACCAATTGAACCGTCGAAACGAAGAAAAACTTTAAGCGTCTATAAATGTATGTGAATCATCATGGCATTAAGAATAGAATTTCACTTAATGTGGTCCCATGGTGTACGTACACGACTGTGTTCAACTCTCAATGCTCCGACATACGAGTATAGCTTAATTTCAAAATATGCCTGCAGGTTTTTTATTGTCAAAGGTTTGCAATTACACTGAGTTTGTCGATTCGCATTGTTGAAGACATCATTGACTTTTTCGTTTGTCCGTTTAATTATCTCAAATTTTGTTTTTTTTATTGGAAATCCGATTATAAATAACGAAAAGTGATGCATTTTTCAAATTGAAAATAGGGCCAGTAGTTCCATCAGGTCTGAACACTGCCTCCGGCCCTTTCTTCCATTTTTCCCTACTTAGAAAAAAACTCTCTGTAAACTAGGGCTGAAAACTAGTCCTTTATCGAAGGATTTTCATTTTTGTTGAAAATTCCTGTTTGCCTGACAACTGCAGTTGCGGCATCATCAGAACTAAATGCCGAAGTGAGAAGAATGGAATGGAACCTTTTCACATTTCGTCCGTGTTGCATAGTATTAATTAAATAAATTTTAAATTCATTCTTGCAACATGTGCATCCATGTTCAATCATGCGAGAGGCTATGCAAAGGATTACTTTACATTCATAGGTACTGAAAATAAGTTTGAATTCCCTTAATGTGTCGGAATTCCCAATACATTTAACCGTGTCATCGAACTATCATCACTTTCTGCCAAAGCATCCCGATACTCCTCTATTTTTTGTTGCATGTTGCGGTTAATATTGCATTACACTTGCAATTGAATTAAAATCAAATACCAAACAAATTAGCTGAGCAATCTAGTTATCGTAAATTGCTTTTGCTACTTGTGTCGCTCCGCGAAAGTGACAAAATTGCGTTTCAAGTGCCACCGAAGTGACTATTGATTTGTGCTATCCCATTCGAAAATTGTAATAAATTACGCACTTTATCTGCACAATAATGATAGTAGACAAATTATCCAGACAAAATCTGAAGTGGAATTTATTGGCCTACGACACGATTGAATAAATTTGTTAAAAATAGTATTGCTGCGGCACACTTTGTACAAGCCTCCTTAAGTGTACTCGTACATTGCGTGACAAAGGCCACTAAACTGATCAATTTCACGGTAATTTGTATGAACCTGACCGGATTAGAGATATGGCTAGACATGGAACTACGGAATTATATTTACTTGCTAACAAATTGAATTGATGTGGAATCAAATCAATGCAATAGCTTTAAGTTTGCCCTATTATTGAGTGAAACAAATGAAGCCGTTAGATCCTTTGATTAAGTACAGTTTTTTTGCATCATGTAGCTGGTCGAAGGTACAACGTTCTATCTGGGGCATGGGGAACTAGTACCGCGCTCGCTACTATCGGATGCGGCATTTTATCGATGAGTGTTCAGTGATGACTTATGCTCTCGAGGGTTTTCCATGGTTAAGTGTAAACAACGCATTTGGAGTGTTTGTGGTATTTTAAAAAGGCCTAAACTACTCGTACTGTGGATGTTACTCACTTGATTGTCTTTAACATGGAACTAACAGATAGTACTGAGGAATGAATGATTTCTAAGTTGGAGCTTTAGATCATATATTACCTAGTACTAGTAAATTTGTTGGTACATGTTTTTAGGCTAATAAACCGAAAACGAAGTTCTATTTTTTTTTTTTTATAATTTACGCGCACCTCAAGGTGTTTTATGATACCCTTTAACTGTCCGCCAGGGCGCGGGTGGAAAGGTAGAAGGGGGAGAAAGGAAAGTTGTTGTGATGTAGTGGTTTTAAATTCAGGTGTGTTTGGTTTCGATATTCACTCCAGGGGTGGGAGTCCGAATAGGACAGAGTTTTTCTTCACTCGGAATGATTCAGATTGTGAATTTCAACGGTTGTTTTGTGCTTGAAACTCTACAACAGCCAAATCTAAATGTCAGTGTTATGCCTTCACACGCAGATTTTTCTGACTAAGTTCCAAGTACACAATGAAAATCTTGTCATGACTAGAATTCGAACCTTGAACGTCCGAGTGAGAAGCGATGGCTGGTACCACTACACCACGGCCACCCCCATAAATAAATATTTTGAAAACTTATTCTTTTCTATTTATAAGTTACTCAATGGCTACAAATTGTTAGACAACCTATTCGTAATGGCCTTACAGCAACGGTAAAGTTCATCTGGCCACTCATCGACTACAGAACGTCTCATGATTTACGTGAACACCTGGAGACTTAATTTCACGGGATACCCATACATCCATACGAGCAAGGATATGCCTTGTCATCGCTCTTTGTAAATTGATACTTTTGATATCAAATCAGAGCCCGTGTTGAGGGCGCAGGTTCCACCCTTGATATGAGTCGAGGCAAATCTAAAACCTCTTGCTGATCAGTTGTTGCATCTCCATATCAGCAGGTGCATCCTCCCTTCGTTTTAGGTTCAAGCCACAGCCCCATGACGCTCCTACAAGGAGACCTACCTCTACACGTCAGGCCCAGACCGAAATCCCGACTCCCACCGTACCGAGTCTGAAGTTTTGGTATGTACTCTCGGTGGCCTTGACACTCAATGAGACCTATTACCGGCAGCTTGAAACTGGACAAATCATAGCTACCTTCAGTGGCGTAAAAGTATGAAGATAAAATTGATAAGTTCAGTTATTCTCTGCGCCCGCATTACCAGACAACGTCATTGATGGAAGACTCCTTAATAATTGGGCGAAGGCCAATTGACTGTAGTAAACACCTCATGCATTGGAAAATTGTCCACTCGGACAAGAGCACGCTTCAAACATTCAATGCTTGGATGTCGAGCAGTGTAGGCCATAGTTTCAAAAGCGGACCATAGTTTTTAGTCTAATTAATTGAGATCCGGGCTATCTGATGGCCATTCATCTACAGAAATGAAGTTCTGAGTAGTTTTTGAGCCAAGTTTGAGTCGTTTTCTACCTTTTAAGCTAGAGCGGAATGTTGTTCAAAGGTCCACTGTTTATTTGCAAATGGTGTTTCGTTGAGGAGTTCGACAACGTTTTTAGAAACGTCCGTTTGATATATTTTCACCGATGTTTCAACACCTTTCTCGCAAGAAATTGAGCTCTGTAACCGCATCGTTGGCGAGTCCTCTTAAACCCATCACAGAAACTGGGTGATGGCCTCGTTGAACTTTTAGAACGAGCCCAGACTCTTATAATGATGAAAAGCATACACTCTATCGTTCTGTGTGTTAAAGATTCTTCAACAGTCAGGAAAAAGAATTCGCATTTGACCGTTCATAGCGAAGAAAGGTTTTCGAGAAAGTCTCGGTGCGTTCCAGCATCTTCCGAAGTATGAGATTTTGGTTGGTTCTTTACAGTCCTGGCCACACTGATAGAAGCCGATCCGGTGACGAAGAGCTTCAGACCTTCACACTATATGGCAGATAAGATGTGGTACGTAGTGTTGAGGGTACTTTTACTTCAATATTTGGCGCAGTTTAGCTACATGTGTTTGCTGGGGTCCTTTATCTGGTGAAATCCAGCACTTCAGTTGCGGGGTCTTTGATGGCAGGAAGGCAATATTGACACTCGCCTTCGATACATGATACTGCTGACATAGTAGTTTGTGAGGTTGTTTTGGATACTTGTTGGGCAAAGTTTCTATATCTGCTTATGTAGATCTTCTTTAATGTAGCCCTGGAGTGTACGCTAATAGCTTTGGCCATTTACGAATTTCCTAAATTTCCTTATCAAAAGGGGACTACATTGCTTTGAAATTTATACATAACGACTTACACTAATAGGTGGTGAAACATCTTTTTTAACAAGAGCCAATAAAATTTCTCAACTTTCGCTTTAATTTGAGGAGGTCGAGATTTGAATAATGCTCTGGAAGTCTAAGTACTCCTGAGTAAGAAACTCCCTCCTATGTGAATGAGAGCTACAAAATAACAGAGTATATATTTTGTCTTGGGACAAAATGTTTCAAGCTTCTTAAGCCACCGAAGATAAGAAGGCAAATTTTCTCTATTCTGCAGCAACTGACTGCTTTATAGGATGTATTGATGCGTCTTCATAACCAACATTTTGCATTTTATCCCAAAAGTGGAAAATGTATTCACACAAGCACAAAAATAATCGGGAAAACAGGGATGGTTCTTCTCTCTTTATAGGCTTCAGAAAAACTTTTGTCCAGATAATGAAATCTATGACTCATATTTCTATCTGCAGCTTGAGAGTGTGGTACTTATCTGTTGTATCTAATCAGACATAATTTTAGAATTTCAAAACTTCTAATTTATTTCTTAAGACTTGAATATAAGGCATTACATTCCGCCTGTTTTCGATGTTTTAAGGATTTAACATGACGTGAAGACTAAATCTGTCAAAAAGACATAATTACAATAGCTTGACAGAAAACACTCAGACGATCTGATGGCAGCAACGCTGGGTGGAAAGCAAAGACTCTGCCTCACGGTTGGGACTTTCTTTCCAGGTTATTTGATTGGATTCAGCTCACAACCAGCTCCTAGCAAATATTTGTTATCGGTTGTGGTTATGACGTCTGATGCCATTCAATTCGTTTGGTGGCTATAGGTCGCCTGATACTGATCGCTGTTAACAAGTAAAGCAACAAAATGTTTACGACAAGTTTCTTCTGGCAGTTCTATAAATCCTTACTGGAACCAAAGCATATACATGATACTACGGCAAACAGTAAGAGTATCTTTGAACTCGAAAATCGAAAAATATTACTAAACGCTTGCCAATGATTAAGTCAGGCTGTTTTCTATATTGACGAGTTTAGAGAGGATATCCGAGTTTTTTTTTTTGGCAAAAACTGCTGCATCTTCTGTCTAAGATACAACATGTCTACTAAGGTGAAGATCCTGTAATCCTGTGTTTCAAAATCTAGTAGGAAGAATTTACGGCGCCTTTGACGAAAAGAGTGCGTGCTATGAATTTTCACTGAAATTGAGGGTGATTTAGACGTTTCAACTTTTGACGACATGTGTAAGTTGGCAAGGCAACGCTGCTAATATAAATGATTATATTGTAAATAAAAGCAATTCTGCTAAATAGCTCACTTAACTTAGGATAATAGCAAAGCTCGTGAATAACCAAAGCATTTTTGGCTGCAGATCTCAGGTTTTACAGTATATGCTTCATATTGAGGTCTAAGTTACACTTTTTATCACTTCACTAAGTCTACGTTAAGAGCTCTCGTTCTACAAAATGGCACTAGCTAGGAAGGTCTTATTCGTGTTTATTAATATACTTATCTCAACACACAAAGCGGAGACGAAATGAAATCTATTTTATAAGCTTTCTTAAAATTTGTTTTTGCACTCGTAAACAACACTTGTAGTTGCTGCAGCTACTAAGCCATTAGCATGCCTTGAGCTTGCAATGTATCTTTTGATTGCTTAGGTGGTCAGCTGTTATCATAGAGCATAAAAGACGGAAGAGGATACAACATTGTGAATATCCTTTTATTGCCGATAAAGTTACATATATCTCTTCAAAGAATGCTATTTGCGTCCACAAAACATTTTCTAACACATCGGCGGTACGGAATGGTCGGTACCTTTGTATGATAGGACTTTAGAGATTCAATACCGATAATGCCAAAAATAACACAAAATTGAGAAAACCACAGATGGCTATATTTATAACTCCTTCGGTGTAAATGCTGCAGTTGTATGTACATTAATTGACTTGTGTACAATAAACATATATACAAAAAATTGTATAGTAGAATTTAGGAAAGCTCGATAGGTTTGTAACCTATAATGGAATTTAAAAAACGAATCTTTCGCTGTTAACAAGGCTGCAAGAGAATTGATTGGTTAATTTTTTGTATCGGCGAGATGTTTCTCTTTATTTTTGGACCCTCAAGCAATTATGGATTTAATCTTGTCTATTCTGCAATGAGATGATCTTAGGGCAGATAATTTATATATTTGGTCTACTCAATTAATGAAATCGGAAAAGTCCAAGATATCCGGCGCTCTATTCAAACTACACTTAAAAGGATCTTTCTGTGTCATCAAAGAAAATAAAGATAAGAACAAAACGCTTCAATAAAAAATGCTGCAACACGAACCACCTGAAACAAAGTGAAGACGCGGCGTACCTTCGCTGTTATCTGACTTCGTACGATTACACTTACCAATGCCAAAGCGCAGTGACAATACCTTTGTTTCATTGAAACGTGTTTCAAAAAAGATAATTCTGTCTTCAAATATCCATACTTACGACTCTATATCCTACGTTTGGCTGACGTAGGTTAATGAAACATAGAGCTTTCTTCAGCACCAGAGGCACCATTATTTTCCAGACTTACAACAAGATCGCCAAGAGTGGGTCTGGTGGTGAATAGAAGTAAACGTAGAATGTAAAGACACAGTGCCTTGGATTAGATAAGGCACTGGCAACAATCACATTAGCCAATAGATATATAAAACAAAATGTATCTCTAGCCAACAGGTGATTTTCGTCTAAGTAAACAACTGTAGAACAATCTTTTAGCCGCCCAGCTCATGAAGCCGTTCACATTATGCTGCATGACGATTTAAAATGGTAGTGCATTAAAAACATTTGAGAGGATACATTTCATGGTATCTGCATTCAATCTGCAGCAAATAAAGATAAGAGCAACGAAAGAGTTCAACTCTAGTCGACATTTTATTTATGGGTTTATCCTTTTACATTATGGAAGATGTGCTGATGTGATGATGTAACATCTTACGTCTTTAAAAAAAACTACAAAAAAAAACAAGACTTATTCCATGTCACCATTACGACACACTTATTATCCTTATATTTGTGACGAACTTGGACAAATTTGAATGGCAACTCTGCTGTAGAACACCTTGAATGTTGAATGTCATTGCACTCTAAACGCATTTCGAATTTATTTAGAAAAGCTAATTGAATAATCAAACATTAACTTTTCAAAAATCACCGTCTGTATTACAGGTGAAGTGAAAGCAGATACAATTAGTCCCAATTCGATACTCAAATAAGCCATCTTCATTTTCGTCACCTTCTACGTTTGTGTCTAGTCTATCAGAACCCTTATTCAGCTTCATTAAATTAAATTATTTTTTTTGATGACAAATGAATATAGAATGGACCCAAGGGACTACCTTTTTAGGGATCGAGGGGAAATCTTTTGTTGTTTTCTTAGGACGTAAAAATTCGTTGGCCTCGGACACTTAAATTATTTTTACGGTCCCATTTTTGTATTTGTCTTGGAAGGATTTTTGAGAAACTTCTAAGGTTAGGCAACGGTTGTGATTTATTTATTGTAAAGAATTTGACAGCTGCTTTCCAAAGTTCGAATATTTTGTCTACCTGAAATATTATAAGAATTTTTCAGGAGTGGCTTGATCGATTTTTGGGGAAAAAGTATGACTACCACTTCTCAACGCTCTCCGACTTGCATTTGTGTTTTCAATAAAAACAATGAAATTCGTTTCACTATACTTTTTTCGTTTTCTTACGAACCTCTGAAATTAAAATTTGCATGGCTCAAGTGTCTTTGTCAAATTAAGGGCCAGTCAGTTACATCAACGTTTGGATCCAATTTGCCACTTTCAAACTTCAGCCAGGAACTTCTAAAGAGGCCACTTATTAGAAAAATTTACATAATAGTATATCATTGAGTAAATCACAAGAGTAGTTTTTTACTTAGCATTCTCATTCTTCTGCTAGAAAGGACATGTCGCTCATACAGTAGAAAATGGTTTCGATTTCCTTTTCTTTGTCGCAGTCTTTGCCTTTGTGCTTATGCTAGATACCAAAACGTTCGTTATAGATATGTGAAATATCAACTGGAAAGTAATCGGTTATGAATAAACATTCAGCTTTCCGATTAAATAAGGAAACCAATATTCCCTTACAATAGACCGGGTTTATGATTTTTGTTATTATGCATGATATCTCCAAAGAGTTGTTGAAAAATTAAACTAGTTTTTACACACTTTTTATGTTGCACCAGCCTTTAAAACCAGTGCATCTTAATCAGAGCTAGGCATGCTTTGCAATCCTCCTTGCCACCAAGACAAACTGTTCTTAAGAATGTGGTTCAAACAGCAGTAACGCTTACTTAAAAGATTCGCACATCAAAGCAACCAGTGGATTAGGTAAACTTTGCCTCGTCATAGCCATGAATGTATGCATTCATTTCACTTCCATGATTCTTGTTTGGACATTATATGATGCTTTTGATTCAACACGTAAAGTCTCTGTTCCGTTGAACTGCTTCGGCATTCAGAAGACGTGACTCGTACCATCGGTGACATTGTCGCACTCACTTGTTTAGCCCTTCAAGAGATTTTCGTGGAGGACTTCGCAACACGTATTGATTGTAACCTAGTTTCAATCGGATCTTTTGTGCGAGTCGTCGATGGATGGTGTATCCGAAACTTTCTTTTACCTACCTTATTCGACATGAATGAAAAGAGTTTCAGCGTAACATACTTTCTATTTTATTTTTGTCACCGTTGGAAGAGAGTGACTTTTATGTTGTCCGTAGAACTAATCATGTGTTAACACCGTGCGATCGGTTATCGTTTTCATCTCCTCATCAAGCGCCCCTTAGATTGTGGAGAAAAAACTCGCCCCTTAGTCCTCACGAGGTTATCCCTTCGTCCTTTTTGATTTCCATGGACAACCCGTCAATAGCAGCTCTTCTGCCAACAACCGATCAGGCTGAGTTTTACCACATCCAGCACAACGAGCCGATCATTAAATTTATACAATAGAACCGCAGAAGTCAACGGAATTGAAAAATCCAGGAATTTCTGGGTAAGGGCTTAAAATAGCAGGGCTTAATTTAGCATGTGGTTTGGACCCTTCGCAATGGTCCCTACACCCCAAATGATGATTGTGATTTCAGCAAGTAAAACCTCCATTTTTAATTCCAAAAAAAACACCTATGACTTCTAGTCTTTCATTCTAAACTCTCGTTTCCATGTAGGCCTCCCCCTTAGTCCGTCTTCTTACTGATGACCATTTGCCTCTTTCATTCGCTCTGATATGCATTTCTCTTCAAATTTGATTATCGCATTCATCACATTTTTTCGGTATTTCATCAGGATGCCATCTGTATAGGATAGAGGCAGAGTCATATGTTGTCAAACATTAAATGAGCCGGATAGCAGCAGTTTACACCTACTGTTCTGTTACATTGGAGCCAGCGGATATTGGAATCGTCTAACTAGAATTGACCTTACTTATGGAGGTGGAAAGAACCATGATGAGAATGGATCCCGGAATGTCCAGCTTTTTTCATCTAAATGATCATAGAAAGATACTAGCACTTTTGGTGACGGTTAAGCAACCCGACCACACAAAAACCAAACTGTTGCGAAACAACTAAACTTGAGAAATTATGATCGGCACGTGAAATGTTAGCTCATTCAATAGAGCGCTTGTGCAGCCGGGCAACTAAGTTTATTTACACAAGAAATGACCAGAAAAAGCTCATATCTTGATGCGGATTTACCTTGGTTGCCTAATAATGTAGAAATTTTGAGTTAACATGACATAGAGACGAGCGACTGATGACAGTTCAAGGCAAGGCTGATGACAGAGAGTGATTCAGAGAATGACAATATTACCGACGAAAAATCTACGAGCTTTGGAAAAAAATATGGTTTGTACCGCAGGTATGTCGCAAAACTAGGAACTGTACTATTGAAAACATCACCTATACGATACAACCTCCAACTACGGTTTCAGTCTTACAGACTGTCGTGGGTAGTGCTCGAATGCTTTCCCACGCATAAATTATCGGTCAACCAGACTGACTAGATTACAATCAGGTTCAATAGGGGTTCGATTGCAACAGATAACTTCGAGTGGTTATAATCTTATTAGATAGTTCGAACGGTTGGAACGGTTCAATGTACCCTAATTTGTCCAGATGTCTTTTAATGCGAGCATTAAGAAGACGAGTAGACGAGGCTTACGAAAGCTTTAAGCCTAAGATAGGCTTAGTAAGGCAATATTAGGTTTCCTCATTCCCTGCTTAGCTCTTTTGGTTGTTTAGGATGATAATGGAAAATGTCTGCTGCATAGCCTAAAATAGAGATATGAGAAACAATCATTGACAAATCGCAACCATATTGACATAATAAGAAGAAGCATGATGTGACTCGTTCCTAAATGAAGCATCGGCAGTCAAAAGATATAGAACGACTTTGACTTGATTAAAATAAACCGAATACAGTTAATCAAAGTGATGCATTGGGAGTGATATGTGCCTTCAGCTAACTCAGCTGGATGCTGTTTATGATCTACAATAGTTAAATACAATAGTTGCTGGTTGTAATTCAGAACTAACTACAAATATTGGGTCCTATTGTTGACTCCGCGCGGAAAGATATATCGATCGATATATTTTTTGGTATTGTTGATTCCGGTGGTATAATTTGGTTTACCGACACGTTATCGATGTTTGCATTTTAAAAATTGCGGTAAAATCAAAAGAAACTTTAAGACTTCAACAAATAAAATAAAAAAAAATGGAAATGATGGCCTATTTAGATGTTTTAATACGTGATGGAAGCGTTTTGCAATGCAGTGCAGCTGATATTTTGCATATGAACGACAAAGAGTAAGTTTCATACAAAAAATGTATTTCCACTGGTCTAAGCTTAGTTTAAGTTTTAAGCGCAACTTTCGCCTTAACAAAATTGCATTCCAATACGTGCTTATGGAACTGAAGAAACCAAAGAAGCAGTTAAGGCGCACTTTCCACTAAAGAAAAGTTGGCTGCCTGTTTACGCTTTTTTGCGGAAGGCAGCTATCAGCACGGCGTTGGAAAATACTTTAACGTCAACATTGCGCAATCCACATTTCCGCTTGTGTTGTCCGAAGTGTTAAAATCATTAGAAAACATTCTTTGCACCAAATGAGTATCCTTTGAAATGAGTGTGGCCCAAGAGAGGGAAGCTAAAGCAAACCTTTTCCAAAAGTGAGCTATTCCGGGTGTAGTAATGGTGGTTGATAGAAGTCATGTGCGCATACATTAGGTGAGTGAAATGACATTTACTACTGTAAAGTAGTTATTCTTTTCCATAATTATTTCAGGTGACAAAGGTTATATGATGCAGCTATGCCTATTAACGCCATTCAAAGAGCCTCTTAATTGCGAAAGAAAGCGACGGTTTACCACTGCTTATTCACAAGGAAGGACCCCTAATTGGAAAGACGGATATTGAAAACGGTGTTTAGATGTTTGAACAATGAGAAAGGCCTACACAACGACCCAACCAAAGCCTCAAAAATAATATACTTATGTTGTGCGCTTTACAATATTCGAATGCATTATGATGTCACCGAAGAAGACTTTCAAATGCCTGGATTGGAGGACGATCAAGAAATTGTTCAAATTGAAGAGATTCCTGATGCCGAAGCTGAAGACATAAGAAAGAGTATTTTTAGCTACTTTTAACCAAAAACATTAACGTTAAATAAAAATTAAATACGAGGGCGGGTCAATAAGTCCGTAACTTTTTGAATTTCTGACCTCTTTACTGAAACAGCAACACTGCTCCTGTCAACAGGCATCTGTCAGTTGACTCCTGTCAAAATTTAAACTTGCTGCGTCAGTTAGTTTGTGTTTGACAGCTATTTTTATCAGACTACTCACTAATTTGAGGAGAAAATGGAAAAAAGTGAATTTCGTGTGCTTATTAAGCATTATTTCTTGCGAAAAAAAACCATTACCGAGACCAAGGCTAAGCTTGATAAATACTATGGGGACTCTGCACCATCGATTTCAATGGTAAAAAAGTGGTTTACTGAATTTCGTTGTGGCCGTACAAGCACTGAAGATGCCGAACGTCCTGGACGCCCAGTTGAGGTCTCTACACCCGAAACAATCGAAAAAATTCAAGATATGGTGTTGGCCGACCGAAGATTGAAAGTGCGAGAGATTGTGGAAGCCGTAGGGATCTCGCATGGCTCAGTGGTTTCAATTTTGAATGATCACTTGGGCATGAGAAAGCTTTCCGCAAGATGGGTGCCGCGTTTGCTCACAGTCGATCACAAACGCAATCGTGTAACAACTTCACAGGAAGGTTTGGCGTTGTTTAATTGCAATATGGAGGAGTTTTTGCGCCGTTTTGTAACCGTGGACGAAACATGGATCCATCACAACACACCAGAGAACAAACAACAGTCAAAACAGTGGGTTTCTAAGGGTGAATCGGCGCCAAAGAAGGCCAAGGTGGGTTTGTCAGCCAATAAAGTTATGGCGACTGTTTTTTGGGATGCACGCGGGATAATCCACATTGACTACCTTCAAAAGGGAAAAACAATCAATGGGGAATATTATGCCAACTTATTGGACCGATTCAATGACGATTTAAAAAAAAAACGACCTCATTTGGCCAAGAAAAAAGTTCTTTTCCACCAAGACAATGCTAGGGTGCACAAATGTGCAGTTGCCATGGCAAAAATCCATGAATTGGGCTATGAATTGCTCCCTCATCCACCCTATTCTCCAGATTTGGCTCCGAGCGACTACTTCTTGTTCCCAAACCTGAAGAAATGGCTTGGTGGAAAAAGATTTGACTCCAATGATGAAGTCATCTCGTAAACAAAGGCCTATTTTGAGGACCTCGACAAATCATTTTTTTTGGAAGGGATAAAAAAATTGGAGAAGCGTTGGACAAAGTGTATAGATCTCAAGGGAGACTACGTTGAAAAATAAAATTATTTTTTTATCAAAAAATCTGTGTTTTAATCCAAAAGTCACGGACTTATTGACCCGCCCTCGGGTCAGAAAAATCCCTAATAAAACATTAACAGAATGCACAGCATAATTTACAAATAATGAAAAAATGAAATTCAGATTCTACGTAGCAAATAACTTCGAAAGAGTCTCCAGATGTTCAACAGAAATTATGAACCCATTTTTGTAGACCTTCGCAGTAGTTGTCTTATAAGGTGCTTTTTCGATCTAGTTGTAGTTCTAACAGCCTTCCCCTAGCCAATTGGCCCATCACTATGTTGTGTTGTTTTTTTTCTTCCAATTGTACCCTCATAATTCTCATTTCGAAAAATTTCCGCAGCGAAGCTGTGACAGAAAGAAAGTAAACAAAAATATCGATAATGAGGAATCAACAATACAGAGATGGGTGCGGAAAAATGAGTAGGTAAGGTAGTTTTCCGTGTAGGAACCAACAATGCAAAAAATATTTTCCGTACGGAAACACTGCGGAACGAGTGCGGTACGGAATCAACAGTACGAACCATCATTTTTTATCACTGAATGGAAAACAAAACCTAACCGAAAAGTCTTATTTCTATTTTTTTTAAATATCTTAACAAAAATCATCACCAAAACAAGGAGATTTATGTCAAAAAATATTTACCAGAGACATTTGTAAATTCATCGTAAATTCACTCACTTTTGACTTTTGACAAGGTAGCATCATCAGACTGTTCATATGTTTTGTTTTTTTTCTCAAAATAAACTTCAAACTAAATTTAAAACACTTCCATCTGCAGGTTACGAGAAAAATAACAACCAATGGGCTTAACAATCTCGAACTTAATTAGCCGTTTGTTTGGCAAGAAGCAAATTCGAATACTAATGGTTGGCCTGGATGCAGCTGGTAAGACAACAATTCTCTATAAATTGAAACTAGGCGAAGTAGTAACGACAATTCCAACGATTGGCTTTAATGTTGAAACTGTGGAATACAAGAACATCTGCTTCACTGTTTGGGATGTTGGTGGACAAGCAAAGATACGTCCTTTGTGGCGTCACTACTATCAGAATACCCAAGGGATTATATTTGTTGTCGACTCAAGTGACAGAGAACGAATAGACGAGGCCGAAAGAGAATTACAAAATATCCTTCAAGAGGTTGAATTACGAGATGCATTGCTGCTTGTGTTTGCCAACAAACAAGATCTGCCAAATACAATGACAGCAGCTGAGCTAAGGGACAAATTACGTTTACAACAAATGCGTCAGCGGCGTTGGTATATTCAAGCTGCATGTGCCACACAAGGACAAGGTTTGTACGAGGGATTGGATTGGATGTCAAATGAACTTGATCGAGCAATAGCAGGAAGAAGTGTGTTTTAATTTTGTTTTTTTGTTTTTGTAATAAAAAATGAGAGATGTATAGAAAAAATAAATCATACAACTTGAACCGTAGAGGATCAGAGAGCACATCTTAGTAGTAATGAAATTAAGTACGTCACTAAATGAGTTGGAACACTGAGGTTACTGAGGCTCCACTTTGAGATGGGGTCCGCTACATATAAACTGCCGTTCTGGAACTAGCGAACCATCAGACTCAAGTGATGGTGACAAAGTGACAAAACAGTTCCCAAAATATCTCGGAGTGGTGCATGGACTGCGCTGGGCCAAGTCAAATACGCCGGCATCGGCATCTGTGTCGCCGACTAAACTGAGAGAGTTTATGAGAGTTTGTGGATCCTAACTAAAACATATTCATTTCTCCTGGCATTAAATGTTAACTGACATTTTTTCCCCATCAAATTAATAAAAATTGTGTCCAGAACAAAACAAACGCGAAGGAGTGAGATTCAATTGAAGGAAGCTGGAGTGTTGGGATGAAAGAAGAAGAAGATACAAACCCACAACTCCTTACTGGATTGTTTCTCGATCAAGCCAACATCTGGATCGCCGCCTGTATATATTCCCTCGTTAGAGGCTGTCTTAAGTACTGGCCATATACCATCTCTGCTGCTTCCTCGTTGGGGTGTAACTATTAAAGAGATTGTCCTCTCTTCAACCATCTATCCTTTGCACTCTGCTATATTCATTCTGCTATATTCATCCACATCGATTGTGAGATGTGATGCTTCTTGCTTAGTTGCTCGTGCAACCAATGTTGTGTTCCTTAAGCCTTTGTGTCACTTGGTTATCACCTTCGTCAGAGCTCGGTAATCCTACACACAAAACTGAGGGACCAAAATTGTTGCGAGCTATACAGATCCATGCCTAGTATGCCGAGCCAAGCTCGACTGTCTATGCAGAATGACGATTGTGAACGCTCGCTGCTCCGTCATGGTCGGTAACGACTTAACCGACACTTCTGATGTCAAAAAATGTTTAAGGCACAGGTCGTAGGAACTGTTGCTCCCTCTACGTAAGTAATTAGGTCTCAAAATTTACGCAATTTCCCATAATGGCTATTTAAAATTGCGCACTTTCATCAAAACTTCGATCAGATTGTATAGGTTTTCAACAACTTTACAAACAAAATAAAGAAAGTTGACAGAAAGTTTACTGTCAAGTTTGTTTACCTTCATTGTTGTATGGCCTTAAACACCTTCCACGAATTTTGTGTAATAGTTTCCATCGAGTCAAAATGGGTACCATGGTGCCATAGTTTTATTTTCGGGGTTAGAATGGGGTCACACTGGACTAATTCTGGTCAATACGGTGGCTATGGCGTGGTGCATTTCAGTCGTGTTTAAAACAAGTTCTGACGGATTTTCTCTCACAATTTCTTCAATATAATTAAAATGGTATTCTTTATTGGGAGTTTTTGAATTTTAATAACGTTTTTTTTTTTGAAATAATTAAATCGGGCCTTTTAGATCAAAAATACCCGGTATACCAGGGCTGTTATAATTCAAGCCCTACGAGGAGAGCACATCTTGTATTACGTGGGTCTACTATTATCGAAAATACGAAATTAATTACTCAATTAAGGTGTCGTTTACAATTAATGAGTAAGCAAGTTCCAGATGTAAGTTTAACGATAATTGGCATACCGTTAATAAGTAGGTATATCACTTTTGTAAATCAACAAACACCCTGACAAACACTTAAACATGTCCCTTGACAATAATTATTTAAAAAAAATTAATTCAACATTTTATAGGGGTATATAAGCAACGTCGATCGTTACTGAATGTCAGTAAATTTACAGCATGAAGATAAATTTTTTCAGTTGTTGCAGTGACTGCAGTTGTAGCGTTTAATTTGTCTGCAGGTTTTTTGATTGTGCCACATATTAGGAATACTGTAAGTTGAACTTATTTTTGCTGTCATCAAATTTGAATTCGAAAATTTGTCAAGGTAGAAAGAATTGCAGAACACAACTTTCCAGTGGAAAAGCATGAAGTGATAACCGAAGATGGATACATTTTGACAATGTTCCGGATTCCGTATTCGCCAAAGTGTAAAAATAAAGACAAACCCCGACCTGCTGTGTATCTGCAACATGGTTTTTCCGATTCATCTGATAGCTGGCTTTTATCTGGTCCTGATAATGCTCTGCCATTCGTATTAGCCACCGCTGGCTACGACGTTTGGCTGGGTAATTCTCGTGGAAATACCTACTCGAAAAGAAATCTTTATATTCCTTCGATTTTACCAGCATTCTGGGATTTCAGCTTTCATGACGTTGGTGTGTATGATGTACCTGCAATGATTGATTACATACTCGACTATAAGAAAGAGCATGCCCTGCACTATGTGGGACATTCTCAAGGAACGGCTGTCTTCTTAGTTGCCATGCCAATTCGACCCAGTTACAATGCTAAAATCAAAACTGCACACCTGCTAGCTCCAATTTGTTACCTAAGTCATGCAACATCGTCTGCCCTTAAAATCGGAGCGCAACTTCTTGGACAACCATCTTTGTTGGCCGATTTTCTTGGGGACTCTGAAATTTTGGCAAATAAAAAAATTTCAGGACTTGATAGGTTCCGAGGTGTGTGGAAAAACATCGCCTTCTTAGCGTTCATGTGCTGAATTCATATTCCCACAATACGGTTACGATTATGAGCATTTTAACTTTGTAAGTACAAGTGGATTGAGTAAGTACATATCGATTTTATTTTGTAATCAATTTCAGTCTGTATTACCGGATTTCTATGAAACTCATCCAGCAGGAGCTTCTGCTAAGCAGCTAATTCATTTTCTAAAAATCTTTGAGAGTGGAGAATTCAAGCAGTTTGACTACACAAAACAGATTAACATGGAAATGTATAATAATTCGAAGCCTCCAAACTATCAGGTGAATAAAATTTCAGCCCACGTTCGGCTTTATGTATGGGAGAATGACTACCTTTCAAATCTCACCGATGTTAAAAAGTTGGCCAGCAAGTTACCGAATTTGACAGATTTTGTTATCATGCCGTTCTCTCAGTGGAATCACATTGATTTTACCTATGCACTGGAAGTGAAGCCCGTTCTAAATGATAAAATAGTGAATGTACTTGATTATTTTGAGAAAACTGGAAAACAGTTGGAACACAAAGGCGTTAAATATTAAAAAGTGTCTTACTTCTTGCACCACACGTTACAATATAAACTGCAAAATGGTGTTTACTTTTTTGTGTTTGTATATATCCGTCGTCAAAACATGGTCAGTTATAGCAGTTTAATATGTCCTAAAGATCCTTTCAACTTTTGTAAGGAACTAATTTTAACGAAATTGTATTTTTGATATTTTAATAATGAAATGATCACCCTATCGCAACAAATCCATGCACCTACATGCTCGCTTATGTACCTAAAGTATATTGTCTTATATAATTAGACTGATCGAACGATGTCACAGTTTAACATTCATAATTCCCCAACTTTTAAGTATACATACCGAATTCTATTGTTTGCCTTAATATCGTTGTTTTTGTTTTATATTCATTGTTATGAGTACATACACATACCTAAAGCTAGGCTAATGATTGTCGAAATCATGTTGGCAGTTGCAATAAAGATCTAAAAGAAGAATCATCGTCTAGTGTATTATTTTGCCAGAGCTAAATGTCTTACACTTTGTAGCTGAAACTGATGCTATTTTAATGGAGCTAGTCATAGGTCTTAACACCAGAGGGCTTACGTTTAATTTTTTATTAAAAAGGATGCTGATAATTGAGGTTGAGTCAAAGCTTAGGAAGAAATCAAGTAAATTTGGAACATATGACTGTAGCTCCAGTTAAAAGAAAGATTCAAATCATTAGGTAAGCACGAGCTATCATTGCTTAACAAACAAGAAAGATGCTGAGGACAGAAATGTGCCATCAGGTTTGCTAATCAAAGGTATTTTATGGTCAATAAGATTCTGAGAGCTTGAAGTATATTTAAGACTTATATGCTTAATAATTTTGGGTACAAAGAAAAGAAAAGGGATATTAGGATACCCGACTTTTCAATTCTGCTAGCTGGCTTAAAGAATTCTTCAAGTAACACAGTCCCTATTAAAGCTGGTAGAAAAATACATGTAATAATCACAGTTACATTGTAGGATCCCATAGAAAGGAAATCGGTCCTACAGTGAACAGTCGTTGGGCAACCAATTTACAATGTGGGCGTAGTTCTATTAAATAAGTTCTAACCTACGAGTCTATTTTCTGTTGCTTTCAAATGGGAAGGTGTCTAAAAATTTATCTTGATATCTTGGAATTGGCCAGCAGGGCAGATGGATTAAAAAAAAGAAATCTGTTTTGTAGCCTATCAAAGAACGTGAACCTTTTAAGTGATTGGAATTTGCGTAATCTCTAAGTATAATACTTAAACTCAACGGCGAAGAAAAAAAAGGCTAAAGTTTGTCAAACCATACAAATCCTATCAGTGCGCTGAAAACTGAAAGATTTCGATTCGGGCTCATCAGAGGGCGAAATAAGATTTTTCGGCCACTGAGCCATTAAGCTGTGGCATGCTTATTGTTGATCGGCATTAGTTCAACGCAATGAGGGCTTAGTAACCTACCACATATACCAAGTCCAATGTAAACTCGGACCACTATATAAACCTTGCCAAACTAGGGATATCTGCAAATATCTCTGAGGCCACAAACAAGGAAAAAATATGTGAGGACATTGTGCTTTGGATTGATGCTATCGAGGATCACATCACATTTTATACAATGCGTATCCCGGTGCATCAAGTCTTGCATAACTTGCATCAAGTGCTGAAGATAAGTGTCATCAATCATAAGAAGCTGACAGAAATTTTGCAGCTGATGAACTGAGTTGTACCCAATCATTCTCACAAGCTCATACATTAGTTCAATGCAGAACGTATACCTTTAGGCAGCTTATGCGCTTTCCGAGGAACTTCCCCCGAAGCTAATTAAGAATATTTATTTGTTATGGCATTTCTCCTATACTGATCTTTTCAACAGATGTCATACAATCTTTGGCAATTTTAGTCATGTTGTCGTTTACAACGCAACAACGAATTTTTGTTATTCAATGAAATGTGCAATCTGATAAAGTAACATTTCATACCATTCGTGAGTTAAAGTTTTCAAAACTAGCCAGTCTTTGGACCATCTACAACGCCGCTAATTTGTTAGCTGGATGTTGGATCGCCAAATCAATTTGTCATCGAATTCGATATTTCCGATGAAGCCCATTTTTGGATGGATAGGTGCGTAATTAAACAAAGTTGGGGGTCTGGGGAACGGAAATCCATACAAGATTCACGAAAACCAATGCATCCCAAAAAATTCAAAATATAGCGTGGATTATGGGTTGGCGGCATCAATGGCCTATACTTTTTCGAAGATGAGGCTGAGGAGACAGTATCAGTGAATAGAGAGACTGTTCCGCCAACAAGTTGACCATTTTTTTCGAATTAAATATTTTGGGTCTAGATGAACTCTGGTCGCAATAGGATGGTGCTACCGCCGGGTATCTTTGGTAGTATTGTTGGAAGATATAGCCTACATGGCAACACTTCGATAACGGATTTTGCTTATCGCCTTTGCGGCACAAGGAGACTTGGAGAACTGTTGATCAATTAACCGCCAACCAGATGGACCATATTGGGATCCAGTATTATGGATGTCCGAACTATCCGAGTACCCAACATCGACTGGGACTATTACTTTGTTGTAGCCAAGGAACGGTTACGGATATCCCGAATAACGCCAAGACAAGCTAATCCTGTAAGTAATTTCGACGTCAGACGGCTACAATTGCAAGAGATCGCCAAATCCTTTACTGTTCGTGTCCCTCTTAATGTATTAAGAAGTCCACTGGCAAGATTGCCAAAAAGCCATCAGAGATGCCGCTCCTGATGTACTGCGTTTCACTCGACCACCAACGAAACCCCTTTCTTGATGACGAATGCAGGCAAGCACACACCTTAACGGGGCCCTGCAAACATAGACTAGAACTGCTCACGAGATCTATGAACAGAAGAGGAGAGATCATGAGAAGTATGGGAGCGTGAGAAGAGAATGACGAAACATATATCGCTGTCAGGCAGAATGAGCCTTCCAAACTAAACCGTCCACTCGACCTGAATGAAGTGAAGATAGCAATGTCTAAGCTGAAATCCAACAAAGATCGGACGGCTTGAAGCAAAAACAAATTCATCTCTAAAATACTGTCGGTTTCGCCCGACCGTACTGAAGCCTTTCGTCAACAACCTGATAGGTTCATATCAGTGTGGTTTCAGGCCAGGAAAGTCCACCATCCACCAAATATTCAGACTACGGCAAATCTCGAAAAAAAACAGATAAGCTTCAGATCCATACACATCACCTATTCATCCACCTATTCATCCATTTCAATGCCGCGTATGACAGCATCTATAGAGACGAGCTTTACAGAGCAATGTCTAGTTTTGGCATCCCTGCCAAACTCGTCCGTCCGTGGAGAATACATGCTGCTCCATCAAAGTCGGTGAAGATCTTACTAAGACCTTTGATGTCAAAAAAGACAAGGCGACGCTGGCCAATAGAAGGGGAACGATTTTCTACAAATCTTCCCAATTACTTGCGTGTGTAGACGACATCGACGTTATTGGACGAAGACAGCGAGACGCCAATGAGGCATTCGCAGCTATCGATGCGGAAGCAGCTAACATTGGTCTCACGGTAAACGAGGGAAAAACCAAGTAGCTATATGTCTTGGTCTGAGTGTAACTATTGGCAGCTATGACTTCGAGGAAGTTAAAGACTTCGTCTAACTTGGCTCCGCAGATACATGTAGCTAGGATAACAGCACGGAAATAAAACGTAGCATAACTCTTGTCCACCGCTGTTTTTCGGGATCAGAAGGCAAGCAGAGGCCGCAAGACCAAACGTTTTTCTCTACGGCGCAGAGACATGGACACTTCGAGTATTAAAAAGAGATGAAGAAGCCCTTGGCCTTTCGAGAGGAAAATACTACGTGTAATTGTTGGTCCCGTTTATATTGGCGGGGAATGGAGGAGTCGATTTAACCACGAACTGTACGGCCTGTACAACGACATCGGCTTGGTCAGGAGTCTATGGATTCAACATCTAAAGTGTCTGGGCCATATAGAGTGAATGGACACCAGAGCTCCGGCCCGAGTAATCTTCAAATCCTAACCCCGGGGACCACAGAGGGGATGGCCGAATCTACGGTAGTGCGAACAACTGGAAGAGGACCTCAACTAACTTGGAGTGCATCATCGATGGAAAGGGCTGGCGAAAGACTGTGTCAGCTGGAGAAGCTTGTGGATTGAGGTCCAGGTTCCCCCCGGACCATAGCGCCACTTAAGAAGGAGAAGGTACATATTTATTCTTAAGAAATCCATGACTAATCGAATCGTAAACAAATTCTGAATGTGAGAAAGAAATTTAGAATTCAACCGCATTTTTTTTAAAAAAGGATTCGGGTCCAAGGTCTAATATGTTCATTTTTCTGTGGGCAGTAAGGGAAGAATAACTTATTTGCGAACATAATTGTTGTATAGCTCTTAAAAGGTTTTAATGACTGTTTTAAACTGTCTGATATGCAGACAGACAGTTTGCGGATCCCATATAAGGTAAGCTGAATTTCACCCAACTTAAAAGACACATTCATGAAAGTATCATAACTTTATGGAGACATTTTTTATTGCCCATCGAACAAAAAGTTTTTCAGTATTCACAGCACAATGGAAATTTCCGTCATTCTTTCATCATAAGAAGGGTGAATGATGGCTTCAGAAAATATCGTGCGGCAAGTAGTATATATTTAATGTAGAGGAACACTTTCGGGCATTTTCTTTAAGACGACATTGATGAAACTTTTTCTGTATCTATGTAGGCGTCTTACAGAAATGCTCATGAGGACTTATATTTGGAAACATGATTTGACCTTCCATTGCTTGAATTACCTTGAATTAGGGATATTTCTACTGTCAGTTAATCAGGAGCAATCGATTTCAATTTGTATGTTCAGTACGAAATTAGACTGCGTCACGAAGGAATCTTGGTATCTCAGTTCTTCCAACACGTTTGTCATTTATGTACATCGACATGTTCTGCTATAATTGGCTTTTTTTGTGATCACTATATGAATAGGTAGCATTGCAATGGATACTAAACATCAATTCATTCGAATCGAAGCGTAACTGCGACAAGATTTACAAAATTGATTTTTGTCTATTTCAACAGAATCTTCAGGACCATTCGTATCCTCACAGACTGCCAATTTTCTTCCAAATCCATTGAGTGGGTTAACAATATTAAGATTTTGTACTGATTTTTATGAGGCAGTATATGTAGACAGCATTCTAGAGTGTCCACAAAATTGCAAATTCATCTCTTTCTTAAGCAAGAAATTTTTTGTGCAAGTAGCCGCACGTAAAACGAATAACGAATACGAGTACTTTTTTCTTATCATAACATTTATTGGTGACTATCGCTTACCTGGATTAAGGTATAGTACTCTCAATTTGTAAGAATTATCCCCGAAAACTCTCTTGGTGCAGAGACTGCGAAGGCTATTCCATATTAGGGTACTGATTATCTATAGAGTATTATATTCGTAGCATGTAGAATATGGAAATTTTTGTTCGAAGCACGGAAGCCCCTGAATAAAAAAAATAGCTCTTGCGTACAATTTGAAAACGCCAAAGGAAACTATCTGTACGACAGAATCAGAAAAATCATTCGTTTAGTAGTAGATATAGTTGAGTCCAGGAGAAAATGTTTACTAACAGGAGAGTCACTTGCTGTCCAGGCCATTGCTTTTTAACATCATAATTATATTCATCTGGAACATCTGACAGATATTATATAGCTTTCTGAAATTTGAATATTTGATGAAGAGAAATTTTACCTTTGATGCTACCTGTAATAACTCGTATGCAGCCGGTGGAGTATATTATAGGAATAATATAAAAGATTGTGTAATTAATAAATATAAGTTGGAAAGTTCTGATGTTATCAGTGTTAATTGTGAAATTTCTGTTGTAAAATATTGTTTGACTTGCGTCTACAGACTTCATAAGTTTTCAGTTAAATGATTCTTGGAAGAATTTACAGTGTTTTTAGAACGTCAGAAATCTATGAATATTGCATTGCTAGGCGATTTTAACATTAATATCCTCTGTGATTCTTCTGATTCAGATTGCTTTTTGTCTGCCCTATCTTCATTTGGTTATATCGTAGGTTTATCAACCTACTCATCTTAATTCTTGCTTGGACCCTATCTTCATAAGTTAAGTGGCCTATAAAACCATGATATACGATCTAAGAATTACAGATCATTGTTTAACTTCCAATCAATTTAGTAGTAAAGTTACTCGGTTAAATAAATTTACAGTAAGGGAAAAAACTACGAGGGCGGGTCAATAAGTCCGTGACTTTTTGAATTTCTGACCTCTTTACTGAAACAGCAACACTGCTCCTGTCAACAGGCATCTGTCAGTTGACTCCTGTCAAAATTTAAACTTGCTGCGTCAGTTAGTTTGTGTTTGACAGCTATTTTTATCAGACTACTCACTAATTTGAGGAGAAAATGGAAAAAAGTGAATTTCGTGTGCTTATTAAGCATTATTTCTTGCGAAAAAAAACCATTACCGAGACCAAGGCTAAGCTTGATAAATACTATGGGGACTCTGCACCATCGATTTCAATGGTAATTGAATTTCGTTGTGGCCGTACAAGCATTGAAGATGCCGAACGTCCTGGACGCCCAGTTGAGGTCTCTACACCCGAAACACGATATGGTGTTGGCCGACCGAAGATTGAAAGTGCGAGAGATTGTGGAAGCCGTAGGGATCTCGCATGGCTCAGTGGTTTCAATTTTGAATGATCACTTGGGCATGAGAAAGCTTTCCGCAAGATGGGTGCCGCGTTTGCTCACAGTCGATCACAAACGCAATCGTGTAACAACTTCACAGGAAGGTTTGGCGTTGTTTAATCGCAATATGGAGGAGTTTTTGCGCCGTTTTGTTACCGTGGAAGAAACATGGATCCATCACAACACACCAGAGAACAAACAACAGTCAAAACAGTGGGTTTCTAAGGGTGAATCGGCGCCAAAGAAGGCCAAGGTGGGTTTGTCAGCCAATAAAGTTATGGCGACTGTTTTTTGGGATGCACGAGGGATAATCCACATTGACTACCTTCAAAAGGGAAGAACAATCAATGGGGAATATTATGCCAACTTATTGGACCGATTCAATGACGATTTGAAAAAAAAACGACCTCATTTGACCAAGAAAAAAGTTCTTTTCCACCAAGACAATGCAAGGGTGCACACATGTGCAGTTGCCATGGCAAAAATCCATGAATTGGGCTATGAATTGCTCCCTCATCCACCCTATTCTCCAGATTTGGCTCCGAGCGACTACTTCTTGTTCCCAAACCTGAAGAAATGGCTTGGTGGAAAAAGATTTGACTCCAATGATGAAGTCATCTCGCAAACAAAGGCCTATTTTGAGGACCTCGACAAATCATTTTTTTTGGAAGGGATAAAAAAATTGGAGAAGCGTTGGACAAAGTGTATAGAGCTCAAGGGAGACTACGTTGAAAAATAAAATTATTTTTTTATCAAAAAATCTGTGTTTTAATCCAAAAGTCACGGACTTATTGACCCGCCCTCGTAAAATAGATTTCACTGCTTCAAAAAACCATACCAATTATGAATTCTGGGATAAAGTCTATACATCTTCTAGTCCGTCGTTAGCATTTGATATTTCTCTACGTAAGTTACAATATTATATTTCGATCTGTTGTCAATAGAAAATAAGAGCTGATTACAAATTAAAATCTCTGAAACAATGGAAGTCATTTCCATTATTAAATAAAACCAAAAAACCAAGAAAAAGCTTTGCTCACTCATTAAAAAACTCCCTATGTTATGTTATGTTATGAGCTAATGACCGAAATACCTGACTGTAGAAATACTTACTATAGCAAAAGGCTAGCTGAAAGTATAGGCAACTCCAAAAACCAATGGCAAATTGTTAACAAATTGTTATATTGTTATATTGAGTTCTTCTCCAAAGTAGGCTCATTTCTTAGTGTATCAAATAATGATAATCCAATTTTGTACCGGGTTTTCCGATATTGGTGAACGCACTCTTTCACTAATCATCAAACTGTCACTGTCAGTTTTTTCAGTAAACTCAGCATTTTCATCATGGTAAAGAACAAGAACGAGCAACGTCTGCAAATTTTAAAAATTTTCTACCGAATTTCGGAGTCGGTGACTGCACCTTAAGAGCGTTAATTCCAATTTTCGATCATAATTCTCGCCCTAGTAGACAAGCAATAACAAGTTTTGTGCAAAAATTTGAGTCTACATATTCGTTGTGTGATGTTGCCGTGTCAATGAGAAAACGGGTTGGTCGAAGTGTCGAAAATATCGCTGCATTTCAGGCGTCCGTAGCAAACGATCCAAATCAGTCAATTCCACGGCGTTCTCAAGAATTGGGCATCGCTCAGACCACATTATGGCGTATTTTGTGTAAGGATCTTGGTTTATACCCAAACATGATCAAGCCAACTCAAGAATTGAAGCCGACGGACCATTTGAAGCGACGTACGTTCTCCGATTGGGTTCTAGAGAGGATGCGCCAAGATGGTGAATTTCATCGCAAAATCATCATCATCGCCTCGTTCGTGCGATTTAACCCCGCTTGTCTATTTTCTGTGGGGCTACGTTAAGTCATCGAAATAGCGGCCGTTTCGGCCGAATTGAGTGCCCGAGTCGTTGAAAATTGGGTCCAATGAACAGTCCGCTGCAAACGTGCCCGCGGTGGCCATATGAACGAAATCGAGTTCCATTCATAAATGTTTTGATTGTACTTCAAGCCGATAATAAAGTTTTCGAAATATCTCAAATGGTTTGCATTTTTATAATAGTGATAGCATGCTGGAAGCCACTTTTCCACCCGAATGCTTATACTTTAACGAATTTTCTCCACTTGAAATTCATAAAATAATATCTTCAATTCAAATTCAACAGGATTGGATAATATATCCAGCTTTTTGTTAAATAAAAATTCTTTTCAGATCTCAGATGTTCTGTGTTATATCTTTAATTCTTGTGTGCCCAATGGTATTTTCGTCGATGCCCTTAAAACTGCACTCGTAATACCCATTCAAAAAAAAAGGCAGTACTATGTTATTAAACAATTATCGCCCCATTTCGCTGTTATCGGTTTTCTCTAAAGTTTTTGAAACTGGAATCTAGCGAATTCCAGTTTGGCTTCAGAAGAGGTAGGTCTGCCGAAAGTGCGTTATTACTCGTAAATCTGATTGGGGAAATATATAACAACTTGAATACTTCTCAATTTCCATCTTGCCTATTCATTGACATAACCAAGGCTTTTGATACAGTAAACCATACCATTCTTTTAAATAATCTTTTTAATGCTGGATTCAGAAGTTTTATTTATAATCTATTTACTTCCTACCTCAAAAACCGGAATCAAATAGTAAAAAATTGATAATGCTTTTAGTTCAATAAGATACATGAATATTGGAGTCCCGCAAGGCTCAGTTTTGGGTCCCTTATTGTTCCTTATGTATATTAACATGTTATTCATATAACTCTTTAAAGGCAGAATCACAGCATTTGCTGATGATACTGCACTTTCATATTCAAGCGATAACTACATAATTTTTTATCTGGACGTTAATAACGACTTGGATTTACTACGATGATGGTTTTATAAACACAAACTGGTAATCAGCAGTAAAAAAAAGTTTATGATATGTAATTTCAAAGGTTTAATAAATGAAGATTTGCCCCTCCCTTATCATTCTCCGAGTTGCCTACGTTTTTGCTTAGTTGGTTCAACTGCTCGAGATCATGTTACCTTCAATGCAAATGTGAACTGTAGTGAAGATTGTTTTCGTATTGAAAGTATCGATAGTTTCCAGTATTAAGGTATCATATTGGATAACAAGCTCAATTGGAACGATCATGCGCTATATCTAAAACAGTATCTAAATAGGGTTGTCAAGGAAATGTATCTATTGCAATATTCAGGACAAAACCCGTATTTTTAAAAAAGTTAAAAAATTGCTTTTCACTTTCAACCATTATGAAATAGATTCAACTCTCATTCCAATGTTATAAATTGACTACAATTTAATTCTTTTTTTTTATATCTACATTGCATTTATATTTGAAATATCCTATGGGTTAAAGCCCTATCAATATTGTTTTATTTTGTTATTATGTTTTCCATTTTTTCTTGTTCTTTCGCCACTTGCCATATGGCGACAGGTTGTGCAAAGCAATTTCTTCGACAAATTCATTGTATCTTTGAACATTTACATTTGTAAAAAAAAAATTATTTATATTTTTTCATGAAATAAAGATTGGAAAAAAAAAGTATATTTATTCTTTTGCAAGAAAAAGTCCTTTGGAAGAAATGGGTCATTCAAAAAACTGAGATGTGAATAACTTGATGGTCGTCTGGTAAACTGAATAAAACAATGCAATCAACTACATAAAATTAAACAAAGTTCAGGTACAGCTTGTCTACTCCTTCCTCTGAACTGGATATTCTGTTACATCTTCAAGACTGAAGCCCCTAATTCCAAGCGGAAAGCTGTGCAATTAAAGAAGTTCTATTCGGTTGTAGTTCAAGGAAAACGTGATATCTGCAAAGGAAATCTGCATATTTTCGGAAAGCCATACCGCGAAAAGATCTCTAGATTTAGTTTCGCAAAATTGTTGACGGTCGGTCAAGGAATTAAAAAGTCAACGAAGTCACAAAAATTGGAACAACTCTACTTTCTCCACCTGAAATAGCTATCTTTAATATACCGATCTCTACGTGCAAGTTAATATAACAACTTTGTCTTTCGCGTGATATTCATCAGATCCAGCCGTGGTGGACATATGCCTGAGGTTGTTAAAAGGAATAAATTCCAGAATATATTCTTATGATTGATCACAAATAAATAGTTATTTTACAAAATTTCATGTGTTTTGTTCTAAAGCAAAGTTAGTGCTAACTTAGAAAAGACATCTTATGTTTTGATTACAGTATTTAACTACCAGTGCAGAGCTTTTCCCCCAAATTTGACGAATAATATGTCTGTAAGATATAATATATGTAGAGTGGGACATAAACATAAACACCACCAATATACATATGTTCTGTGTAAAAGGCTGATGCTACGGGTAATGAAGTTTTTCTCCTTTTAGAAAACCAAACCACTTCGTTGCTGTCATATCCTTAATATATGTTTTAGTTTACATTAATTCATCTAATAGCTAAATGTTAAAGCTCAACATTTCCACATAAAAAAATCATTGTTAAATGTCACAATCTGAAGAATTGACCGAACAACTTCACTAATGTCACTAATGTCGAAATTAAATCGAATTAAGATATTTGAACTCCAAGGTCAAACATCTGATATCACTGCAGTTCGTTGTAATTAAATATCGTAGATCAAAATATTTGTCTATACATAATAAAAGGTCAAAAGCCAGACAGGCATTCTCTATATTATTACGAGTATGATGGCCAAAACCAAAGCAATGAAAAGTGATCCAATATATAAAGGACACATGACACATGTGAGAACAATATTCGTTTATATGTGCTGATGTTTCATAGGAATGACCGATTTTCAATAAAGTTGCGTCAAGCTCGTAAGTATGTTTAGTAGACCTTTGTTTCTTATTTTAAGTGCCACAACCGAGTATGACTTCAAGTTAAGTTGTTTTTCTTTCCACCAAATGAACCATAAAGTTGGCTCAAGATATGAATATTTCAACCTTGGTGGAAATAAATAGAATATAGAAAAATACAAAGAACTGGTGCATGACATGGTAATACGTCATCACGTTTCCTCGAGCAATGCCATAGAAGCCAACGTCAACAAAAAAAACTTTTGCTACCTAGAAAAAACCGAAAGAAAGTTGTACCCGTAAATAAGTGTTATCCTTGCTGACAGGCAAGTGTTCACATAACACTTCAATGCGTTCTGACAGAGAACTGTAACCTCAATGCAAGTGTAGGGTGTGTAATAAAACTCTTCCACTTTGTGCTCTTCGACATATGGCTGCTTACCTTTGCAGTGGTGAAAGTATCTCATTCAGGTTCACTGAATATCCTTTTAATTTAGATATCTTCTCTTGAACAAATGAATAACCATGCTGAACCACGACGAAGGCTTGAAAGTTTTTCAATTAAAGTTATTGAAACATTGGAACTGTTTCAGTAAATACCATCGCCTTGGGGGAGAACGATTGTGTTCCTTGAAGAAGAAATATTTTCCACTTTGTTTTTTTTGTTTCTCATTCGACCATTTAGGTGAGAACGTTTTTACATCTACAGAATACAGAAAATTTAAGAAAAATCGTAATTTTTTCAGGCAACCTGTAGGCTTTAATAAACAGACTCCATTTTTCTTGGAAGAACTAGCACTTTTGTTAGTTCATGCTTCCCCACAACGTTCACCTGTAAACAAGAACAAAATCACCCAAATGCGACACTTATGTATATTCACCTGATCTGTAGGAATGTATGTCCTTATCCTGAACTCGTACACCTGTTTGTTTTTGCTACCATCTTTGCCTATTCACATAATGATTCCAGACAAAGTTCAAGGTTCTTTGAAGATTTGAGAAAAATGAGACGATTTCTTTAAATGAAAGTGTAATCCAAATAAACTGCTGAGCGATGCATAAAGACGTAAGGATAAGTTGTGTGAGGCATATGATACATGTTCATGTTGTTGACGAAAAGAGTTTTTTTAGGGCTCGCATTTTGTTGTGTTAAGTGTCAAGTAGGTCTCACCTTACTTTATACTCAGGAATGTGCTGAGAAAATGACAGGTGTAGACGACACTGCTTCCTTCCCCAAGTAGGTCTGCTGTTTAAAGTGTTGAAAACACTGGGTTTTTGTGTAGTTTCACATACGTTCACAGCAGATAAACTTTAGCAAAAAATTGATTTTTTTAATAGGACTCAGCAAAAATTTAACACAGCAAAAAAATGCACCTGCAGACACTTAGTCCGCCCACAGTGTTCGAGGAAAAACAAAATAAACATATATGTAACCAAAGCAAGAAGAAAAACATTTTCACTTTGCTCTAAACATAATCGAAAAAGGATTTAGTCCGATTTTTTTATCGAGTAAGCTACCTTTACGTTCGATGACATACCACATTGATCAAAAAGTTCCCGGAATTTATTCAGAGAATTAAAAATACAACTTCATTCATCTAAATCTATATTGTCCCCTTCAAAGTAGTCCCCATCGACTGCAACACACTTATGCCAGCGCTTGATCCAATCCTCGAAACATTTTTTATATTCGGTTTTCGGTATGTCCATCAGTACCTCCTGCGATTTTTCCATTACTTCCTCTCGGCTGCTGAAACGCGTTCCCCGTAGTGGTTTTTTAGCTCGATTGAACTGAAAGAAGTCACAGGGAGCCAAATCAGGTGAATTCGGTGGCTGTTGGATGGTATTTGTTGCATTTTTCGTCAAAAAACTACGAATAATGATGGCACTGTACGACGGTGCGTTATCATGGTGCAAAATTCACGAGTTTTCTGCCCACAATTCTGGTCTCTTTCGGCGAGTTGCTTCACGCAAACGTCTCATAACGCCCAAATAATACTCTTTGTTTACTGTCTGGCCTTCATGATGCACTACACCGTTGTAATCCATGAAAACCGTGAGCATTGCCTTCTTTTTTGACTAAAAAGGACGAGGTTTTTTTGGTTTCGGCTCATTTGGTGACCGCCATTTACTTGCCTGATGTCTGGATTGCGTGTCGTACTCATAATCCCACGTTTCGTCTCCAGTAATGATCCTTTTGATGAATGTGGGATCGGATTCAGTCTCGCAAATCATCTCTTTTGCGGCGTCAACACGGTCTCTTTTTTGCATGAAATTGAATTCTTTTGGCACCAACTTTGCTGCTACACCACGGAAACCCAAATCATTAACCAATATGTCTTGGACGCATCCATAGGCAATGTTCAAGTCTTCCGCTATCTCTCTGATGGTGAATTTGCGGTTATTGACGAACAGTTCTTTTACTTCATCAATATTTTCGTCGGTTGTCGATATCGCCACTGCGTTCATCATCTTCGATTGACTCACGACCACTTTTGAATCTTAAGAGAATCGTTGCCGAAACACTTTCCTAACATTTCCAACGTTCGCGCACCATTAAATCCGTTTTTTACGCAAAATTTAATACAAGTTCGTTATTGCAAATTTAAATTCATTTCTAAAATTGTAAAAAATCGCCAACACACACAGAGATAGATGTACTCATGGCTACGTTACTTTTACAAATGTAAAGCTATGATGCTAAGATTTAGAGGAAATATCAATAACAGATGTAAAAAAAAACAGAACTCAAATCGGAATAATGGGAGCGCTACACGGTGGTTATTCCGGGAACTTTTTGAGCTATCGGTGTATGAATTGTTGTGTTCTTTCTCCTTTTCCAGTATTTTTATAGTATATTCCCCCAACCAGATCCTAATGAATCCGGATCCTTTTTTCTAGGTCCTTTCAAAATAGGTCAATAGGTTTTAAATCTGGTGATTGAGGCGGCCATATCAAAATTTCTAAGATTTCTTCAATTTTCTGCTGTTTCTGGATGTCTTGATGAAGCATTGACGTTTGTGTTAGGGCCGTTGTTTTACTAATTCATTACCATCGGCAGTTACTTTTAGTTCAGAGGTCACATAATTCATTTTTCCAATCACTTAAATCAGAACTCCCACTTCACTTGAAGAGAAACATCACCAGACCATAACCGAACCGCCTCCATGCGTGGTACTAGGAATTCCACAGTTTGGTAGAATCGTTTGTTCAGCGGTGCGTCGAAAGAAAACTCTCTGTTTTGTACCGAATATTTTTTTATTTCGTATACAAATTTATACAAAGGATAGTTACTAAACATTTCACACTACAGAGATATGATATTATTTATATTGTTCTACAGAAACAGTGCTTTTGTTTTTTGTTTTGTGGAGTATTGGTGATATTAAATTTGAAGGAAAAATTAATAAAAAGATAAAAATAAGTACATAAGTAGGTAAATTTAATATACTACCTTCTGCCCGCGACTTCGTCTGCGCAAGATTACTTCTTCGAGTAGCCTTTCTTCTTTTCCTATGTCCCATCTATTTTTATACTAAAATTCAACAAAATTGAATTGAATAAGGCGTGAAGGCTTGAAGGCGTAATAGACAGACAGAGTTACGTTGAGAGGCTCTTGTTCTATGTAATGTATGTAAATTGAAACTGAGAATTTTTGATGATGATTCATAATATGCAAAATAGGTAGTTACTGCAATACACTTTTATAAGCTACGTTAAAACCTACGTTGAGCTGAGCGTTGGAAAAACACAGGTTTGACCCTGTGATTTATTGACAGTCATTGGATATGCAACTTTTAATGGGCACTGCAGATGCTTAAAATTAGATGGTAAGTTATTTGGTATGATTTGGATGCATGGTATAAACACATTGCCTCGCTTGCCTTCGCCTGTTAAGAGTGTTCCAAGTTCTCTGACTCGCAACCGAGTACCGTTGCATACTCTTGGTTGCGCATCAACAAAACAATTCCAACTTATGGGATGGCACCCTGGATAACTCCAAAGAGATTAGGAATTCGACGGGATTGCTCGTAGTACACTGATGTTTCAGTAGTTATTTCGTCCAAGATTTTTTTATTTATTTTCGCATCAGTATCATTTTCTAGTGCCAGTATGGTTCTTTCATACAACCAATTTTCGTCGTGAATATTGTGTTGCAGATTTGGAAAAACTTGATCAATAAGATCATCTCCCGACTCCAAAACATGACGAAATTGGTGCGTGAAACGAACCATACCTTATTGATCGGTTTAAAGACGGCTTTCACCAATCTCCAGCAGTTTTTAAGCATATGCTCCTGACTCGACAGCGCTGAATAACTGGACTCGCATGTTAGTGGTGAGATAAAGCTTTTTAACTTTGGTCCACAGGTATGATGCTTTCTGACATGCGTCAATTTCGTCTGCTGCAGTGCCTCTCTCGATAACAGGTAAGGTCTGTCTGAAGTCCCCTGCCAATAACACTATCACACCACCCATTAACTTTCGATTGTTTTGTATGTCATGTAGACAGCGAACGAGCGTGAAATAGTGCACTCGTCCCTCAAGATCAGTGTACAATGTAGCAACAGTGTGCCGCGGGCGCAGCTCTTGCTAATGTTGCACGTTGGGGTTTTTTTGCCGGCCAAATTAAGAGTTAATTTAAAATATAAGTGTGCCGTCTGTCCACCGCTAAATAATATTCTAGCTGTACCAGATGAAGCCACAGCTAATGCAACGTTACAATTCCTACGAATTTTCGCTAGCAGCAAATTAAGCAAAAAAGGTTTTGCCTGTTCCACCAGGGGCATCGAGAAAAAAAAGGTCGGCTTCACCACGATATTGCCGATATGGGCTTACACACCAATGATACTCGTATATATATGCTCTCGTTGACTTTTTTGTGGAACTAGTTAAGAGATACATTTCCTCCATATATTATATTCTTGTAACTCTTACGGTTTTTGCAGCACACGTCAGAATGGCTCGCAGATGGGAGAATTTTTTCTGACTTAAGTTACACTTATAGGATGGCAACGACTAGTATAAGGCCTCGTAGAAGTAGCATCTTCCGACAGGTGCTGGTTCCTTAAATGACGAGAATGAGCCTCTGCAGCCGAACATCTTGCAGCTCTGCTAATAAGTCCTACTTCACGCCTCCCCGTGGCGCCATCTGGGAATCTCACTAGAGGTTGCGAAGTGAAGGGGGAAAATGGCGAGTTTCCTGCGCCATTAACCAGGATTAGTGTCGGAAAAACAAAACAAGACCTTATCCGGGCTACTCCGACATATTTGGAGCTCAGGCCGGTAAGGATTTCCAGGACTTAGTCAGGGTCTTGGAAAAGAGATGATAGAGGACGAGTCCTATATGGGCCAACGGCAGCGCTCACATCCCGGAACGGGTTACTGGCTTCGGTGTAACCGACCCCTCGTCCTATGGGCACTCAAAATGGAACTGGTCCTCCAGGTTGGGGGTTGTGCCGCCGGGGAATCTGCCCGGCCATTTAAAAAAAGATTAAGTTACGAAGCATCAACAAGCCTCGGATATGGACGGATCTACTGTTGACAACGCACGCAAACGATTTAAGGACAATGAGCTTCGGATATGCACGTGGAATGTAAGATCCCTTAATAGACCACGTGCAGCCGAACAACTAGCGGAGGCCCTAGACTACTGCAAAGCAGACATAACCGCCATCCAAGAAATGCGATGGGATGGGCCGGACAAAAAGAAGATGAAAAACTGCGACTGCGACATCAAAAACAGACTAAGACGAGAAGGCCTCAGTTTCCGGCATGTGAGCGAGCCCCTCGTAACAATCCGCATCAAGGCTAAATTCGCCAACATAAGCCTTATATGCGCGCATGCCCCCACAGAGGAGAAAGATGACGACACCAAGGATGCCTTCTACGAGCTCCTCAACAAGACCTACGAACAATGCCCTAGCTATGACATTAAAATTGTCCTCGGTAATTTTAATGCAAAGCTAGGAAGAGAGGGTATCTTTGGTGGAATAATCGGAAAATATAGCCTGCACACCACCACCTCCGATAACGGATTCAGGCTAATCGACTTTGTGGCGTGGCGAAACATTGTCATGGCTAGCACGCGGTTCCCACATCTCGACATACAGAAGGGGACTTGGAGAACTCCTGATCAATCAACAGTCAACCAGATTGACCACAATGCGATCGACGCAAGACACTCCTCCAGCATTATGGATGTCCGTACGTTCCGAGGAGCCAACATCGACTCGGACCATTACCTTGTTGTAGCCAAGGTACGGTTGCGGATATCCCAAACTACGCCAAGACAAACTAATGCTGTGAGAAAATACGACGTCAGACGGCTACAATCGCAAGAGATCGCCAAGTCCTTTTCCGGTCGAGTGTCTCTTAATCTCTTAAGAGGTCCAATGTCGCCAGCATCAAGCATCGAAGACCATTGGAAACACTGCCAAAACGCCATCAGAGATGCCGCTTCTGATGTGCTGGGTTTCACTCGTCCACCACAACGAAACCCCTGGTTCGATGATGAATGCCGGCAAGCACATGCAGCTAAGCAAGATGCATATAAGCGGCGCTGCTTAGAAAGACCAGAGCTGCTTATAAGCTCTATGAGCGGAAGAGGAGAGACGAGCACCGGCTTCTCAGGAGGAAGAAGAATGATCATGCAAGAATGCTACTCCAGGAATGAGGTTCGGAAGTTTTACCAAAAGGTAAAAATAACATGCCGCGGAAACAAACCCCGAACCGAAGCCTGTAGAGATGAACAAGGGAACATCGTAGTAGAATCGTAATCGATGCTAAGGATTTGGAAAGATCATTTCTGCAGACTGTATAACGGCGATGACGGACCAAATACCGCTGTCAGGCAGAATAAACCTTTTAACTTGGAAGATGATGACCAACAATTCCGTCCACCCGACCTGGATGAAGTGAAGATAGCTATATCGAAGCTTAAGTCCAACAAAGCTGCTGGAGCGGATGGCATGACTGCCGACCTCTTCAAAGCGGCAGGCGATGACTTGGTAAGGAGCATACACCAACTCATCTGTAAAATATGGTCGGACGAAAATATGCCCGATGAATGGAACCTCAGCATTGTTTGTCCGATTCTCAAGAAAGGAGACCCTTGAACTGCGCCAGCTACAAAAGCATCAGTCTCCTTAACATCGCATATAAGATCTTATCCGCCGCATTATGTGAACGCCTGAAGCCGTTCGTCAACAACCTGATAGGTCCATATCAGTGTGGCTTCAGGCCAGGAAAGTCCACCATCGACCAGATATTCACACTACGGCAGATCTTGGAGAAGACTCATGAGTTTCAGATCGATACACACCACCTATTCATCGATTTTAAGGCCGCGTATGACAGCATCTATAGAGACGAGCTATGCAGAACAATGTCTAGTTTTGGCATCCCTGCCAAACTCGTCCATCTGTGCAGAATGACGATGGAGAATGCACGCTGCTTCATCAAGGTCGGTATAGATCTCACCGAGACCTTTGATGTCCAGAAAGGATTTAGACAAGGCGATTTTTTCAACATCGTACTTGAAAGAATAGTGCAAAACTCACGAGCAAACACAAGAGGCACTATCTTTCAAAAGCCCGTCCAACTACTCGGATACGCCGACGATATTGACATAATCGGAAGAAAGCAGCGTGATGTCAGTGGCGCTTTCGCGAGTATTGAGACGGAAGCGGCGAAAATGGGTTTAGCGGTCAATGAGGGCAAGACCAAGTATATGCTGTCAAGCAAAAAGGACAACCAACACCGACGTCTCGGACAGAACGTCACCCTCGACAGATATAACTTTGAGGTAGTTAAGGACTTTGTCTACCTAGGCTCCGCTATAAATACAGACAACGACACCAGCGCTGAGATCAAGCGAAGAATAACTCTTGCCAACCGCTGTTTCTTTGGGTTAAGAAGGCAATTGAGTAGCAAAGCCCTCTCTCGGAGAACAAAAGTCACCCTTTACAAGACTTTAATAATCCCGGTCCTGCTCTATGGCGCAGAGGCATGGACATTATCAAAAATGGATGAGGGTGTTCTTGGTTGCTTCGAGAGAAAAATTCTTCGGGCGATCTTCGGTCCCGTCTGCATTGACGGTGAGTGGAGGAGGAGATACAACGACGAACTGTATGGACTGTACAGCGACATGGACCTAGCCAGAAGAGTGAAGATCCAAAGACCGAGATGGCTGGGTCATGTAGAGTGCATGGACACCAATGCTCCGGTCCGAAAAGTCTTCGAATCCGCCCCCGAGGGACAGCGTAGTAGAGGAAGGCCAAGACTCAGGTGGCGCACGAGTTACGTTACACTAGTTACGTTACACTCAACCAAGTCATGCACCCTAAATTCTCTTTCATAGAAATTGTCAATGTTGCACTTTTTATTCATTCAAAATTATCCCACGATGTAGATTGTCAACATCGCACCATTTTACAAAATGTTTAATTTCAAATTTGCATACTATGTTATATGTTATATCCAATTACAATTATTTTCTCACAGTCTTATAGAAACGTAAGCAGAATTATTGTATAAATATCATAGGAAAAATAAATGTTTTGGCTTTTTGGTCGAACCTCTGAAGGAACAAGTTGTTTTTTTTTTCTGTCCGGGTACCTCCCAAACGTAATTGGCGCAGTCGACGGAGTGTGAACGGTTTATTGATATTAAAACAGTTTAAGTTATCGACGGTTTATCGATATTGAAAAGTTAAGTTATCGACGGTTTATCGACATTAAAAAAGTGAAACTATATCGGCGGTTTACCGATACTAAGAAGCTATTGTCAACCAAACCAATATCAAGACCAGACACAACAGAACCAGAGCGGACTATCAGGACAGGATAGGCAAAGAAAGGAAGAAAAAATAATGCACATGTAAGCCTAGAAGTAGTAGTTCTCAAAATCCTTTTCTTTAAATGCCCAAAATTCCCAGAAAGCCACTTAATTTAAGACCCCAGTTATTCGCAAATAAGTTATCTTATAATTCTAGTTTAAGTGATAGTGATTCTGAATCTGATTCGGGTTTAAATTCTATTAAAATGGCACAAAATAGTGAACAAAGTGTTCCCTCCGCAAGTTTATCCGCTAACCCTGCTAGTGCACCGAATTTTGACGTTTTTCTCGCCTTACGAGTACCGGATGCAATTAAAGATTTGCCAAATTTCGATGGCAATCCACGTCTTTTGTTCGAATTCATAACGAACGTTGAAGAAATTTTATCGTTGATTCCTCAAATAGATGGCACTACTCATGGCAAGATTATACTTAGAGCCATACGAAATAAAATTACTGGCCCTGCCAACATAATACTTAATATGTACGGCACACCCCTTATCTGGAATGCAATAAGAACGAATCTAGTTTTGCATTACTCAGATAAGCGAAACGAAACATCCCTTATTCGAGACCTCCACGGTCTACGTCAAGGATCACAGTCGATCGAACAATTTTACAGCAAAATTATCGAAATCTTCGCAACAATTGGAAACCATGTGGCCGTCCATGAATCAAACAAAGACGTTATCAAAGCTAAAAACGATTTGTACTCGGAAATGTGCCTCAATTCGTTTTTAATTGGCCTCCGTGAACCGTTTGGTTCAACAATAAGAGCAATGAAACCAATTTCCCTTCCGGATGCGTTCTCTTACTGCATTAAAGAACAAAACATATTTTACGCTAAAGCCGAAACACAAAACAAATCTGTTCAGGGACAAACTCGATTAAATCCTTCCTTAGCAACTAAAATTTTTTCATCAAACATTCAAATTCCACAACAACCTAGTCTACATAGACCAATTTTCCAGCAAATTAGAATGCCTTTCCAACATTCTTTTGGTCAACAACCACCAATCCCCTTTCAACAAAATTTTCAACGACAACCCAATACGCCCTTTCAAAATACATTTCCTTTCCAACAAAGTCTTCAACGACCAGCCTTTGTTTCACATCAATAAAACCATCAAAAACCACCAGTGATTTCCCATCAAACAATTAGTCAACAGCAACCCCAAATAAACTCTACACCGAGAAATTTAGCACCACCAGAACCCATGGTCCTAGGATCTGGTAATACCAGACAAACAGTTGGAACTCAAAGGAATTCCAATCAATTTAGAACTCAGTTCAGATCGGTCAACAACATCTATGAATTGGAACAGCCAGGAACATCTCAAGCTACAAACAACTTTATTGCATACCAACCCGAACAAGACATATCTTATCAGCCTCAACTAGATCAGTATTATCAACAATTCTACAACCTAGAAGCAGACCAACACCAACACTACAATCCAGAAGCAGAATATTATCAGCAAACACAAGAAAACTGCAACCCTCCAACAGAAGCCTCATCACACGAGATTGACGAAACAAATTTTCAATTGAATGCCTCGACAATCAAATCGGATACCTAGATGTTAACAAACATGGCTCAGTACTTCCCTATATAACGATATTATCCCCTTCCGCTTCTCCTCTTAAATTTCTTATCGATACAGGTGCCTCAACTTCATTTATTAATCCCGAGTTGATACATCCCGAAGATATAGTTAAAATAAAACCAATTACTATCAAAACGGTTCTAAATTCCCACAGTCTCGATAAAGAAGTAACCCTTCCAACCTTTCGTGAATTTAACGTATCTGGCAAATTAAAATTTTTAGTATTTCGTTTTCACCACTACTTTGATGGATTAATTGGACTGGATGCATTATCTTCTTTAGGAGCCTCAGTTGATCTCTCTAATAATCTTCTCATTACTAAAAATGCCAGAATTCCACTTGAATTAAAACCGAATATAATGTCTGAGAAATTCACTATTTCTGCGAATTCAAAAACGATTGTAAAATTACCAGTCGACGTCAAAGATGGAGATATTCTACTTACCAATACGCACCTAACACCCAACCTATATATTCCCGAAGGAATATACCTGGCAAAACAGTGGTACAGCCATTTGGTTGTAATAAATACATCCAATAGTAATCAAATACTCTTTCTCGAACATCCCCTTAAAACTTCCATATACAACGCAAATGACTTCTCTGAATTAAATTCGTTTGACATTTCCACTAATAACTCAGACACTGATTCTATCCATTCCGATGATATCACAAAACTCATTAGAACTTCTCATCTTAATCTAGAAGAGAAAAAGCTGTAGTCAAAATTTGTAGAGAATACGATGATATATTTCTTAAAGAGGGGCAGAAACTCTCATTTACAAACAAAATAAAACATCAAATCAAAACCACTGATGACACCCCAATTTACAGCAAATCATACAGATACCCCCAGATTCATAAAGAAGAGGTACAAATTCAAATTAAAAAACTGTTAGAGCAAGGTATAATTCAACCTAGCTACTCGCCCTGGAGTTCTCCAATTTGGATTGTTCCAAAGAAAAGAGATGCCTCCGGCAAAACTAAATGGCGTCTAGAAATAGACTACAGAAAACTCAATGAGAAAACTATAAGTGACAAATATCCACTACAGTATCTATTCAGTCTCAAGGACCCAAACTCAAAATTAATAAGATGGCGACTTAAAATTGAAGAGTTTGATTACCAAATCGTACACAAAAAAGGTTCATTAAACTCTAACGCAGACGCCTTAAGTCGAATAAAAATTGAAAGCCCCAAACTCAAAACAGAAATAAACCTAAACGAAAATGTAGACAGTAGTAATGTCTCAACCTGTCACTCAGCTGCAGAAAATGCAAACGACCATATTTATATATCCGAGCGTCCTCTCAATGAATTTAATATTCAGTTAATTCTCTCTAGAACAGATACAGAAAAACCAATGTTATCCCAGGTGCCTTTTAGAAATAAACTACGACGCACAATTTTTAAACCCATATTCACTGAAGAAACCATTATAGATATTTTTAAAAAATTTTTACCAGCAAAAAAACTATGCTCAATTTTAACAGATGACGAAACTTTCAAGATTGTCCAGAACACGTATTCCAAGTTCTTTTCAAATAGTAGAATTTTTAAGGTCATTCGCTGTACAGAAATTTTAGAAGACATTACCGACAGTGATACTCAAGGCAAACTTATTACAGATTACCACACCAACAATAATCACAGAGGTATTAATGAAACCCTACTCCATTTAAAACGAAGTTACTATTTTCCATTCTTGAAAAATAAAATCATAGGAATCGTTAATAATTGTGAAAAATGTCAGACTATGAAATATGATAGAAGTCCACCCAAAATTAAACACGAAATTCCTGAAACCCCTTCTAAACCACTTGATATCATTCACATTGATGTGTATACCATAAACAATAAGAAAATCTTAACAATATTAGACAAATTTTCAAAATTCCTAGCTGGATATACTCTTTTAACTCAGAACAGTCTCAGCGTAATTAAATGCCTTAAGCATTACTTTAGCCTTCACGGCGTACCCAAGAAACTTATATCTGACCAAGGTTCAGAATTTACGTCCACAATATTCAATGATTTTTGCAGGCAGTACAACATAGAACTTCACACAACATCTTTTCAGCAAACTAGCAGTAATTCTCCTGTGGAACGTGTACACTCTACTCTCACAGAAATTTACAGGCTAATATATAGCAAAAATAAAATAAGAGACCACGAAGAAATTCTAAATGAATCTATCCTCACTTATAATAATTCTATTCACTCTGCTACCAAACATACCCCATATGAAATATTTTATGGTAGAACTCATAAATTTGATAAAGAGATACAGTTTAGCAACCAACATGAATACCTAAAAAAACTTAATGAATATAAAGAAAAAATTTACCCAATCATTAAAGATAAGTTAGAGAAATTAGCATTAGGAAACATAACAAAACTAAACAAAAACAGGACAGAACCAATAGATTTAAGAGAAGACACAATTATATTTAGAAAAGAAAATAGAAGAAATAAACTTACACCTAGATTTAGCAAGCATCAAATTAGAACAAATAAGAAAGTCACTATAATTACTAAACAAAATAAAAAATTGCATAAAAGTAAAATTAAAAACAAACGTAAATTTCAGACTATTAATACTTACGACCATAACACTACTGACCAATGCTCAAAAACTAGAAGTACATGACCTATCAAATAACAATGGAATACTGACGATGAAACTTGGCAAAGCTAAAATTATTACAAATTTTGATAATTTAATACATGTTGTCAGGCTTTCGGAATACCAAACAAATATTGACAAGATTAGCAATTCACTTTTAACCTTTAGAAAAATCAATGACTTTAAAGACTCTATAACTATTCTTGATATAAAAATTAAAGAACTACAGCATAAACTTGACAGCGTTTCTCCAAATATCCGAACACGACGAGGACTTATAAACGGACTTGGTACGATAATTAAAACGATTTCAGGCAACATGGACGCAGACGACGCACTTAAACTAAACAAACAAATCGACGACCTTAACAGAGAAAGCAAAACAAATTCGGAAAACATAGACAGAATTACAGCGGTGAACATTCGGATGCAACACAGGTTTCAAAATTTAACAAACCAAATCAATAAACATCAAGAAATTATTGGAAATTACTTAAACTACTCCCGTTTAGAACTGAATAACAGAATCCAATCAGACGAAATAGCCCTCAGACTCACTCAATACTTAAACCAGATAAACTATAATATCGATCTTTTAAATAACCACCTATCTAGTATATCGGAATCTTTAATATTAGCAAAGTTAAACATTATTCCAAAACAAATTTTGCACCCTGAGGAACTCGAAAAAATTCTTTATCAATTACAGAACAAATCCTTAGAAATCAAATCAGATACACACATTTACGAATTACTTGGTCTACAGGCATACTATAATGGCACTAACATAATTTTCAATATCTTAATCCCTCAAATATCCACAGAAACCTATCCATTTTTTCATATTATTCCCCTTCCAATTAACAAAACTAAAACAATTATCACCCAACCTTATGTCCTCTTTAACCCCGAGAACCCTATTTACCTAGACAACAAATGTACATTAATCGAAAAAATTTTCTTTTGCCATATTCCATCCCGAGTCCCGAGGAAAATAGAAAGTAGCGTTACCAACCTAATTAAACAAAAACCAGCAACTTGTAACCTGAAAGAAGAACTACATGACATAAACGAAATCTGGCAACCGGAACCAAACTATATTCTATTGGTGAACACTCCGTATACAACCATCAAGTCATCATGTGAACCTCCAGAACTCACTACAAGAGGCACAGTCCTACTCTACTTCAAGAATTGTACCATCAGCATCAATAACATCAACTACCAAAGTCTCGACAGTGTCTATTTTGACGAAGTCCACATCTTCCCTACCACAGTCATGAACAGAAACACCACCACTCTAATCGAAGCACCCAAACTACAAAAATTAGAAGACTTCAAGAACGACAACATAAGAATCATGGTCTCCAAGCAAAGACACATCGTTAGAGTCAACATCATCAGCAACTGCATCTTACTACTAATGGTCGGCTTGGCAGTAACTCTTATCTATTTCATCCGAAGAAGACAGGATGTTCCGCAACCTAAAGCTATATCCCTACAACTTCCGCCACCACACATGATCGCTCCAACCATCGGAAATCCAGAATTCCTATGGCCGTCGCTCCATTCTTAAGGGGGAGGAGTTACGTTACACTAGTTACGTTACACTCAACCAAGTCATGCACCCTAAATTCTCTTTCATAGAAATTGTCAATGTTGCACTTTTTATTCATTCAAAATTATCCCACGATGTAGATTGTCAACATCGCACCATTTTACAAAATGTTTAATTTCAAATTTGCATACTACGAGGGCGGGTCAATAAGTCCGTGACTTTTTGAATTTCTGACCTCTTTACTGAAACAGCAACACTGCTCCTGTCAACAGGCATCTTTCAGTTGACTCCTGTCAAAATTTAAACTTGCTGCGTCAGTTAGTTTGTGTTTGACAGCTATTTTTATCAGACTACTCACTAATTTGAGGAGAAAATGGAAAAAAGTGAATTTCGTGTGCTTATTAAGCATTATTTCTTGCGAAAAAAAACCATTACCGAGACCAAGGCTAAGCTTGATAAATACTATGAGGACTCTGCACCATCGATTTCAACGGTAAAAAAGTGGTTTACTGAATTTCGTTGTGGCCGTACAAGCACTGAAGATGCCGAACGTCCTGGACGCCCAGTTGAGGTCTCTACACCCGAAACAATCGAAAAATTCACGATATGGTGTTGGCCGACCGAAGACTGAAAGTGCGAGAGATTGTAGGGATCTCGCACGGCTCAGTGGTTTCAATTTTGAATGATCACTTGGGCATGAGAAAGCTTTCCGCAAGATGGGTGCCGCGTTTGCTCACAGTCGACCACAAACGCAATCGTGTAACAACTTCACAGGAAGGTTTGGCGTTGTTTAATCGCAATATGGAGGAGTTTTTGAGCCGTTTTGTAGCCGTGGACGAAACATGGATCCATCACAACACACCAGAGAACAAACAACAGTCAAAACAGTGGGTTTCTAAGGGTGAATCGGCGCCAAAGAAGGCCAAGGTGGGTTTGTCAGCCAATAAAGTTGTGGCGACTGTTTTTTGGGATGCACGCGGGATAATCTACATTGACTACCTTCAAAAGGGAAGAACAATCAATGGGGAATATTATGCCAACTTATTGGACCGATTCAATGACGATTTGAAAAAAAAACGACCTCATTTGGCCAAGAAAAAAGTTCTTTTCCACCAAGACAATGCAAGGGTGCACACATGTGCAGTTGCCATGGCAAAAATCCATGAATTGGGCTATGAATTGCTCCCTCATCCACCCTATTCTCCAGATTTGGTTCCGAGCGACTACTTCTTGTTCCCAAACCTGAAGAAATGGCTTGGTGGAAAAAGATTTGACTCCAATGATGAAGTCATCTCGCAAACAAAGGCCTATTTTGAGGACCTCGACAAATCATTTTTTTTGGAAGGGATAAAAAAATTGGAGAAGCGTTGGACAAAGTGTATAGAGCTCAAGGGAGACTACGTTGAAAAATAAAATTATTTTTTATCAAAAAATCTGTGTTTTAATCCAAAAGTCACGGACTTATTGACCCGCCCTCGTATGTTATATGTTATATCCAATTACAATTATTTTCTCACAGTCTTATAGAAACGTAAGCAGAATTATTGTATAAATATCATAGGAAAAATAAATGTTTTGGCTTTTTGGTCGAACCTCTGAAGGAACAAGTTGTTTTTTTTTTCTGTCCGGGTACCTCCCAAACGTAATTCACGCAAGTGGAAGAGTACCTCAGCCAACTTAGCATGCGAAACTGGAGGCAGCTAGCCAGGGATCGAGCTGGCTGGAGAAGCTTGTTGACTGAGGCCCAGGTCCACCCCGGACTGTAGCGCCACCTAAAGTAAGTAAGTAAGTAAGTTACACTTATTGCTATATTTTGGCCAATTTACTCAATAGCTTTATAAATAATAGCCTATACTATCTTAATCAGAAAAAAATAGCCAATACACACAGAGATAGATGTACTCTTGGCTACGTAACTTTTGCAAATGTCAAGCTATGACGCAAATGTCAAGCTAGAGAGAAAATCAACAAACAGATGTACCAACTTAACTAAAACAACAGAGCCCAAATCGGAACAAAGGGAGCGCCACACGGTGGTTATTCCGGAAACTCTCTGATGAAGGTAATATGTTATTCTGATGTATGAGCTGTATTTTTGTAGTTTCATTAAAATCCGTTCAATCGATTTTGCGTGAAAGGGTAACAAACATCCACACGTACGGGTACATCAATACATACATTTACGTTTATAATATTAGTAGCATATGTATATGAAAATAAAAAAATATATAGTTAACAATAACAAGAATTGACTCAACAAATGAGTAAATAGTTAATAAATAAATTTAGAGCAATAAGCATATTACCATGCTTGTCGAAGGCTTATTTCCAAGCACATGCAAAACCACTTATCAGCCAATTCCTTGCTCAGCCCTTTTCAATCAGGCTTAAGAGCTAACCATTGCTGCTCCACAGCAATTGTACATATTCTTAATGACATTCGATGGGATTTTGATAAGTGTTTTTCTAACAATTCCTTTAACAATTGGATTTCTCAAAAGCTTTCGACAAAGTAAACCATGATACTCTCTGCTGCAAGTTCAAACATCTTTTTGGTTTAAGTGAGCGGAGTACACAGCTGATAAAAAGCTTCTTGTCTAATAGAATACAAAAGGTCCTTAATGGCGAAATCTTCTCCCAGAAGCCTTTAAAACAAGGTGTTCCTCAGGGATTTATCTTAGGACCTCGTCTAGATCACAATTTCAAAAATAACTTGCCAACGATATGTGAATATGCTTCAATCCACCTATGCGCTGATGACGTTCAACTCTATTTACCACTACCCTTATCGACATAATCAGAATTCCTTGTTTTTGGATTCGTAGTAACAAGCAAAGACTCGTTGAATTTGTACCTAGCCTTGGTTTTACCATAAATCGTCACTTGACTGCCTACAATTATGTAAATGTAATAGTATGTCGAATCTACGGTTGTCTTCGAAAACTTTGGCTCATCGCAAATTTCATTTCGATAGGAACTAGACGAAGGCTTATTAGAGCGCTTGTGGTACCGAGCAAAAATTACAAGTTGCCTTCAATGACGCAATAAGATACATTTATAATATTCGTAGATATGACCATGTTTCTAAACTATCTAGGAACAGTATAAGTTAATGAGCAAATCAATTACCCATATCAGCATTTCCTGCACATGTCATACCCCAGCACGATCACCCCAACCAAAACACCTACCTTTAGTCCCCGTGTCAGCTTTTCCTCTATGCCCCCAAGTGCACGCACTCACCTTAAATTCCCATAGTCAGCATTTCCGCTATACCTCAGCACAGTTACCCAAGCGCATTTAGATCAATAAGCAAAATTATTGTTAAGGTAGGTTACGTTTAGGTTTAAGAGAGAAAATAAAGTCAGTCGTGAGCAGACTGGAAAATAATACATAAGCCTTTTAACTGGCGCCCAACGTAGGGCAGGCCAGAAATATAATATAAACTAAATCTCCACCATTCCTGTTTCAGAAAAACATTTAACTCGGTTTTCAAGAACGTTTAACATTAAGATACTCGTATAATTATTTGAACTCCTCTCGTTTGTTTTTCATTCACACCATTAAAATTTGGAACTCACTGCCATTGGCCTTAAGAGGTATATCTAACGCTTCTTGGTTTAAAGACGCAATTTTGTTTTCTCAATTCATAAGTGCGAAGCGTGTACTTTTTTTAATGTAATCGGACGCAAGTTTAGCGGGACGATAACTCTGACGTTTAGGAATATGATTCCATTTTCAATTGGTAGATCTTGACGATGTTTCCAATAAAATTGTAGTTCTTTAGACAGACTTTTCTTGTCAAGCGGCCATCCATCCAGTAAAACGTTTTTCAGCTCTAATAAAAACTTGTCATTTTCCAGTTCTACTCGAAAACTTTCAAGTCGTTCACTTGTTATATTTATCGAATGACCAAATTCATTTAAATCTTCTCTTTCTTGGGTATGGTCATCTTTGTCAAAGTAACGAGATAGTAAATTTATAAGATATTTTTCAGGAATATGGATTAAATTCAATTCGTATATTATCAAATTTAGTTTCATTCTTACAAAAATCTTTTTTCATAGTTGCAACTAGTGGTTTATGATCACTTTGCGACCATATGTAATAATTGAATTTTCGACATGAACATACAACAGCTTACAATTCTTTCTCAACTTGTAAATAGTTTATCTCAAGATCCGTGAGGCTTCTTGACGCAAACGCTATAGGCTGGCTTACCGTTCTGCATAACACAAAACCCAATACCAAATTTCGAAGCGTCTGTTTCGATCATTATTTCGACTTTTTCGTAAAATAATCAATAATAAAAACAATAATCTTTTTGATCAGGTCCAAACCGTTATCATGTACAGTCTGCCATTCATAAACAACAACGTGCTTAAGCAACTCTCTAATTGGTTGTGAAATTTCTGCCAAATTTGATACATATAGTCTCTTATGTCAGTAACCATTCGAAGAGGTTTTTGAAAATCCTTTTTGTCTTTTGGCTTTTCAATCTTTAAGATAGCCTTTACTATATCTGGTTCGCACCTGATACCATCGAGAGATATAATTCTCCTCAATTGTGACTGTGTACTGTATTTTTTCAACATTAAATTTAATGTCTAGTTCTCTTGCTAGATCCGCAACACATTGTAAGATACAATCATGCTCTTCAATGGTATCACCTGCAATTAAAATGTCATCAATATATACAATCATATTTAGGATCTCCTTGAAATTACGCTCATTACACTCTGAAAAACTTCAGGACCAATCTTGATACCATATTGTAAACGTTTGAAATGATAACAATCAAATAATGCATTAAATGTAGAGATTTCACTTGCATTCTGACTCACACCCGCCGCAAATCTTCGTACCGATATGGATTCAAATGAGGGGATTATATGGTTTTCTAACAAAATTTCATTGTTAACATGTTGTGGATCGAAACATAAACAAATTTTCTCAGATTTTTTCTCACCGATTACTAAATTTGAAGCACGTTCTACAGGTCCATCAACTCGTTCAATTACGTCCTGCCCGACCATATCCGGAAGTTCCTTTTTTACACGATCTACCAATAACAGAGGAATCCTTCATGCCAGTTTTACCACTGGAATTTAATTTTGCCTTAGTTTGACTTCTAAATTTTTTACAAAACAGTCCAAACGTTCAAATATATATTTTATTTTATAATATTGCCTTTGTTGAACCTTGACCGATTGAATCTGCTTGTTACGGTTCAATCGTTCACATGCTTCTAATCCTAAAAGCGGCTCATAAACTGTATCGATTACAGTAAATTTTAATAAACCTATTTTATTTCGACACATGACATGATGGACCATAGCTTTGTGGTGTCATACTACCTTTTTTATAATAATATTATGCATATATTTTATAAATATGTATGGTAAGTACCTCACATCGGCGCCCGTATCCAATTTATAATTGATCAAACAATTATTTAGAACCAATTAAAAATGAAAAAATTGTTGTTTTAAATTGCACGTAATTCGAAGAAGTGCAGTGGAAGGTTAAGCATCATCTTAGGTAGCTTCTTTTGTGCCACTTGCAGTTTTTTAATGTGGCAATGCGCACTATTTCCCCAAACCGGGGACCCATATAGAAGTAACGATTAGAAAATTACTTTGTGGATGATCACTTTGTTTTCCTTAGACAGACCAGATTTTCTGTTTATGAAAGGATATAATATCTTTTTTGCTATTCCGACCTTTTGTAGGGTTTTCGGAGTATGCTCATGGAATGTAAGTTTGCTGTCTAGATACATACCTTAGTATTTTACACAATTGGACCAGTTTATTGTCGATCCATGCATTTGCAGTCGGCTGTATGGACGAAAGCATGGTTTTCTTTTTCGAATAAAAAAGATACGATTAGCTTGAATTTTGTTACAGTTCAGCTAAATTTTCCACCTATTGCAATAGTGTTCTATTACCACTATCGCATCGCGAAGGTTAGTTTCGATAGTGAGGACAAATTCGTGTGATTAGAGCAATGCAGTATTATCTTACTTAACTTACTTTACTTTATTTAGGTGGCGCTACAGTCCGGGGTGGACCTGGGCCTCATTCAACAAGCATCTCCAGCTAGCTCGATCTTTTGCTAGCTGCCTCCAGTTTAGCACGCATTTTCCCAAACGGAGTGTTGGTGTCCATCCGCTCTACATGACCTAGTCATCTAAGTCGTTGGATCTTGAAACCTTCTGGTTAGGTCAGTGTCGCTGTACAGTCCATACAGTTCGTCGTTGTATCTTCGTTGTACGAGTATCTCCGCCTTCTTTGCTTAGAAGCAGCGATTGGCAAGAGTTATTCTTCGTTTGATGTCAGCGCTGGTCTCGTTGTCTGAATTTATAGTAGACAAAGTCCTTAACTACCTCAAAGTTATACCTGTCAAAGGTGATGTTCTGTTCGAGATGTCGGTGTTTAGTGTGCTTTTTGCTTGACAACATACATGTACTTGGTCTTGCCCTCATTGACAACCAAACCTGTTTTCGTCGTCTCAATACTCGCGAAAGATTGTGCATCTTGTGTTTGCGCGTGAGATTTGTACTATTCTTTAAATTATGATCGTGCATCGCCTTGTTTAATCCTTTTTTGGCATCAGAGGTCTCGGTGAGATCTTTACCGACCTTGATGGAGCAGCGTGCATTCTCCCATTCTACACAGACGGACAAGTTTGGCAGGGATGCCATAACTAGACATTGCTCTGTATAGCTCGTCTCCATAGTTGCTGTCATACGCGGCCTTAAAATCGATGAATAGGTGGTGTGTATCGATCTGTAGCTCATGGGTCTTCTCCAAGATCTGCCATAGTGTGAATATCTGGTCGATGGTGGACTTTCCGGGCCTGAAACCACACTGATATGGACCTATCAGGTTGTTGATGAACGGCTTCAAGCGTTCACAAAAAACGGCAGATAAGATTTTGTATGCGATGTTAGGAAGACTAATGCATCTGTAGTTGGCGCAGTTCAGAGGGTCTCCTTTCTTGAGAATCGGACAAACAATGCTGAGGTTCCATACATCGGGCATACTTTCGTCCGACCATATTTTAAAGATGAGTTGGTGTATGCTCCTTATCAAGTCATCGCCTGCGCTTTGAAGAGTTCGGCGGTCAGGCAATGTAATGTAAACAATTTGTACAAAATTGGACCAAGAACAGAACCTTGCGCTACACCTGACTCAAAATATATTAGACTTTAAAATCTACCCTTGATTTGGACTCTAAAAGTACGACTTGAAAAAAATCTTTGGACAATCTTACAGAGAAACGGAGAGAGGTTGTACATGATCATTTTATACAATATAAAAGACCATCATACCATACTGAATCGAATGCTTTTTCGATGTTCAAAAGCATCATCTCGGTAAATACTCCTTTTGGCGGTAGTTTTTTGACAAAATTACAAATTCGAAGAATCTAGTGGGAGTTACTATGTTGAGGTCTAAAACCAATTTCCACGTCAGGAAATATGCAACATTCGGTAACCATATTTGATATTTTTTTCTGGGAGAATTTTATATACTATATGTTAACTGCACTGCTAAGGAAACTTATCGGCCTATAACTTTCGGGGCTAGCAGGTGGCTTTCCAACTTTCAGAATTCGCTATTTTCCAAGTATTGGGTAAGCATTGAAATTTCATACATGCACGTAGAATGTATCTTTCAAAAATCTGAGCAACTATAATAATAGCGTACGCTGATGATATCGACATAATTGAGAGACCACATCGGGGTGTCACCAGTATGTTCGGTAATATTGGCGTAGAAGCTGAGTTCAAAATCGGTTATATGCTGTCAAAATGAACGGAAATGCAACATCGACGAATGTCAACAGCACCTCAGAAATAAAACGAAGAATCACTTTTGCCAATTACTGTTTCTTTAAGCTAAGAAGGCAACTGAGTGGTAAGGGCTCATCTTGTAAAACTGAGGAGACTCTTAGTTCGTATTCGCTTTAAAGCATGGTCTCCATCGAAAGTGGATGAAGATATCCTCAGTCATTTAGAGAAAAAAATCCTTCGGAATATATTCTGTTCCGCTTTTTTTGACGGCCCTTGGAGGAGGAGATTCCACGACAAATTATGCAAACTTTACAGAAAACTTCAGATCAGTAGCTTAAGATGGCTAGAATATGTACAGCGAATGGACACCAATGCTCCGGTCCGTAAAGTCTTCAAATTTAACCCTGAGGGACATCGCAGCACTTAGAGTGCACAACTGGAGGCAGTTAGTTAGAGACCGGACTAACTGGGGAGGCTTTTTACTTGACGCCCCGAACTGTTACGCCCCCTAAGTTAGAAGGTAAGTAAGTAAGCAAAATCTGGTAGGAACTAAAGCTTCTTTTTCTGCCAAATAGAAAATGTTAAAATAAGGAGGCCTGCCCCAGAAATCAGTTCTCTGCAGGTGACTTTCCAGAGAAGTCATGGCTCTAGTGTAAAGGCCTTATGCGTACTGCTTTTGGATCAATGAAAGGTAATAGATATAACATATATAACAAGTTTTGGGATCCAAGTCAAGGTCATAGTCACAGTTGAAATGTTATTTATAAAAGCAAAACTGACCAAATAGGATCCGAAGATAAAACCTGAGAGAGAAGACTTGATGGGACACGAAATCTTTTTTGAGCAGCCCTGGTTAACATCGAGTCATGTTAGTCGGTCCGACTGTCAAGGAGGGAACGATCGAATGACTCGTAACTACTTAATGTCTGCTGTGCAACTCGCCGTAAGTTTCGGCTAAGAAAGGTTTTAAGAGATGCTTCTATTGACCAGTGGCTCAGAATTTAAATGTCATAAAATATTCAGCATAGTTACAGAATCAAAAAGTTGGAACGGGTACTATGTTTATGAATATGTCATGCTAGACGCCGTCTTTAAAGATGAAATTTGGTAGAATTTGGTATCTAATACCATGTATGTTGGGCCACTTTAGTTCGTATGATTTTCATATCTACGTTAAATGCACTTAAAACCACAAAAATAAGACTGTCTTTATATACCGAGGTCCCTGAGTACGTGGGTCAAAAGATTTGGTTTTCACGGTGTCAGGTTAACACAAGACGTGGGTTAATGGGGTTTCTTGTATAGCTAAGGTGATAAGTATCATCTGGTTTAAGTTGTCTGCATATTCCTGTTTGCCAAAGTCCGCCCTCCACTTATCCTTAGCCTAAGTGACTTATTAAACTGTCGTATGCTGCTATTATCAATTTTTAAAGTGTGCACTCAATCATCCTAAGTCAAGTTCGTACACTTTCATACCGCCTTAATCGTTAACCGTCCCGCATTTGACTGCAAGTTGTGGAGGATTGTTTTCTGTAAATCAAAGTAGGAGCAAAAACCCAATTTTTCACTGTACATCTAAGTTAACTCACACGAATAAGCTCCAAAGTTGAATCTGTCCGGATGCAGCCACGGTCTTATAAAGATAGAGATCAGGATATTTTTTTCCGAATAACAGTGTTATACATGTGTATTGTTACTTTTTCGATATTTATTTCCATCTGTCAGGGTATGAAGAGGCACATAAAGGAATGATGTATTTGAGTACCTACTCGTAATCATAAATTTTCATCAAAACAAGAACGAGTTGTTTTGTCCCGCTGCTGCAGCCAAATGTAAAATCTTAGGAAAACTATCTGCAGTATAGTCCCGATACCGAATTACATAAAAAAAATTACAACCCGACATAAATCCAAGTGACATTTAGTTTTACGAGTCCATATCTATGAATGCTTTACATAAATTCTCGAATTCGATTGAATGAGAAACGTGTGGTCTTTGGTTTACTATTGCACAAACTAATTTTGATGTCATGTCCTTTGCAGGATCCGTACCCAATAGTGTTGGTTTTGAATAATGTCTTCTCAGACTAACCCCCCGAGATTGGTTATTTCCCGTATTTTGCATTCGGAAAGCGAAATACCAGTGAATAATATTCTCTTTCATTTCCAGATACTGAAAAAGAGTACGTTTCGTTTGTCTTTCGAGAAGTCATTCCCTGAGCTATGGTAGTTTTGCTCCCGAAAGGATGTGATTTGACAGAGGAACCAAATATTTACATTCATCCATTTTGGCTTTCATTTCACGTTTGAGTTCGTAAAAGTGTTTACAACTTTGTCATTATATTCGAGTAATGTAATGTGTCCCTGTGCCATGGCTTTCGACAGTACCATCCATTTATTCTTAAGTTGTTCGGTGGTTCGCAGAGTTTTCGGGCACTGTGTCCAGCCCGAGGGAATATCTTATTTTAGATTCTATTCAATTACAAGTTACAAAGATATAAAATGTTGGCAAATAGGATTCAGCATCCTAGTAAGGCATTGCTTAACTACAATCCATTTTGGTGGCTGTGGCGTTGGGAAATAAACTGTTTTCAAGAGAAAGAGAGCTGAGGTTTTCGTAAAAAAATACTCGTATATGAGTTTTGAATTAGATGGCAACAAACATTCCGGCTGATAACTGAGAAGTGGTGGCTGCTATGTGGTACGATCTCTGGATTTTCCTGTAATATAGTTGACAAACATGAACATCCCACGAGGACTTCAATTTGGATTATTCCTTGTGTTACAATGTTCATATTTCTACAAAGCTTTACAGCTATTTACAACGAATTGTAATAGTCCTTTCTTTTTCTCCACTTTTTTCACCAAGAGAGTCCTAGTTTTCTGGACCAGCAGCATGAGTGAATTCTGATGAATGTCGGGTTGTACCCTTTCATCGCCACTTTTGCAATGCAAATGGTCTTGGTAGAACTTTCATGACTGTTTGTTTTAGATCAGGTATCTTGAAGTCCACGTAAGTTCGGCCAATTAATCTTTTTCCAAACAGTTTTATAGCCACCCTTTCAATTGCTGAAATATTCCTTTCTTAATACTTACTTTTATTTGAACTGTGACGGGGATATAATTCTCAGTTGCCTTATAAGAATAAGGAAATAGCGATAGGCAGGAGTTCTTTTTCTTTTGATCTCTGTGGACTTATATTTACCATCACTCCAACTAATCTTTAATGGTTTTCATTTTATCTATCAAAACAATATGTTTAGTAGCGCCCTCCGGGTACCACGAGTTCCTGATTCGAAGTCGTGTATAAGCTGCGCATCCTCTTTGATGAGACATATATAGGTAGTACGCACAGAACATGCATGCAATCCTCAAGCGGAGGCCCATATGATCAACTTACCACCTTGCTAAGACCTCTTTTATGCAAAGTCGCATTTAAGGAATTATGCACGGTTAGCAGTGGGTGACCGTGAAATGACTTCCAAATCGGAAGGTTCGGTGTTCGAATCCCAGCCGTGTCCGAAAGACTTGACATTTCATTCAACAAATTCAATTTACACGTGTGCTTGACTTGAATACAACACCAAGGCAGCTCTTACTAACAATTTAGTCTTTCCATTGAATGTTGGATGCGACATCTGATGACATGATGACAGAGAGAAACTTTCCAAAAAACTTAACACATGCTGAGGCATTATAAGTGTATTCATACCCACTTGAGTTCTTAAAAAAAAAAGCAGAAAGTTTGAAACTCAGTTCCGGCAGCACGCTCATGGTCAACAATTCCTGCACTAACGCTCATCTCCCATCTAGATTGACATCAAGTCCGAATAAATTTGGGCAGTAGGAGCTAGCTAACACTTCATACTGGACATATCATTCACCTCCATTAAAGAAACCTAATCAGCATTTTTCAGCGTGAGTCCCTTTCTGATGTTGTGGACAATATATCGGCATATCACCCTCGAGTCAAGAAAAAGCATCCTCAACAGCACTTGTAATGCATCCCTAGATACAAACTGATAAGGAGCCAAGTAAAGCCACTCATCGCGAATCGCGATCACGACCACACTCAGACATTACCATTTCGTAGCGAGCTGATGCCCAAAATTTTGCATAAGCAACTCAAAGGTCACTATACACAGTATGAATGGCAAACCTAGTGAGTCCCCAACCAGCAATCGTTCTCTTATCTCACTTTTTATTATGCCAAGATACTTGGCTGCATTCCTAAAGACTGCTTTCAAGGCGACATTGTCATAGTCTTTTACCGAGAAAAGCTATCAACCCATCCAGCAGCATCAATTGCCAGCACTCTATCTCCCATTCTTTTAAGTAAAGCATGAGACTGGCTTCCGAGGGAAGCAGATCATACATATAAGCTTAACTTCTGTACTAGTCCAACACTTCTCACAGAAGTGCATCCATTATAAGGTTTCATATACAGAATTCGATTGACAATTTAAACGAAATTGAGGATGCCTTAACTTAGTTCGAAGACTTAAATATCAATACCAACTTACAAAAGCAGCTATTGCTGAATTTCACATAACTTAGACTGCATCTTTACATTTCTAGAAAACAAAATAGGAAATCATTGACATCATACAAAAACCAAGGGATTACCTCCTTCGAGATTAAAAAATAGATGAAAATTCAGAACAAGCTAAACCTAACAAGAACTGATATTGATATACAATTTCATTTGAAAACTTGTTCAGTTATGAAGCACATTTTTGGTTAAATGGCTACATAAATAAACCGAGCTGCCACATTTGCAGATGATTGTCTACAAGTCATCTTCAAGACATCATAACATTCACAAAAAGTCACCTTTTGGAGCGCTTTATTGTCCCGTGGAATCAATGGTCCATATCTTTAAAATTGATTATGGTCCAGATATATGACTTGTGACTAGTTCGTGCCTTAATGTGAAGGCATTAATCCTGCAGTCACTTGCTTTCAGCAGGACGGCCCCACATGCCACATAGTGCGCGATACAATTAGTATACTGAAAGAAACATTTAACGAACGATTAATTTCTTGAAATGCCATTAGATTATTTTCTCTGTATAAGTAAAGTCGCATATTTACGCCAATAAACTAGAATTAATTGAGCACTTGGAAGCCAACAGCCTGATTTACTGCGATGAGTATGTGGACGTTTGACTTTCAGATTACGCCATGTATGCCACATGCCGGAATTCATATTCAAATAAAGCCAATTTAATGGATATTAAAGTCATTTTTCCGTATTTTATTTCAATTTAAAGCTCTCCGTCCCTAAAGAAACAAACACACTTTCCTATTCAAGAGCTCACCTATAAAAGACCTACTTTCGGAAGACGCATCTTTTAAAAATTTGAACGCCTCTAGCAAAGGCCGTAATAGCTTCAATGACATGTTAGCTGAGAAACTGATTTACAACGCACCTTGGCGCCATCTGTTGGTTTCTTTTTAAATATATACACAGTATATTATTTGGAAACTGACAGCTCTTATGCGCTAAAAAAATTGGCGGAAATTCAATATTATATTTTCTCGGTACGAAATGCATTTACGCTTGAATAACATTGGGAAATATTGCGAACTTACTTCTGAAGAGTTCAAATTTTGAAACCGCAACTGATGTTTGTGAAGATAGTTCGTGAGACTGGTTTGCTGTTTATTAACCGAACATATCCCCGTGTTCGTTTTGTGCTCTCAACGAAGAATATTGCAGCCATTGCCGACACTGTCCACCTAAAGAACCCGGCAGGTGAACATAAGTCGCAATTGCCTGAAGAGAAGATTCCAGATATTCTATTTACAAGGTTCATACTCGTAGATTCAGGAATTGAAGCAGAATAACTACCCCGTTGATTATCGCTTGTCTTTATGGATTCAAGAGCAGCTCGAAATTGACGACAATTTTGCTTTTTAAGATGTATCGCATTTCCATTTGGACGGAAAATATTTTTCTAAAAGAAGACAATGGAAGAAACGTTATATGTTATATAGTCAATGGAGAAAATGGTCGAGGTATGATGACTGATTTTTTATGAAAAAAGATTTGGACTTGGGCGAGTTATGGTTCCTGCAAGATAGGCCTACTTGCCACATAAGATGTCTAACAATCGATTTATTGCAATAATCATGCGCCCCACAAAGCTATGATTTGATACCGCTGGACTTCTTTTTAATTAAAAATCGATGCTATGCTATATTGGTTGAGCTTTTCGTCAATTACAGGCCGAAGCTATCGAAGAGTATTAAAAAATTGGGTTGACAGTACTACCGATGACAAGCCAGCCCAGGCAGTCATTTAAATACAATATTAAATGATGGATCCTCCTACTCTACCAATTTGAGATTTTCACGAAGCATAGGAGACTTTTAACCTCTGTATTATTTATATCGATTAAGTCATTTTAGAAGACGGCTCCCAAGTGGAGATTTCCTTTTTGGGAGAGAGCTGGACATTTACAAAGGAGGTGGGGGACTGTCTTTTCCTCTTCCTTGTCCATGCAGCTTCTGCAGAAGTCGTTTGTAAACATTCGAAGCCTTTTTGCATTTTCATCTTATGGACAGTGGTCAGTGATGACACCTATGATAGCGCTGGGATGTTTTATATTTATTTATTCCATTTATTCCATTTTAGTTTTATAATATTAAAAACTTCAATAATATAAGTTTTTCTAAAACTTTGCAAATGAATACCATTCGAAAGAGATGTTTTTGTGAAGTATATAATGTTCCAATTGTGCTATTGTAAGTTGTTCCCCAACTTGCCTAAATATATCATATCAAATAAATTTATGTCAGAATATGTTAGAGCTATATCATCAGCAAAATGTGCTATATGACTGTTTAATTTTACTTAAATAAACAATTAATGTATATTAAAAATAATATCGGTCTCAAAACAGATCATTGCGGAACACCAACCATCGTTTTTAGCTCATTACTAAGAATTTCATCAATTTTGACTTATTGGCTTCTATCAGACAAGTAAGATGAAAACCATTATTTATATTGTACCTCTCAGACCAGCCTTGAATAATCTGCTCAGAGTATGTCGTGGTTTACCAAATCAAATGCTTTAGTCATATCTATGAATAGAACTAAACTACTTTTATTATCTTGAAACCATAACAGATTTCACTACACACTTTAAAAATGGCATCTTCTGTGCATTAATCTCACGGAAGCTAAATTGTACATATTTAAAGAAATCTTTTTTATTCAGACATGAAATTTAGCGATTTTTAAGAGGTTTCTTAGTAGCTTACTAGTATAGAGGAAGGTCTATATTCCGAACTTTTAAGGGGAAAAGGAAATAAGCGCTTCCTATTTTTAAATTTAAATAAAATAAAGTGTGTATGAGATACTATCTACGTTTTTTATTCCTTTGAAAGGCCTATCGATGCCATCATGAATGGATTGTAACATCGTTCAAATGTCCGCCGCGGCTGCTCCGGGTGGCGCGCATCCGAAATTTCTAATTTAACATGTTTCTGACGCATCAATCGGGCTGAGTTTGACCGATGGCATGGGTTATGTAGGCATTGAGGGCCGCTGTGGTTTGTAGTTTTTTAACATAGATCTGCAACTTCAGAAAACCCCACGAGAAAATGTCTTACGGGGTCAAATCGCACGATCTCGGAGGCCAGTTCACATCACCTCCACGTGAGATGACCATGCCCTCGAATCGCTCATGCAGAATTTTCAATGTGTGGCACGTAGTGCCATCCCGTTAAAACCACATGTCGTTGATGTCTACATCATCCAATTCACACACAAAGAAGTTGATAATCATCAACCTATAGCGCTCGGTGGGTGACGATTGTGGCCGAGAACCGCTGACACCGCCAGACTAAAATCTTTACCAAACAGTGACTTTTTCGGGATGCATTGGACGCTCTTGGATCTTATGTGGATTGGTATCGTCCCAAATTCGCAAATTTTGTTTGTTGACCTATCAATTCATAAGGAAATGGGCCTCATGGTTAAAGACGATTTTCCGATGAAAATAAGGGTCGGTTTCCAACTGCTTCAAAACCCATTTAGCGAACACAAGTCGTTGTCTATGGTTTTTTACCTCCATGGGTAAGTTGCAAAATTCGGCAACTTGTGGTCTATGAAATCCGAGTTCTTGTGAGTGACGCGAAATCTACTGCACACTCTCACGGACAGTAGCGATGTTTTCGGCAAACCTTGTGTTTCGTCGACGTACGGGTGTTGGTTTATCATTTAATGGACCAGTGGACTTAGATTTATCCAACACACTGCGAATAGTCCTTTCGGTAGGGCGAACGTTGTGCGAATAGAAAGCCCATTTTGATAAAACAATTTCATCATTTGCATGTGCATTTGATCGCTATGTCCATCCATGGTGATTTGGCAATACAAAATGAATAAATGACAACCAATTTGACAGATGTAGCTCCAACAATATGGCCGCTATCAACTGTCAAAGCTCGAAAGTCCGTATTGGAAGACCCTTTACAATACACACTATTATTGATTAAATGACTAGAAACACCGACAATAAACAAATAATCACGATTCAAAAGGCAATTGGTGATAAGATCGAAAGTATTTGAGTGTTTGCTATTGAGAGACATTATGCATTTGTCCATTGACCAAATTTGTTTGGTCGCTAGACATGTTGATCCAAAAATCCAATGAAGGTTTGTTCTTCTAATAGCAACCAGGTTTAGTTCTTGTTTGCACGTAGCGATTGTATACTGATGCCGCCTTTTTCAGATGTTGCGGTTCCAATTTTGGCAAGTTCTTCAGCGCAACAGTTCCCTGGAATATCTCTATGCCGCGGCACCAAGCAAAGGTAAGTGATGATTTCGATAAAGTAACAATCGTTAGAGAAAATTGAACAGTGTTGTTTTTTCTATAGATAACAACTGATGTCCCATTCTTTACTAAAAAGCCACTACTAAGCTAAATTCCATACACCTTAGAACGGCACTTCAAATGTAAAAACGAAAAATTAAATCTCGGTCCTACCTTAATTGGCGATAAGCTCAAGAGAAGATACAACTGTGGAATGGATACGACATTAGTTTGAAACCAAGAAAATCAAATCCAACGGCCAAGATGCCTGGTGTGGAATGGAAACGACATAGGTCTGAAGCCAAGAAAATCAAATCTAACGGCCAAGATGTCTGGCGCATGCGATAAAATATTTTTTTATGAAGGAATGCTTGAGTCCTTTTCCACACAGAAAAAAGGCAAAGCTGTCCTATTTTGCAGGATAAAAACTTAATAACTCTCATAGATTGGTGAAGTAAACAGATACCACTGACTTGCTGTATATTGTACGGCATGTTCGTTTATGAATACTTTGGCAATCCAAGTCTTCAGTTTTACATTTAAGTTGTTGGTAAGTTTAGAGGATAACAAATTACGAAAATCGGTTGAAAATTTAAAAAGAAAATTCCTCACAAATTCAGTATATTTTCCTTTAAAAGGAAATCTGATCAAAACATCAGCGCGTTGAGGATGATTAGTCTAAAAATCACACAAAGCTAACACAGTTTAACGATATATGTATTTCGTTGAACCATACTCCCAAAAAAAAATGCAATCCACCTACACCCAGATGACCAGGGTAATACCCATCGAGCAGAAAATCCTAAAAATCAAAACTTCATCTACTCGTATGTACATATATACCTAATCCTAATCCATCCTGCTCCCGGGCAAGGCTTGATTTTCAAAGGAAACTAAAATAAAAAAAGGAAAGACCACTGCCAGGGCAGGAGGTTCGTTAAAAAAAATGTTTCGTCTGCGGTTTGATTTTACTCTACTCACAAAGAAAAAGCTGAAGATATCAGATTTCCAAAGTAAGATCCTTAAACCCTAAACACCAACACAGTAGAATGTGAGGACAACAAAGGAAGCAACAACAAAGCCGTCCATTGAAATTTGTCTTCTCATCGAAGATGTGAAAAAAGTACCTCTTCAGGGAAATTTATTTATACCTACGAGGCGAGTTTAAAACATAACCTTGTTTAAAAAAATAAAAATAAAATAAAAATAAAACGGAGAATTTTCCACAAATCCATGAGTTATCCTGGGGGAACTAAGAATTGAATGTATGCATCTGTAACTACGAGCAGGAGTACCTCCTTCGACATCAATGGCCAACGTAATTTTTGTTTGACAGTGATCCCTGGAGGAAACCATTCCTGTTTACATTCGAGTGGACTTGCCTGGAAATGACGATGAAGTGACCATATGGAGGAGATATCCTGTCTAGCAGCGTTGATATCTATTTTATTTTATTTAATTTTATTTTCTATTTTTTATTTTTCTTATTTCAAAATGTCAGTATCGACATTAAATGTTGTTATGGGTGGAGCACTCGTACTCGTATGAGATCGAATTAAGGTCCTGTCATCGTTTTGAACAATTGCTTCAGCGTGAATAAGAAATCCACACATATACCGATATTCGTATCAAGGATAAATGTCGGTCACAACATATCTCAGAGACTGTTTGGTGGTTGGAAATGGAAGGAACGATTTATTTTCCAGCTTAAGGAGCTCCAGTAACCTCAATTTGCTTATGTGGGGGACATTCATCATGTTATGCTGCTACCTGTTGCTACGTGAGGAGCAGAATAACACAAAATTGGAAAGAAAGATGAAGAAAAAAAAAACAACACAAAGTCCACCTTGTTTCCTTGGTATCCTTGTTTTGTGTGTTTTTGTTGGCCTTGGTAGTGGGTTATGTTGCGCCAAAGTTCAATTGCTATTTACGTGTCCTGTGTGTTGAATTGAAAACGAAATTTTAAAGTTGAAGACTCTTTCTTAGAATTTCCGTAGATTTTCCTTTCGTTTTCCTCAAAGCAATGTAATATTGTAGTTTTCGGACTTAGGAACTTTCGAACTTAAAAAATAATTTAAAGTTGTTGCGCCATAAAAACTTTATCAGAATTTCCTTTTTTTGCGATTTATTTTAGTTATTTCGCAGTTTAAAAATAGTTCAAGGGGATACGTACGGAATCCTTAAACGAAACAATGACTAAGCTGAGGAAAGAAAGTAGATGAAATAAATTTTAATTTAAAAGTAAAGGACACTCAATGCAACTGAGTTCTTAATGATAATATGTTCATTACATTTACGGGGGACTTTGAAATGGGAATACGCATTATCTTCACTATACACGGTAGTCTAAAACGAAAACCTTGAGATCGATGATCCTCCTATCATTACCTTGGAGACGCCGATGTAGCGTGACGAGGTCGATCGCAGAATACGGTGTGCGGACGCTAGAGTAGCATACTAGCTGCGGGGTTACGACTTTGAATTTGCGGCTCAAACACTATACAAGGGTACATCGATTCATACCGTTGCTAAGCCGGTGACTGGAGTCAAGTCATGGTGTGGTGAACTACCTCCTTTCCCAGCTTCTCTCTGGTCACGGGCAGTTCAATGGATATCTGCACCGCATGACAATAAAAGCGTTACCCAGACGCGACTTGGTGGGAAAGATACAGCCATTTTTTTCTTTTTTTGTTTGCGTAAGTTGGCACCGGTAACGACATGTGTTAGAGGACCGGCTGGTCCTGATTATCACGCCAGAAATATCATTTACATGATGTTGAACTGCGAGAATGCATGGAGAGCCATCGGTAACTACTCCCAATCGGTATTAACCGAAGAATAGCTAGAAGCAGGCTGTCGTCGGGCCCAGCTGCATTGGTTGTGCATATCTCTGACTCATTCGGTTTACCAGTGGAACATCGGAACGAATAAGTGGAAAGTCTGAATAGAGGCCACAGAGACCACGGCATCTATTGGGGCGCTCCCTGTAGGTGGCTTTTAGACTGAGAGGCAGGCTTCCTCGTTGCTGTCGCGGAGCGGTTCAACCTGAACAATGGCTCTTCCCTGAAGTAATGCTAATGGGGTTCTATGGCGAATTAAAGCCATGCGTCCAGAGGGTGTTTTAGTGAATATCAGATTGGCTCGATCCAACTATTGCTCCTGTAAAACAAAAAAACGAAACAAAATGGTGACCACGGTGGACCCTCCTTCTCTCAAAAACTGTGTCGCGCTTTAGTTCAGGCTCAACATGAATCTCACCAAACAAGCTTCTGTAGCTAACGTGATCTTTAGGTAACTGTTACAATATTAAAGCAGAATAATCTAGTCCTTTATTATCTCGATGTACTGTTACGATCTTAAATATTTAATAAACGACTGGCTATTTTAAACTCGTAGGCATCAATAGCGTAACATTAACATGGTGTCAGGTTATGAACACTGAAAGTACAAAAAAAAAATAAAAATCGAAAGCGCGGAACAGAAGTTATATAAAAGTGTCGACAATAGCAGGGAAAGGGAGTCGGAACCAATGAACATACCACGAAAGAGCGCCGCCCACCGCGTATCCCTATATCTTTTAGAGAGAAATTAAAAATCGCATTAGAACGCCTGGGAAGAAGGAATATCAGCAGGGTACGCGAACATACTCCATGGATAAGTAACCTAGTACTTGTGCGCCGAAAAAATAAGCTGTTAATTTGTCTCGACCCAAACAATCTCAACAAAGCCCTCAAGCGTAGCAACTAACAATCCCCACTGTAGATGAGATTTTACTAAGGAATCAAGGTGCAAACATTTTTTCGACATTGTTTTGCAAAAAATGGGTTCTGGCAAGTTGAGTTGAATGATGAAAGTAGACTTCTGACGACATTTTGGACACCAATAGAGCGATTTTGTTGAAATCGTTTACCATTTGGAGGATCAATGGCCCCGGAGGAATTTCAAAAGACACAACATTAGATAAAGGGAGAATAAGTTATTGCAGATGACTTTTTGGTAAATGGGAAAGTTGGCACAGAAGAAGAGGCAATAAAGGGGAGAGTACGATAACTTTGGCGCCAAGAATTGATAACGGTATTTTGTAGAGGGATTAAAAACTAGCATTTTTTACTACGGGAGGGGGGGTCTGTCTCGCCCCGTTTAGGAGTTAGGGGTAATTTTAGAAAAAAATGACTTAAAATGGAAAAGAAATTATTTAAAAAAAAACAACGGCAACACTTACAATAAAGTTCTATACAGGATTTAAAAGCCTAAAATTTTCTCTTTAATATAAAATTTACATCAAATTATTCGTGTGAATAGTTTTTAAATAATTCGCATTCAAACTTAAATTTTTGGCAAAAAATGAAAAACAAATTTTTTTAAATCAATATTATTCAAAATTGTGAGATGATGTGCCCAATTGGTTTTTTGTATTAATGCGCATATCAATTCTGAATCGAACACAAAAGACCGCATGGCTTTATATCTTCTAGTTTTTGAGAAAATTGAAAATTACTAAAACTATTTTTTATAAGACGTTTTTTTTTTTTGGTATTTATGGTGATCTCACTTTGAGGACTAATATTGATGATAGGGTCATCTTTGTAAGAAGAGTGCAGCCAATCATTTAGCGTGACCCAGTATGCACCACGAGGAGGTAGATTTGCATTGCATTCCGCGTCCCAGTCAGTCAGTTTGTGAGTAAGTTAGGTGTTAGTTAAGAGTAATCAATTAAATGTTCAATGTACGAGTACATATTAAAAAGGTACGTAAGTTTCGTCAATGAAGTCATCGTCCGTACTGGTGTCAATGTCGAGTTCGTTGAGTTCGTCGATGATGGTGAAGAGCCGAGGTTGTTTTGGTGGTAAAATACCTTCTAAGTGCTCATTGTGAACGGTCGGAGGGTCGAAGTCCTTCAGTTGCAAACCCACACTTTCTTTACCTTTGACAAGACCTGGGTACACTTTTTTTATGTGATTTGGGAGCCCTAGTCGTCCTTATAATTTTTTTCAAGGCAGTATTTTCGATAAAAAAAAGTGTCATATATTGATGAAGGTGGTCTGTTGTTTTTCGGCATACAATTGTTTTTTTCAGAAGCTTGTTCTGATTGTCGGTCTTGTCTGGTTGCATCGGTCTTGTTAACATATTCGCCTTTGCTGGGGTTCGTTATTTCATGTGTTGTGGAACTAGAGATAATTTTTTCAACACCTATATACTTGCGCGCGCTGTCGGTACAAATACGAATGGTGTTGGGGTCAACGTATTTATGGATATAAGGCCACAAATCTTCCTTACATTTGGAGTTTATTTTAAAGAACCGCCCGACCTTATCTTCTTTGCAAAACAACCCCAATACCACGATTGTCATTTGTTCAGTAACACGGCCTCTGTGGTATTTTCTTTTCGTAAGAAAAGTTTCGTCGATTTTTACAGTTTTTCTTTGCCGCCAATGTTAACATCAACGTGAGACGATATAATTTCGGCTATCTCACGACAATAGTTAAAGTAATCTATTATAGTAGATTTGCTTAGTTCATTATTATTGTCATGAAGGCGCCAAGAGATTAAATGCTATTTTTAAAAAAATTATATACAACAATATTTAAAAAAACCATAAAGTTGTAACTAAGGATTTAATTAATTTACCTGAAAAACCGTGTTCACAGGCATTTTGATCACAAAAGAGATAATTATCGCAGGAACCTCGCGAATCTCTAGCCGATATTGAGGCCCATGGAAAAATATACCGATAGATGGGTTCATTGTATTCCTACAATTTTTGTCACCTTTTTTTAGAGCTTTTTTTTGAGCATCGCCACATCCAGCCGAACTTTATATTTTTGCATTTTTCCACCTTCATAGGTAAGTTGCAACACAGTGGGAGAATGGATGTTTTAGTGGGAATTAAACCAGATTCTTCTAAAATTTCAATGCTTATTTCGTTGGTCGACACCAAATCTCCGAACGAACAAAACACTGAGAAGTTATTTAGTTTAGGATGGATTGGAGGATGCTGTCAGCCGTCATTGCTTATTCACAAAAAATATCACTTGATTCGCACTACGGTAGAACACAGAGTGATCTTTGTGAATATCTACAACTACACGCCTTATCACAAAAAGAAATAACGGTATAAAAGCCAAACGTTTGTGAATTTTCTATAATGCGAATTAGTAAAACTTTGTTATTAATGTGAACTTTGTAATTTTGTGATGAGTAAGTACTGTGGATGAAGAGTATTGATGACATAGGCGCCTGCCTGACAAAAAGCACATACCCCGAGCGGAGCAACGAAGTTGCGTGAGCGGAACCTGCCGCCTGCGGAAAGAGAATTGAAATCCCTTAATCCCGTGAAGCGTGTCACCCGTGTACTCTTAATTAAGAAAACTATTGATATAGGCTACGGAAGACTACGTACATAAATGCCAAAAAACAAAACTAAAGTAGTAATTTCCATTTTAATTTGCTCAAAAACTAGAGGACATAAGACCATGCGGTTTTTTGTGTTCGATTCAGAATACAAAAAACCAATTTGGCACATTATTTCACAACTTTGAGTAATATTGTTAAAAAAGTTTTTTTTTTTTAATTTTTTACCCAGAATTTGAGTTTGAATGTGAATTATTCAAAAACTATTCACACGAATATTAAAGAACAAGTTTCGGGGTTTTATATTCTGTATAGCACTTTATTGAAAGTGTTACCGTTGTTTTTTAATAATTTTTTTCCCATCTTAAGTATTTGTTTTTAAATTGCCCATAACTACTAAATGGGACGAGTTGGACCCCCCTCTCCCATAGTAAAACTAGTTTTTAACTCCTCTACAAAATACCGTTATCAATTCTTGGCGCCAAAGTTATCGTACTCGTGCCGCGATGAAAGACCATAATCGGAATCTGTTTAAATTGCTTACTAGAATAAGAGAAACAAATTTAAAGCTTAATAAAAGCAAGCGTAGAATGGGAATGCGGCAAGTACCATTTAATGGGGTTTTATTCTCTAATCAAGGACTAGCTATTGACAAAGCCAAAGTAAAAGCCATAGAAAAAATTTCCAAGCCTCAGGATGTTAAGCGTACACATCGATTTGTAGGACTTTGCACGTATCTTTCCAGATTTTTGCTGAGCCTATGAGATACGAGTATCACGGAACCTTTAAGAAGAATAATTCGCGAAGATACCAAGAGGGAAGGGAGTAAGAACAAGATGAGGCATTTGAAAAATTAAAAATGCTTATTTTAAAAGCACTTATTTTAAAATACTTTGACTCAATCAAGCCGGAAATAATTCAGTGCGACGCAAGCTCCAAAGGACTCGGAGTAGTTCAACTTCAAAACGATCACCCGAGAGCATTTGCGTCAAGAGTTTTGACAGCTACAGAGCAACAATATACCTAAATCGAGAAATAGGCACTGGCGATCGTGTTTGCTTGCAGAAATTTCAACCAGTATAAATGCGGCAAGACAATCATCATCGTCCAATCTGATCACCAGCCGCTTCAGACCATTTTTAAGAATTCCGTTCCAGAAAGTCAAAAACGCTTACAGAAGATGAGACTCTCCCTTCAAAGGTATGACACTCATATAATATACACAAAAGGAAGTGAAACGATTTTCGCGGACACTTTATCTCGAGCTTTTTTTTAGAGAACTGTCCAAGAGAGTATACTGAAAACGCTGAAGTCAGTGTATTAGATGAAATAAGGTCGATCGATTAGTTCTTTCGCGAATTCAAAGAAATAAATACTGTTGGGGAGATCGATATTAAAGATTCCCGACTTTTAGAAATACTGGAGCGTTCAAAAGAGGACACAGCGCTGCAAGAGTTCTTAAATTTCGTCAAGAAAGGATGGCCCAGAAACGGGGACTAGCATCACAAGCAGTTAAACCGTACTGGAACTTCAGCAAACAGCTGACAGTGCAAGATGGATATTTTCTAAAAGGTGACAGAATTGTGATTCCAATATGATAGGAATCGAGTCACATCTGTGAAGTAGTAGATGGCAACAAGAAGCAAATTTTGATAACTGCAGTAGACGAACTGAATCCAGCAACAGTAAATCAAGTCATTAAAGCCTGCAAAAGGAACTTAAGTCCGCATGGCATTCCGGAAGTTGTCGTTGTCGTCATTCCGGAAATGGTTAAGCTGAAGCATCTGTTAAAATAATGAAGTCTCTTTTCAGAAAAGCGCAGCATATCAATCTTTGTTTTTGAAAGGATCTCCTCGTATAGAGAAATACAGCAAATAAAATGGATTGCAATGCAGTTTAGCACATTATGTCTCGACGTACTCGATGCATTCTTCCTATATGTCAGAAGAGATTATCATTTGAAGCACACCATAATGTTAAGATAACAAGGAGGAGGAAAAGGAGCAGATCTTTTCTGATATGAAATGTCGATGACTGCCGAAGCTAGAATTTGGTCAAGATGGTCAAGATGGTGGAGAATGCACGCTGATTTATAAAAGTTCGTAAAGAACTCACTGAGACTTTAATATCAAAAAGGATTTAGTCAAGGCTGAAGACGCTTATTGAATGACGGCCAAGTCCACCTTGGACGCCACCTAAGGGAAGTAATTGATTTTGCGGCCGGTATTATGGATAACATTATTCGGATGCAAGAACAAAGCCATTAGCGAATGTGAAAATTCGGTCGATTGCAGATTTTTCTGGTCTGTAACCACACTAGTGAGGGTCAAACAGGTTGATGTTGAGGGGACTTACTTCTTTATGATTAGCGCATTTGAAGGTGTCTAATTTTCTATAAATAAGGTAAACAATGCTGAGATTCAGTGCATTAGGCATACACTCTTTTGACTAGATCTGAAGAATAAGTTGGTGTCCTCCAAAAAGTGATTCCCAGCAGCCCTATATACTTGGGCCTGTGAGCTGTCAGATTCAGCCACTTTGTCGAACATAAGCTTAGATATTGCTATTCTTGCTTCGTTCTGATCAAGTGAACTGAAGGTTTGGGTATCATCCGTTAAGTTGAATATTATTTTCTGAATGACGTCGAGATGTTGCTCTTCGTCGGCGTTATATAATCTGCATGAAAAGGTTTTCTATATTCCCCACACCGTGCTGAGAACGATACAAAAAAATCTTTACTGAATGGAGATCAACTCTGGCAAATTGGTGAGTCTATGGAACACTAAAAGGCCAACTGTCCGACATTGGTACGTCGATGAGCAACAATTCTAAGGAAATACATGCTTAATGAAGAGGATTAGCGAACGATATCGTAGAAAGGGCTTGACCAATTCTTGGGAATTGTAGACAAATAGCGAAATAGCCTCGTTTTACGATAGCATACATCGTGTACGGTTTTAAAGGAACCTGTATGGTGTAAGGTGCTGCATTATGCTAATGAAGCATGTTTCCCTCGTCTAATAATAAGAGTAGGAAAGATAAATCAATCAAATTTTTCGGAATGAATCAATTCATTAAAAGCCACGCTATGCTGCTTTTTAAGTAACTTGAATTCCTAAAAAAATCATTAAACCAGAATGTGAACCTTAGAGCCTACAACTAATCATCCAAAGAACTATTTATAGCCTCATTGTACTCTCCATACCCCAGTGTCTCTAAGTATAGACGATCCCATGAAGAAATCCTTTTGAAAAGCCTAAAATTTGATTGATAAATACAAATAAGTGATTATGAATCGATAACAGCTTGGATCGATTCCTCTTTAAATGAATTTTCCAAAATAATTGACAGGAAGATAAATTGAAAAACGGCGCGAGCAATTTGAGGTGCTATGGAGCAAGAAATTGACACACTCAAATTAATAATTTTGGTCCTACCGTTGCTAGTGAAATCTCAAGTGCTCCGATGTCTCTTCCAATATTAAAAAGTCATTCGGATTCCCCTCGAAGCTATCGATTACCGGATTTGCTTTCATATGTCAATTTTCATCAAAACCCACTGTGTCACAAGGCCAATTCACCTTTACCTTCATCCGGTTCATAAGCTTTTCAATGGGATCTGAGGTAGCCTTTCACACCTACGGTCGCCGCTTTCATCTGGGGAGAAACGATTTTTTTGTTCAGTTTTGCTTTTGAAACGACACTAACACAGGTAATTCGATGAAGATGACATCATCATGACACCACTTCCATAATCATTACCCTCCCAATAATTCTGTTCTGCTCCCGCTCCTCTGTAATTAATTTCCGAATAACTCAGCGAGCACATTAAAAAAAATATATTCACCTGGAAAATCGCACATTAAACCAATTCTATTTAAATAGGGTGCGGATCGGGATTCAGATGCTTTTGGTGTTTAATTTTAGTAAAAATCTGCCAGTGATGGGACAACGCCACAAGCAGCAATCGACTGGCGGAAAGGTAATTTCCCAAGTAAACGTGATTTGAAGGGCTCATTACGGTCTGTGTCAAATGGAACCACTACGTCCACCGGCAATGAGGTGTTGAAATGGATTATTCTGGGCGAAGGTGGTATTGCTGGTACTCAGCATGATGGTTGATAGTTTCGCTGATCCAACACTTTGAACAGAATTTCGAAATGATTGCTAATTGAGAAAGTTGTACAACTTGTTCGTGCGGCACACTAACAAAACCCCTTTGGGTCAAGTATTTAGTACCACCACAGTGAATGGGACTGTCTAACAAAGTAAACCGTTACGGATAAGAGAATCCATTCAAATAAACCATCCTTAGGGTCATCATCGAGGATTCCGAATCGATACTGAACTTTACGACTTACACTCCCAGTTTATGGCATTTTTAGATTCTTGTGAGTGTCTATACCATTGGAGATACAATGTAGCAACTTATTTAATTTATGGTGGTGGTTGTAATTTTTTTTTCGGATTTTTATAGTTACTATGTCGAGAATGGTTTTCGCGAATTTCCCATGGTTCTTATCGTATAAGGTCCTTTACATTTGTCCTTCAGGGATAATAACTTATTTTTGGCTGTCGATTCAATGTCTTTAGCTATAAAACGCAACCTTGATACTCTTTATAACATAGAAGGCATTCACAAGTAATGACTATGCTGTGGTTCATTGTGAGGGCTTCGAAATGAAAAAAAAATTAACAATGAAAGAAAAAAGCAATTTGTGGTCAGAATGAAAGTCGGTGCTGATATAAGGAATCAATGAATCCCTTAAAGGCATTCGAGCTTGGACGGATTAGTTTGAAAACAAAAGAACGTACTTCTAGATGCACATTTTGGCTTTTGGAAGTACCTTGTTATTGGTTACGAAAATTGAATAATCTATAAATGTTCCGTCTTATCTCAGAAATTGGACACACGAAAATCGGAAACCATTACGGCAAAAATATCTGAGGAGAGAGGAGGGATTGTGTGTAGTCGGCAAATTGTGTCTTTAGAAAATTTTTAAATTGAGACTTTCCTAATGGAAGATGGAGCTTTTGTTACCACCCTGTAGTCTTCAAAATAGAGACAATATATCTTGGCGTTTTAGGTAAGCACAAAGCTTACTATTTCAAAATGTTATTCTTTAGGTTATCTCCTCCCTTACAATGATGTTATAGTCTGGGGTTGACCAGAGCCTCAGTCAATAAACTTCTTTAGTAAGCGTGTTTTTCGTACAGATGCCACAAGGTTATCTTCCATTCGTACCCTCTACATTAGGAGAAAATATTTTTTATTATCACGTCTCCAGGTAGGAGTCGAGGGGTCTTTAAGTCGGAGGGTTATTATTTTCTCTATATGTCGTTGCCATCTTGCGCGAATGTCGAACATTTTTCTGACCGCGTTGATATCGCTTGTTGTTTTGAGTCGTCAACTTAAATGAGTTCGAATATCATTGCAAAAATGGTGCGTTCTCAAAATTAATAATCCTCCCAATGTGGGGCTACAGTCCATATGAGCTATGGTGTTGCACACCAAACGCTAATAAGATATGTGTACGAGGAATTATCTTCTTTATATTCCAAAATCGTTATACGTGGTGACTCAAACCTAAACATCTTAGAAAAGGAAAATAATGATTTTAAAGGACTGATTAAGTCCCTTCGTCTGAGTTTCGTAAATAGTATTAATCCTACTCATTTTGCACCCAACAAAACACTCCCTTTAATTAATATTGCGTTAGTGTCTGATGAAAATTTCGTGCTTCGGTACGATAAACTTCCTTTTCCAGCATTTTCGCATCACGACATGCTTCTTTTAACCATCAACATACTTTCAGAAGTAACGAATAATGATTTCTTCCAGTCATTTGTTTATACAAAACTTAATCTGGTAGTACTCTTTTATGACTACCAGACGATAAATTGGCAGCCGATATATGGAACAAATGATACCAGCTTTCAAATTAAATATTTCAATGAGAATATTCTATTCCTTTAAAAAAAAAAAAAAGGTCCAAGAAATGAACATTACCTTGGCTTACAAAAATGTCCTGAAATACACACAGAGTTCAAGTTGTTTGTAATGTATTAACCTTATTTACCAGGTCTAATAAATGGTCATTTTATGCAAACAAGTTCAATGCGGTTAGCTAAAACACCAACTTTTGGAAGACTGTGCGCTCACTCGGTTTGACTTCAGAAAAGCCAGCCCTTCCTAGCCTCATCAATTTAAACGAACTCAATGCTAAATTTGTTTCTGCACATGATATACATAATCCGACTAATATTTCTGAACCGCAATGCAGAAGCGACTACACTTTTTCCCTACAATGTACTGACGAAATCAGTGTTGGTAAAACGATCCTTGACATTACATCTCAAGCAGTTGGATGGGATAATATAGTTCCCAGGTTCATAAAAATCCTGCTTCCAGTCATTCTCGCTCGTATAACCCATATTTTTAATTCAATACACACAACTTCAACTTTCCCTGAAAGTAGGAAAATTGCTAAAGTGGTGTCAATTCCGAAATCTCCATCGCGCACCAAAAATTAATATCGACCCATTGCCATACTTCCATCTCTGAGCAAAGTCTTTGACACTATCGTTAGTAAACAAGTCAAACATTATTTAAACGATAAACAGCTTATTACAAGCATAATTGCACCACAGCTTTACTTAAGGTTTGCGAAGATCTGCGTGAGGGCTTGGATCAAAAAATGTTAGCACTTATTGTGTTTTAAGAATTTTCTTGGTTTCGTCATATCTAAGTAATCAGTCGCAGTATGTGTGTCATGAGAAAAAACGTTCATCTTGTCTTTTTGATCCATCAGGCGTTCCCCGAGGATTCGTTTTAGGTCCCCTACTTTTTTTTTACATTTCAACTTTATTGAGACATAACAAAATTTCGATCAGTTAGGTTTTGTATTCACAAAGTATATAAATGTGGCCGACTTTAGCAAGTATGTCTGGCTATTTACAACTAAATAAAATGTATCTTTTACATTTACATATGCAATCAGAATGTACAATTCTGCTTAATTTCAATACTTATTAGTATATGCTTGCTCCCGACATATATTCTCAATGATGCTCTTTTTGGCAAAACTATACTAAATAAAACATAAAACAACTTAAACTAAAAATACGAAATACTGGGTTTTAGAGTTTCCAATCTCATTAATGATCTATAAAGTTAGTTTACAAACGAAAGAGATTGGATACTGTTTAATATCAGAGACCGGAGTCCATGAAACACTGAGTGGTTGGTTAACCTCTAAGGTTACATGGAGATGCTTTTTCGTAAAAGGGAACGACTAAGCCTCCACTTGCCTCAGGTCTTAAAAGCTGTAACGATGCGGTATGTAAGAGATTAAAAGGCGAAAGATAATAATGATCGTTCACGCAGCTGTCAATATTGGAGTCTAACAAGGTTCTCACAAGTGGGTTGGGATGCTCTTTTATTCGATACAATTTCTTGAGTATAAGTTCTGCTTGATAAATCATCAGGGGGGTCATTCTCGTTGTCTCGTAGAGCATTTTATTAGAGAACCACTTTTTATCTGGTTTTCTAAATATGCCACAGCAAAAGCGTAGCATTTTCCTTTCAAAACTCTCGATTTCCTTGGCAACTGTAGGTGAAATTGTAAACCAAGATGCAAAACCGTAGGTCAGAATTGGCCTAATGAGCGTTTTATATATCAATATCTTCGTGTTTTGCGAGAGTTGTTTTGAATTGAGCAGAGGTTTTAGAACACCTGTTACCATTGTTGCTTTGCCTAGAGCTCTCCGGCCATGTTTGTTAAACAAAAGTCTATTTTGAAAATGAATACCTAGATATTTAGTTTCAACTCGCAGTGGATTGGGACTTCCATTAATTTGAAGTTCTAACCGTTTGCTTTCCTTGACTGCAAGATAGTGACCTTTTCCACAAGCATTTCTAAAACATGTTAAGCCGCTTTTATGGATATTTATCTTTAGTCTTCACTTCCCTTAGATAGTTCTGTAAGATATTTATTTTATCCTTTATCTTTTTAAGGGCATCGATTGGTCTTATTCCACTGGCCAATATTGTGGTGTCGTCGGCGTAGAGAATAGCGACAGGATCTTCTATAATAGGGTGCTTTAAAGGAAAGTCGTTGAGGAATATATTAAAAAGAATTGGCCCAAGGACAGACCCTTGTGGTACACCTGAACGCACATTAAAATATTCCGATTGCTCTGTGCCGATGACGATAGAAGTGGTTCTGTTTTGAAGGAAACTGTAAATTAATCGTGTCGTCCACGTCGGGCACCCTAGCCTTATGATTTTGAATAACAGTCCCTTGGCCAAACCGAGTCAAAAGCTTTTTCAAAATCAGGATCCAAACTCACTGTACATTTTTTGTTCCTTAGGTTTTGAACAGTTTTGTCGTGCAAGGTAATGAATGCATGTTCGGTTGAGTGACCTTTTTTAAAACTGAATTGGTTGCTTGGGATTACATTTGCTGCATCGCAAAACCTATTTAGTCCGTCCGCCAGTACTCTTTCGAAAAGTTTTCCCACGTTTGATAGCAATGAAATGGGCTGAAAATCTTTGACTTCTTTAGCGGATTTTTTTTTTGCTATATATGTAGATGATGTGAAGATTTATTCTGTTTTTCCCAAATCTCAAATTAAGCAAGCCATAATTAATCTAAACGACCAATTAGCAGACTAAAGCATTGATCATTAAAGCTAGCCGAGTTAAAGTAGACATTCCTCTTTTTTATATTAATCGAACTCCAATTGAATATACTGAAACATTCAAAAATCTTCATATTACAAAAACGGAGCCCTTAGAGGACTTAGTCCAACCGCCAACTACCTTTCCACCAAAGTTAAATTAAAGCTAGTAAAATCATACATCCTGCCTATTTTATTATATGGGTGTGAAATATACTCCGACATGGATTATGAATCTCGGCGAAAGTTGAATGTTGCCTATAATAGCTGTGCGAGATAAATATTCGGCATAGGAAGCTATGAACATATCTCTTTCTACTCCCATCAGATTGTAGATTTGTCAATCGACGAATTTATGAAATATCGAACTGTACTAGGTTCACAAAATTTTTAAAACAAAACAACCAGAATATCTATTTGAAAAAAAAATAATTTTCCGCTTAATGTAAGAATATTGCAATTGATCATTCCAAGATGCAAATATGTTAATACATCTAAACAATTTTTTGTTAACTCGATTCGCCTTTGGAATAGTCTACCCGTAGATATAAAGCGCACGACGAACAGAACCGCCTTTTAGAAAAAATTGTTTCTTCATTATGCTAATAATTCCTAATAGATTTGCTTACTTTCCTACCTCTTCTTTTCCTTATGTTTCCTTTTCTTGGTACTTTCTTTTCCTTATCTCCTTCTTGTATTTAAACTCCTGAAACTAAACTCAAATTAAAGTAATGTACAAAAGCTTGTTCTATTTCTGTAAAAGATGTGTATTGTACACAAGTCTTATGTGAACAATGAATTTAATATTAATAATAAACTAAACTAACATATAGTACATCTACATCTTGAATCATCCCTCCGCCAGCAGCCTCCAATTCCACAAACCATGTTGGTTGAGATCCCTTTAGATGCGAACGTCCTTGGCCAGCCCTTTATTGGTCCTGGACTAAAAGTCTTCTTGCGCTGGGATTTTTGCGTCTATTTGCTCAACATTACCTTCTTCTAGACCTATTTTGCATTGCATTCAAATAGTTTTTGTTTATTTGCCCTCGTTTCATTCAGATCCGTTTTGACCGTTTTTTAAATCACATCAATGACCTCAGTATATAGTATACAAGACATTGTGTTACTTTTGTTATTGAGTAAAATCTGCAAGATTTTTTCTAGGCCGATTGAAATTGCATCGAATTTTCTTAAAAATTTCTTGACATCAATGGTTTCAGTGAACGTTGGTGAAGTAAGAAGAATTTGCCGTATTCATCTCCTACAATTTGATAAGTGCGATTTTAAAGTCGAAAAGTAAATGGTGCCTTGATCGATTGTGGATTTTTCTCACCTCCACTAATATGTACCAACCAGATTGTACGAGTACATATATGGATTCAGGTGTTCACAATATTGTGGCAGGAAAAACCTAGCAGACCTTATTAGAAGACAAACGATGCTGAGATTCAATGCTTCTTCAGACCCTATCTAACAAATGATTTTGACCATCGCGTTTGCAGAAACAGTTTTTCTATTTTCTCAACACTGATTCCGCCTCTACATCTTCAAGACCTTGCACATATTTAAGGTTGTCATTCTGTCTTTGGAGCCTTGTCGTTCATTTTATTCTTTTTTTATACCTTTATTTGTCATTCCTCCTCAGTTACTTTCTTAGCTAAACATGTAAGTACAATAATTGGCCCCAGTGATAGCTCACCATGTTCTACCAATTATATCAATATCACGAGCGTGTGTTAGTAAAGGTCATACGCCTTCTAATAAGGCAGAATTCTAAGAACGTGTCGAAGTTATATGGGTACTGAGGAAACTGTAGCCGCTGTGAGCGAAAGTGTGGAGGAAGACCCCAAATCGACAAATTGGCGTCAACCGCTACAAGATGGCTCTTGTCTGAATTTAGTGACAATTTTGCAAAAAGATCTTGAATTAACTCTTAGCTAAAGGTCCAGCTGGCACAGAAACTTTCTTGCGATGGGAGATTGCGGATTCGACTCTTTTACATTTAATTTGAACCTTATCATCATTCGGCACATTCCGGGAAGTTGGCAGTGATGTTAACTGGACTATAAGTTATGAAGAGGTTTTGAGTAATGATCTGAGTATCCCGGGTTTTCTCTGAATCTGACGGATTTGAAATATTTTGGATTTTGTGGACCTACCTGGCCTCAAATCGCCTTGATAGGGGACAAAATTGTGAGATTGATGACACTAAGCCTGTTATTCTCCCTCCAAGTCTTGGAAACATGTTTGTGTATGGTCCCTGTCAAGTTATCTCATCTAGCTCAGTTTAGCGGTTGGATATACTCGTATTTATCTTCATACGACTGCTATGAATAATTGTATATGTTTAGATATCCCGACGCCTTGAGGAAAATGGGCCCCATAACTCTAGATTTGCCAGATAGCTGTTCTAATACTAGAAACAAATGTCTTCCACAATTTTTTTCTTATAATGTGCTGCAGTGCAGTGAGTAGCGTCTCATCACTAGTCAGTAAAATGCAACAGGTGTCACAAGGCGCTTGTGTTAAAAGTTCTAATCAGCATGTGCCTCGTTATGTGTTGGTAAAATTTTGAAATTATTAAAATTAATTTGTCTTAATCATGTGACTGTCATCCTGTAGATACTCCCAAATAGGATTACCGGCCTTCGTGTGATAGTCTTGAGTGCAACAAGGGGGTATATAGACGACGATTTGCCCCTTTTCTTTGTTGATTCCCTTGCAGGTTGGGTATAACTAGGACAATTGTTGGTGTCATTTATCAATTTGCGCCACTCGGTTAAAGTACGCTCAGATCTATTGCAGATTTGGAATGAGCACCTCTTTTTAGTTATTTGTATAGTTAGCTTCCTGCAAACTTAGAACTTTATTGAAGGTCTTCATATATTGTCTTTAAGTACGATTACATTTTTCGAGGATTTCAGGGATATCTTTTCTCCAGAATCTTGGTTGAAGCTCTCTCGCTACATCATTGTGCTGCAGGCTATTGTTAATCCCTACATGAACTGATTTATTATTTTGTGCTGGCCGTTTTAGATGGTCGGTTGCGGATATCCCAAACTACGCCAAGGCAAACTAATGCTGTGAGAAATTTCGACGTCAGACGGCTACAATCGCAAGAGATCGCTAAGTCCTTTTCCGATCGAGTGTCTTTTAATCTCTTAAGAGGTGCAATGCCGCCAGCATTAAGCATCGAAGACCATTGGAAACACTGTCAAAAGGCCATCAGAGATGCCGCTTCTGATGTGCTGGGTTTCACTTGTCCACCACAACGAAACCCCTGGTTCGATGATGAATGCCGGCAAGCACATCCAGCTAAGCAAGATGCATATAAAGCGGCGCTGCTATGAGCGGAAGAGGGGAGATGAACACCGGCTTCTCAGGAGGAAGAAGAAAGAGCATGAGAAGCGCGCGATCGAGGAAATCGAGAGATGCTACTCCAGGAATGAGGTTCGGAAGTTATACCAAAAGGTAAAAATAACATGCAGCGGAAACAAACCCTGAACCGAAGCCTGTAGAGATGAACAAGGGAACATCGTAGTAGAATCGCAGTCGATGCTGAGGATTTGGAAAGATCATTTCTGCAGACTGTATAACGGCGATGACGGACCAAATACCGCTATCAGGTAGAATCAACCTTTCAACTTGGACGATGATGACCAACAGTTCCGTCCACCCGACCTGGATGAAGTGAAGATAGCTATATCGAAACTTAAGTCGAACAAAGCTGCTGGAGCGGATGGCCCGACTGCCGAGATCTTCAAAGCGGCAGGCGATGACTTGGTAAGGAGCATACACCAACTCATTTGTAAAATATGGTCGGACGAAAATATGCCCGATGAATGGAACCTCAGCATTGTTTGTCCGATTCTCAAGAAAGGAGACTCTCTGAACTGCGCCAACTACAGAGGCATCAGTCTCCTTAGCATCGCATATAAGATCTTATCTGCCGTATTATGTGAACGCCTGAAGCTGTTCGTCAACAACCTGATAGGTCCATATCAGTGTGGCTTCAGGCCAGGAAAGTCCACCATCGACCAGATATTAACACTACGGCAGATCTTGGAGAAGACCCATGAGCTTCAGATCGATACCCACCACCTATTCATCGATTTTAAGGCCGCGTATGACAGCATTTATAGAGACGAGCTATACAGAGCAATGTCTAGTTTCGGGGTCCCTGCCAAACTCGTCCGTCTGTGCAGGATGACGATGGAGAATGAAAGCTGCTCCATCAAGGTCGGTAGAAATCTCACCGAGACCTTTGATGTCCAGAAAAGAATTGGACAAGGCGATACGCTGTCATGCGATTTTTTCAACATCGTACTTGAAAGAATAGTGCAAAACTCACGAGCAAACACAACGGACACTATCTTTCGAAAATCCGTCCAACTACTCGCACACGCCGACGATACTGACATTGAGACGAAAGCGGCGAAAATGGGTTTAGCGGTCAATGAGGGCAAGACCAAGCATATGCTTTCAGGCAAAACGGATAGAACTTTGAGGTAGTTAAGGACTTTGTCTACCTACGCTCTGCTATAAATACAGACAACGACACCAGCGCTGAGATCAAACGAAGAATAATTCTTGCCAACCGCTGTTTCTTTGGGTTAAGAAGGCAATTGAGTAGCAAAGCCCTCTCTCGGGCAACAAAAGTCACCCGTTATAAGACTTTAATAATCCCGGTCCTGCTCTATGGCGCAGAAGCATGGACATTATCAAAAACGGATGTGGGTTTTCTTGGTTGCTTCGAGAGAAAAATTCTTCGGGCGATCTTCGGTCCCGTCTGCATTGACGGTGAGTGGAGGAGGAGATACAACGACGAACTGTACGGACTGTACAGCGACATGGACCTAGCCAGAAGAGTGAAGATCCAAAGACTTAGATGGCTCGATCATGTAGGGCGTATGTACACCAATGCTCCGGTCCGAAAAGTCTTCGAATCCGCTCCCGAGGGACAGCGCAGTAGAGCAAGGCCAAGACACAGGTGGCGCACGCAAGTGGAAGAGGACTTCAGCCAACTTAGCGTGCGAAACTGGAGGCAGCTAGCCAGGAATCGAGCAGGCGGGAGAAGCTTGTTGACTGAGGCCCAGGTCCACCCCGGACTATAGCGCCACTTAAAGTAAGTAAGTAAGTTTTAGATGGTCATATTTTGACATGTTTCCTAAATGCGTGCCTGCCAGCATTTAAGAAAGTAAAAACTTCGAATTTTAAAGCCCAATGTTCAAGCAACCCACCTTCCATCTGAAACTTCGTTCTAGAAATTTATCCACTGACGCTATATGTTATTTAAAGAGCTATATTTCTATTTTACGCGTGAATTTCCGTAGCCCCGCAAAGGCTTACGTTATTGTATAAAGAGGAATAATATTTTTAGGTTAAAGGTTTGAAAGGATAATAAGAAAACCTTTTTCTCCGGTTTATGTATCGAGAATATTTATAACACTGTTATATAAGTTTCCAGCATAGCGCCCATCTGTGCATTTTTCAATTTGTTTAACTTGTGTAACGAAATGTTAATTGGATTGATTTTCAGATACTGGACAATGGGGAATATTTGCCTAGATTCGAATTATTTCGTGTTGGTCTTCTGACAATGCTTTTTATTTCGACCTTTCGTTTAAGAAATCCTTTTGCTAGAAAAAATTCAAAACAAATACCGTGGGTATTTGCCAATACTCTTTGCCTTACTCTTGTTACAAACCTTAACAAATCCTCAAAAGTGATCCAATAAAGTTAAAATGTCATCCCGAAATTCGTATGCCAAAGTGATGTATACCTGAATATATCCCCAAAATAATCACGGATACAAAACGTCCTTTGTCGCAAGAAAGCCATAAAAATTCACCTTTTTTGTCATAACAAGTAGATTTACAACCTAATAGCATGACATAACATTTAATTTATCTTAATTAGATAAGGTGTAACCATGTCCACCCTCTGCCAAGAGAGATAAGCATAACCATTCAAAAAACCATCATAAAACTCTGTCACTCCATATGAAATTCGTCTTGTCCTTAGAATTTCCTTTTACAACTTTCCTTCTTCAGTCACGAGTATACTTGTTTATATGTAGTTATGCATTGCGTATTGGGAGCTTAATAATAAATTCAACAAAATGTAAAAAAATGAAAGAAGACAAATCACAATACTTAAGTAATCAAAGTAAGAAAAAAATAAAAGCAAATCGAAAGGTGTAACACCGGACGGCAGTTTAAGGCCCGCGAAGGTCAATTGATTGTGTCTAATCGAAACTCCTCTACGTGTATTGGTTGTTTGTTAAAAAGAAAGAGAGTGTAGTTTCTTTTCCCTTCAATCCATCAGTGTCAATAAAATTCTCTCCTTTAAATTGACTTTCCTCCATCGAAGTTGAAAAGTTCAAAGAAGATAGAAAAAATTTTAATTACCAAAGAAGTTGACTTTGCGCTCACCGTACCTTTTAGCTAACCGAAGATTCTTCTTTTCTCCAGCCCAGTTTATCGTCCTTGTCCTTTTTCGTTCAAAATCGTACCCTTAAATCGACAGTAGATGGGGGCAAGGAACAAAAAACAAAACGAAAAAAAATAAATAGCAGATGAGTGGAAAGGTCGAGACCTTTTGTTAAAAATTAATAAACGCTCACCTACCCTCTTCGGCTTGGTTGGGGGGCAAAAATATACGTGCGACCTTGCCGAGAATTTTTATCGCCGTCCCGTTTGGTTGATTTATAATTCACAGGAAATCGGAAAGAAAAACGTATATAGTATAACGATGGAATAATGCAAAGAAGGGACATTACTATGAAACGGAATGAGTTAGCTCTGATACTAATGACAGCGGGGGTAATATAACGAAACGGCAAGATATGCGGGGAGGGCAAACACCATCATTAACTCTAACGTAATCATGTTAATTTATGAGCACAATGGAATAATGAACGTCCAGAGAAAAGGGAGAAAAATCAACAGAGGACAAAGTGATTGAACTGCCACAAAACGAATGAGGCAGGGAAGGAAGGATTCTACATCTGCAATTTTTTTGTTTGACCCTAAGGCAGCACCGTAATGAACTGTGTCTCCAAACGTTGGAAAGAATCCCTTTAAAGGTGCTTTCTCAATGCAAAATTGTAAATTGATGAATAACGAACGGAGATCCATGTTATACGAGTACAAAAGAAGTAAGTTGTCACACCGGGGGCACTTCCCCCCACAAAGCATAGCCACCACGTTTCCTTAGTCAAAATGTATTTGATTCGAATATCTAAGCTTCATTTCGTTCAGTTACTGCAGTGTCCACTTAACTTGCACGATAACAAATGTTGGTTCAATGCATCGTTTCAAACACTATTCACCATTTGAAATTTCATTAAACCGTCGGTCATCTTCAAATCGTACTATACATGTCGTATCGACAACTTGTTTTGAGAACAGACGCCCTGTTTGAGTTTGTTTCAATGGTCCTTCGAACATTTACTTCGAGTTGAGTGTAAATTCAGTAAAAACGACTCAAGAGGAATATAATGAATGGGAACACGTCTCACTCAAAATTCTGCAAAGTCTGCAAGTCTCAAAATTGTAGACAACCTGTTGACTAATTCTATGCACGTAGCTTGACATCCTCAAAATACACAGAGAGGATTAATTTTACGTTGTCGGTTAATAGAATTATAAAAATGCGGTTCGGACTTTTATTGATTTTCAAAGGATGTAGGTTAATTGGAATAAGAAAGACGTCGTGTTATCGCCAGACAAAATGCTGAGTTTGGTGCAATTGTTGTTTCACAGATAGAGTTGGATATCAAGGAAGCTTCACGTGTGATGCGGATATGCGGCTAAAATTTGGAGATAAAAGATAATTGATTTCGTTTTCCTATTTGTTGTGGGAGAGCTCTATTTTTTTTAAACGTTATTTGTTATAAATACTATCTTTCACTGCGGCGTAAAGTAAAAATAAAAAGTGGTGGGGAAAGTTTTAAGACTTGTGGGAATCGTCAAAATCGCTTCTTGATATCAAATGCCTCGTCTAGGACTTGCGACGACCAAAATGTGAAGACTTTAACTATGTCTTTTTAACCACATGGTTTCGAAGACGATGTGTGCTAGCTAGGATGATACTTCGTCGCATCCCAAAATCGATTGGCCAGGATCTCTTTCTAGAGCTGGTGTCTTGCAGGCTATGTTTTCTAGTTGTACCGTTGAAGAATTGTCAAAAGATGCGGCAGGAGCGTTTATGCTATCGTACCTCAGTAGAAGACTATGCAAATGGTGCTTCGTGACTAGTTAAACGTAGTCCTTCAAACTCCCTCAATACGCTTGATTGATGAAACTGAGCTTAAGTTTCTAGACATAACGATAAGTGTACGCATGAATTTCCTAAATCACCTCAAACTTCTATGAGAATGTATACTAAGTTTCATGGGCCAAGAAAAGTGCATTCTGCGTTTCCTAGGCATGCTGTTCATACTGTATACGATGACCTCTTCCATGCCTGTGCACGTTTTGGGTCATCAGTTTGGTATGAAAGGGTGTGGTCATGGTCGGGTTCTGACATGCCAGATAGTGGACCTCCAGTCTATAGACAACGAGTATATCTAGAGTGCACTAGGGTGCTTTGACTTTGTCTTAAAGGTGATACAACGAGGTATCGCCTACACGATCAGAAAGAGACTCCCGATGACGAATGTCAATTGGGTCTGATCGACAGAGTTGGGAGATCCGTCCAGTGGGGAGTGTAAGCTCCTGCTTTTGGAATGTGTCCGGTCTAGATTGCAATCTATATTGAACATGAGAGACCTTATGGAGGTGGCGGATTGGTCATAAAGGCCTGTTCTTGAGGATTAGATACATATTCTGTGCGTGTGTCCAGTCTTCTCAGATATTAGTGATTTTTCAAGCTATGTCAGCGGTGTTCTTGCTGAGAGAGAAGGACTCAAAAGAAATCATAGCTTCGCCAATAAGAATTTCCGTCGTAGGCGGCATAAGCTGGTGGTGGTGGTTTTTTTTTAGTTAAAGGTCGCCAGTCCTGGGCAGAAAGGTGCGCAACTGGAAGGGACAATAAGGTTTCGAAGCTTGAACGGATGCTGTATTCTGGTTCCACGGGACGTCGTTAGCTCCTGGATCTATTGTTCCAGCCTGACCAAGGAATAGACCCCTTTGTGGGAATATCGTGATGCCTGTAGGTTATTTACTAAAATTATCGAGAGGGATGGACCGATTGGAGCTCTCATGGCTTGTTTGCTTATTTGTTTGTTACACTGTGCTACGATTTGTGTTGAATCTTTCGAGCGCTATGGAACTGGTCGGTCTGCATGATGTGAACTTGGACTGAAATCGGGTGACATGACGTACAGTATGGCGAAGCTATTTGATAATCCTCGACCCTTCACTAAAGGGGAACTTCTTGTACCTGTACATATCGCGCTTAGGTTTAAGCCTTCACGGCAGGCACTTACGTACATTTAGCACTTGTGACATCTACACCAATAAAGAGCTCCGCCCAACTATCAAGGCTTTGCCTATCAATGACGTAATCTAATAATAAAGAGAGGTAGAGCAACACTGATCTTATTGTAATGGTTTTCAGATTAAAACGCTCTCACAGGACTTTGATCCGAGCAGAACTTGAAAGAGGGGTAGGCTACTTAGTGGGACCATCCCGTTGGCTTTTGTTTATACCGTAAGTTGATGGAAGACTTTTTAAGAAGTTAATTGACACGATCGAAATTTTCAAAAAGTACTGAATGCCTTTACCCTAAGATTGGCAAGAGGTTTTGGTTTTGACTCATATTCTCAATACGGATTCCGAATCGGTGTCAATGGTATGACGTAGAGCGCTGGCCAGGCGTATCATGACCCGCATGGAAATATGATCATCCTTTGAAATTAATTCTTTATGACTGGTGTTTCAGTAGAGACTCTTTGTACCGTTAAAGATGTTCTCCTATACTCACCAACGAAGACCTTTATGTCGTAATGAGAATATTTCTTATTAGGAGCAAAAGTGATCTCTGGCACAGTCCCCTTTAGTCAAAATGATGACGTCAATCCATATGAGGCTTATGTTGCCGAATATAACATTAATAGGTTTGTAATCAGACGTCAATTGGGCAATGGCTGCTTCCTGGCCTTTTATTCAACCTAGGGGCAAGAAAAAGCCACACTGGTTCAAAGCAAATAAACAATTGTCGAGGTCATTCTAAAGTTAATTAAGAGATACCTTTGTAACATCGCAGCTAAACAAATCCAAGGATTCCTAGCTGTTTTGAAAAGAAGAACCTGTTACTGAACACTTTTTTCTATTGTCCTACTGGACACTATTTACAATTTTTACGAACACTAACAATCTTAGTAGGATTACTTCTGTCGCGACTAAATTTCATGATTTTATTAGTTTTCGTCCCAATATCTGAAAAATGTTCTCATTTTGTTCCAAAGGACTTGAATCCTACTTGTAGGTTATCTTCTTTCTAAAAACTTTAAAACGTATAATTGATGTGTATATACGATGATATGATGATATGAATCGTATGAACTATTGTAGAATTAATCCGCGACTCTTGTCTACGGCTCAACATGCATGCTATAAATTAAAGTCCGTAGAAATGTCTCCAAATTCACTCTGATCAGCAACATTACAAGAATACACAATGGCCACTTTGCTGGACGTAGAAGGCGCCTTTTACAACGTCGCCCGTAGGTAGATGACTAATTTATCTTATGATATGGATTTGAAGAGGTTAGAGTTTTATCAGTGCATAGAGCAGATCCAGATATACTAAGGAAAACACAATGCAATCGTGATAGGCCGTTCCTTGTGTTGTGGTTAAACGAGGTCCGAGCAAGACCAGTATGACCCCCGCATGCTTAGCATCATTAAAAAAACACAAATGGTGATAAAAAGATCAGTCAACATCCTCTTTCTCGTAAAAAGCACAACAAAATTTATTCTCCCCATTAAATGTTGGATCACACCCATGGAGCAAAATAACCACTAGGTCCAACATCTTTCTTCTCTCCCTGACCAATTTTCCAAAAATCTTAACACATGCTGAGGCATTACTCGTATAAGTGAATTCATACCCACTTGAGTGTTAAGTTCTTTTAAAAAAAAAGAAACTTCTGTTTTGAGAGGAAGGGCCATTACTAGTGCACAAATACTTGACAACGAGTAGGTATGCCTGCGCTTTAAAGCATTATTCTTTAGAAAATACGACAACACATGCCTGAGGGAAGACATTGGAACTCTTAAGGGGGTTGAGCAGGAAATCGGCCAACGTAAACCAAAGTTGAGGGGACCGGACAGGAGGAAACTTTGGGAACCACATATCACATATTGGAGGCAGTAAGCATCGGCAGTCAAGTTCGTATTCTTAGCATTTCTCTTATAAAACAAAACTTTCAGTAACTCTTCTACTAAGTGGTGAATGGCCGAATTCGCATATCGTCAAAAATATCATTGCGAAAAAGACTAACAATCTCGATAACAGTGTCAAGCATGCACTCCTTCTTGTCAAAAGCGCCTTCAATTCAGGACACCAGATTTTAAGGCAAAAGCCCATTGCATATTTTACATTGGTTGCTTTTGCACAGAGGAAGCATTCGTAAAACTTCGTCTATTCTCTAGGTGATCTTTAACATGAACGAAGTTGGTTTGATCGGCCTTTAGGCTTTGTACTTATGTTTTTCGATTTCGTTAAAAGGACTACTCTTAGTATAAGTCAGGGGGTCAACATGTATGCCATAGTCAGGTTGGCAGTGAGGTTTAAAAAAATCGTCAAAAGAACGTAAATATTCCAGCAAATACGAGAAGGCCATTTATCATGTATTGTTCCATGACTTATTTTACTCATAATCTATGAATAAAAGACTTTTTGAACAATTCCTTGTTAAATTATTTACTTGCATTCATTTGTAGTTCACCATTCATTCCTATTCCTCAAGGAACTTGAATATTGCCCAACTTCCTTCCTGGAAAACTCACTAATAAGTTTTTAAATTTCATCTGAATTTGTACGTTTGCATATAAGGAACTCTCATTTAATGAAAAGTTCATGTAAACTTAATAACATTTAAAAAACAAAACCAACTCTTAAACCTCTTAAACAATATTGTATTCCAGAAATTATAGTGCAAATGGCCAAAATAAATTAAATGTCTTGCTAGGATTTCAGTCACCTCCCCCCTGTTGCAATGCTAAGAACTGTATGGGGAAAACCCCAGGAAATCGAGAGTTGCATTCCATCCAATAGCTAAACTATTCCCACAACAATAACAACGTAAAATTCTTGGGAAACAACATGCAAAGTAGAATGTCAATTGAGAAAAGTTAAGAAATCGTAAACCATCTGCTGCAAGTACAAGTGAAGTAAACAAACTACAAGTTGTGCATAGTTACAAGCACGTTTGTGCTCGTATCTAAAGGAAGGTGCTTCCATGCATGAATGGGAAAATCCCTCTTACTTATATGCTCGTTTATAATTATGTACATTCTTGTTAGGATTGAGATTTAGAAAAGAAATGCATAAACAAGGAAACGTAGGATGGCAAACAATAGAACTGGATCCATACTATGAAATTAAAACGTCTTTAAAGGATCTTTTTGGAGGAGAAATACAACTCGAGCCGAAGTGGAGCGTCTGGTTTTAAAATTTTAACGGAGGTTGATTCCTTTTGCATGATTAATTGTATTCTCATGCTCGTCAGATTCATATCGCGCTGACCCTTTTCAGAAATTCAAAAAACAAAAACTATGTCCGGGCATTGTACACAAAATTTCTGTTAAGATTAGTTATGCTATCTAGGATTCATGCCACTCAAGAGGAAACTAGTTCGATTTGGTAGTCAGGGGTGCTGATAAGTCAAAGTAATATTTTTTGCTTAGATTTGATACACTACTCTTTATAAAATAACAACAAACTAAATCAGAGAAATTCGTTGAGGGCGTTTTTCTTTTTATTTTATAAGCTGATGTTAGTTTCAGAAAGTATGCCTTTTCATAAAGCCTATCCTCTCATGCGCTCTCAAAGTATGTGGACAGATGCTTGTCTCACAAAAACGCTTTATGCAGATTAGTCGATGTGTCTGTAAAATCTGACCAGGCTATCCAGATTTTGAATCTGTATCTACACCTTTAAAAACGTAAGTCATTTGCCTTATGACGGAATATACCGTTCGGGTTATGAGAGAAGCACGCCAGCAATTTTTAAGAGCAGGCTTAAACCTTACAACTTTATACGAAAAATATTAGCAAACAATTAAAGGGCAACGATCTTTGGATTTGGACGCGGAACGCTAGAGCCCTAAACAGACTGTGCGCGGCAGGACAACTACCAGAGATCCTCGACTGGTATCAAAATAGAAATGAAAACTTAAGGAATAAAGCTTGAGCTTCATTTATATAAGATAACTCTTGACGACGATTCGCATAAAGGGAGACATGTCCAACATAAGAATAATAAGGGCATACGCTCGAAAAAAAAAGGACGATTGACGCGAAGCACCTCTCCAATCCGAACAGCTTAAATCTACACTGACCATATCGCCTTGTTCTAGCCAAGATACGCTTTCAGATATATGTTACATCTTGAAGCCACCAAACCATTATGAATAAGTTCAACGTCGAACGTTGAATCGAAGGGCACCACCGAGCGCTTTATAGTCCGTCTTCCTTTAGATCTCAAGAAGTTCGATGTGAAAAATATTAGAAGCCTTTTGGCACACTACCAAAAAAATCAAAGAGGCTGCCTATACAAAAAGAAGGCAAAGAATTCCCAGGTTTGATGATGATCAGGCAAACAGAGCAGCTATTGAGAAAAGGACGAGAGCTGCTCGCGAGTTTTAAAAAAACAAGAAGTAGGGAAGTAGGGAAGGGGTGACAAAAACAAGAATCAAAAAAGGCCCTCGACAAGGATTTTAGGGACGTGCTGCAAGAAGAATGAATTACTTTCAATGTCGGTACCAGCACGGAAATTATATAAGAATGCTCAAACTGGTAAGGCATGTTAGCTGAGGCTACGCCGGACAATAGCAGTCTGGTGCAACGTCAATATCAATCAGTTACAATCTTTCAAACACGGATCTTTACACTGCTCTATACAGCTCATAGACCTAACATATGAATATAGGAGTGCCATCGCAAAAATTTACCCACTCTTATTTCGAATTTACTTCTAAAAATTATAGAAAAATCACTCAAATTCTTCTTTTTTGTAATGCTGAGAATGCTTCTATTATTTTAAAATTTTATGTCATTTCTGTTTAGTAGTTAACATAATAAACATGGAATCTGAATTGGATGTAAGAAAAAATATTATTAATTGTCACTGGGCGCACCTAGGGTGGACGCAAAGGAACTAAAAGTGAATAGGAAAACAGTTGCTCCTGCTATTTAATATTATAAAAAGAACCTGTCAGTTGAAAGAAAAGAGGGGTCTGGTCGAAAAGTCGGTTTTCTGAACCCAAAAAAGGTCACTAAGATTTTGAGCCTTCTTGAAAAAAATCCGAATATATCTGAACGTAATTTGGCAAAAAAAGTAGAATGTTCAAATTCTTTAGTTCATAAAGTAAAGAGAAATACGGTCTTGAAAACATACAAAGTCCAAAAGGTTCCAGATCGGAACGCCAAAAAAAAATTTGGATGCGAAACAACGGGCAAAACTTTTGCAATCAATTTTTTTGACCAAATTTTCATGCACTGTTATGGACGATGAATCGTATGTTTTTGCTGATTTCAACCAGCTTCCGGGTCAGGCATTCTATTCCGCCAAAGGTAGAGGAAATGTTGAAGCAAAGTTTCGAACCCAATATAAAGCGAAATTTAAAAAAAAAAATTCTTGTTTGGCAAGCGATTTGTTCTTGCGGGCTCAGAAGCCAAACTTTCATCACGACTGGCTCAATAAATGGAGAAATTTATGTAAATGAGTGCCTACAGAAGCGCTTAAGGCCTTTTTACAACAACCATCGAGAACTCCCCTTATTTCGGCCTGATCTTGCATCATGTCACTATGGAAAGAGAGCGATGGATTGGTATGAGCTAAACAACGTTTCGGTGGTGCCCAAAAAGGCCAATTCTCCTAATTCGCCTGAACTTAGGCCAATTTAAATATATTGGGCCCTAGTCAAAAAAGAGTTAATGACCACCAAAAAAGCTGTCAACATCCTGGAAGAAAATTTTGGAAAAATAGCTCTAAAAAAGTGACAGATGGGACCACAAAAACAATTATGGAAAGTGTTCTTGAAAAAATTAAAAAAATTGTTAAAAAATAAAGATGAATTTGTTTTTGTAAATTATTACAGATTTGGAGACATGAAATAAATACTTTTGAATTTGTTTTAATATTTTTAGTTTTATTTCGGTTAAATTTCGATGACACTCTAGTACATCAAGCCGTCACTCGATAAGTCTTCGCACTAACAAATATGTAAATGACAGACCCAAATGATTTCTGAATAGTAATAATCTTCACACAAAACGTTTTAAAAATTTCATATCATTCCTACTATTATTTTACAGTAGTTTTAGTGAAACATCTTGAGTTATTTTCAAAGCAATGGATAAAAAACGGATTCGAACATACGAGTACACCGATCTTGCTAATAGACTTAGTCGCCCAAAATTGAAATTTAAAAAAGTTTACAAAACATATGGGAATATCGTAAAATGAACTTTAGTGGGATAGCTGACACCTTTAAAGGTGGAAAGTTTGCTTGCAATATTACATACAATTTGTACATGCGTTAGTTGCTTTCGAAGTGGTAGCCGCGCTTGCTCACACCGGACCAAAAAAAACTACGCGTAGACTATTCAGAGTGCGAATTGGATCTTATCAAGCAAGATAAAAATTATTTCTTACATCGGTAGGTGACAATGGATCCACTACTACTCATCAATCAAAAAGATCATCAGCTAAGGAAACGGCAGCTAGTGAAAGACGTCCAAGACGTGGAAGCAACCAAAAACAAATCAAAAGTCGGATTGCAAAGTTATGGCATCCGTATTTTGAACATAATATTTTGTTCGTCGACTCTTTAGAAAAATACAACTAATATAAGCAAATATTCCAAGACATTATTGAATCGGTTGGGTGCAAAAATCAAGAAAAAACAGCCTCACATGCAAATGTGAAAAGTGGTATATCCTTAACTAAATGCACCACGCTTCAAATTGCTTCAGAACCCACCGTACTCTCCAGATCTGGTCTTCAGCGGCTACTGGCTTTTTGCAGACCTCAAAGAGGTGCAATTTTGGAATCTTCCTATAAGCATCGCGAACTTAGAGAAGCATTGAAATAACTGTAACACTCTTCTTGATGAATAAATCAGAGGCTAGACCAGAGATTTATTTGGTGACGACTTATGTGCATTTACCTGGAATAATTGACTAAATTAATATGCTGCTGGTGCAATAGACAGTCAATGCAATAGAAATCCATTAAATCTGTTTCCTGGTATAGAGAGGCGTGATATGGTAATTTACATGGAATGAGTATTGTTCTTAGAATCAACCTAATATTGTAGAGCTCAACATAAGTCGCTGGAAATTCAAGAGGAATACCTATTCACTTATTGAATCAATTCAATTAAGCAAATCCCAAGAGACAAATCAATCAATTGGTCAGTTAGAGGCAACAGAAAAACGTTAACAAGGATGAATAAATCATGAGGAAAAAATAGTGTGCAATTAACGACGTACATTTATAATTAATTGTAATTACTACTACAAGATGCGGATTGATTAGGTTCTATCACTTATTCATTATATGTCATTGGGGAGCTTTTATATTAAAATACATTTAGATGCAATAGGTGTCTAGCTAATAAGTGGATTTGATTTGTAAGTGGAAACAGTGATAAGCTCTCTATTTACGAAAACTTTTGTCACACATGGATCATCAAATTAGAAGCAGCACTTACTAACATAGCCACCAATATACCTTTGATATACCCTCGGACGGGGGGAGAAGTCTTCGTTCATTATCTTTTGGCACGACACAAGCCCATTAATTTTCACTTACCAGCAAAGTGGAGTGTGAAGGTCGTCTTTCCGTGCCTTTGGTGAAAGATTACTTTCATGCATCAAAGTCGTGTCTATAATTACGGAAAATTGGTGGAAGAATATACCGAAAACAATTCCACGTCATGGGGATAATTGAAATGCTGGGCTTTCACGTTTTCATACTTTTTACTGTGAAGGAAAAACTGTTTCACTCAGAAGTCTTCTCAATTTGAGGGGAGAAAATAAAGTTAAAGCCTGGACCTATGAAATAACATCTGAAACCTTACGCTACGGGCCTTTTATTTTTGACAATGCAGAACTTCATATGAATACAATCAAGCGACTAAATTAACCGAGGCTCCTTACGATTTTATGTCCGTGCTAAATGAGAACATCGATAAGCCTGTGGAGTAATGACAGATCGCCTCATCGTGTTACGCCTTGGAAGAAATTTAAATGATATATCGCTTAAGGAAGCCCGACTAGAAGATAACTCTCTTGGCCATACTACTAATAGAAACAAAAAAATTGTTCCTTCCTTTCTTAACGGGGTCCCTAAACGTGAATAGTCTCTGGCTGAGCCAATGCAACCTTTCATCTTCTGCGAATCCAGGTACTTTTGTCCAGACCAAGCGCCCTGGCATCTGCGATGGCGGGGATTCGGTCTATCTTGTCGCGCGGTTGTATCTTCTACTCCATTTGCTATTTTCGCATACGAAACCATATATCCATCGAAGGATTTTTCTCTCGTAGGATTTCGGTTTCTGCTCTCCTTTTGTGCTTATCGTAGCATATTCAATGTCTATAGAGCTTGCACTTGCTCTTCCGAGATTGGAGTTTTGAAGCCATTTGTTTACTCAAACCGAAGTAACAGCAGTTTCTCAGGGTAATTCCTTATTGGACCTCCACTAAGGTTTTATTCCTGGAGTTGATGTTGACTCCGAGGTAGATGAACTCGTTGACTTGATCAAAGTCGTTCCGAAAATAATGACGTTTTGTTCTAAGCGATGAACAGATGTATGTTTTTTGGTTGATAGTATGTGTTACTACAAGGTCTACCAACTGTGCCTGTTCTTCATCGTTGTGAAAGCCTCAACTTTCGCACGCCAATACTACAACATCAGCCTAATATGAAGAGTTCTATGAACTCCTGGATGGAGCCTATCTATCCATTTTTGACGACTTCCAACTAATCGCCTTTGCGGCAATACTATTACACGGAGATAAGTAGCACTAAGTTTCCAAGGCTAAGGATCCATTAAGCAACCTGGCACGCATCTAGCATTCAAAACATACATTACTAGGCGGCGTGAAAAGTAACCTCCTTGACCGCCAGAATGCGAACTGCGACAGACCCTCCGATGCGGTTACCGAGGATAATGTCAAAAAAATACATGAATTGTGTTGGCTGACCGGAAAGTGAAGGTGCGCGAGCTAGCAGATACCACAAAGATTAGAGCTGAGCGCACACGCTATATTTTGGGCAATATTCTGCATATGAAAAAGTTATCCTGCCGATGGGTGCCGCTGGGTGCCGCGCATGCTCACTCCTGACCAAAAACACGAACGCGAGAGCACTTCGAAAGAGTGTTTGGACTCGCTGATGCAGAATCGGGCGGACTTTTGGCTTCGATTGGTAACTGTTGATCCTGGATCCACTATTACACACCAGAGAACAGAATGATTGCCCGGCAATGGACTGAAGCCCGCATAAGTGCACCGAAGCGGCTGAGGGAGGCTCAATGGGTCGGAAAGGTTATGGCGTCGGTTTTCTGAGATTGTCATGGCATGCTCTTCGTGGACTACCTTGAAAAAGAAAAAACCATCAACAGCGAGTATTCTTGTGCATTATTGGAGCGATTGAAGGCCGAAATCTCTGCAAAATGGCCTCACATGAAGCGTGTTTTTGCAAGACAATGCGCCGGCGCATTAGAGCATCGACACCACGGCTAAAATCAATGACTTTCGGCTCCAATTGCTGTGACATCCACCGTATTCGCCCGATTTGGCTCCCTCTGACTATTATCCCTTCCTAAACCTCAAAAGATGGCTCATCAATAAAAAAAATTCAGCTCACGCGAGGAAATCATCGACGCCACGGAGGACGGGAAAATTACTTTTCGGACGGGATCAAGAAGTTGGAAAATCGCTGGAATAAGTGTATCAAGCTAAAAGGGGACTATATTGAATAAAATAAAAAAAAATTTGTTCATTCCCAAGGAAGTTACTTTTCACCCCACCTAGTATGAGGGGCAAATGTCGACTCTTCCTATTTTCTTGTAGAGGATAAATTCAGAGTTCAACTTTCTAATGAGAAGAAGCTGCGAACCGCACAGAAAAAGAGCCTCAATGTTGGAAATAGGGATGAAGCAGAACCGAACCGAATAGCAGGAAATAATAGATGTATTTTAGCAGCATTGAAAAGAGAATGATACAGTAAGAGGAGAAACCACCTTCTGTGAATGAATAACCAGTTCTATCACACAGTATAGAAGAGATTAGCCTGACTATTAAAAAGTTTAAGACCAACAAGCCCGCCGGTTCTGATGGTTTACCAGCGGAGGTCTTCAAATACGAAGTTGACGTTTTGATAAGATGCAAGTCAAGGCTCACCACCTTTTCTTTATTGTGAGGGGATCTACTTGGCGACGGCCGAATTCGGGATCCTGACAAATCTGATCCAATTGTGGCTCATGACAATGGAAAGCTGGAGATGCAATGTGCAGTTTGGGTACAGCTCTTTTAGAGTGTTTTAAACATTCACCGGATTTTCGTACGGAGATGAGCTGTAATGTGGTTTATTCTGATGTTCGTCCTCCATGATTTTCTTAAACGCTTCTTTGAATGGCCTTGCTGCACTTTCGGCAAACCCATTTAAGACTGGATGATATGGAGAGGTTGTGATGTTCTTAATAGAATTCAAACAACGTTATTTCTTAAATTTGTTGGCCTTTTTTCCACATTTTTCTTGTACTTGGCGTTATGACCATATTCAAGGCACTGAAAGCATTTGAATAGCAGGCAGCAGCAGCAGTACCTAAACATACGACCGTTACACTGCGAATAAATTATTGCATAAGAAGCTCAATCAGTTTAGTCCGCAATAATATGGGCAGGTATCCAGGTATCGAGCTAGTTGGAAAGATCATTTAGAAAATTACGATGACAATATCCAACGATATTAGAATAAGGCTGCCGAAAATGACAAACCAGAAACTCTTAGTAAGAAGCGATCTGGATCTTGGTCTGAAACGTAGCTCTGCTTATTCTCCGAATCATACAGGTCTGAGTGAGTAATCCTTCTAGGCCAAAATAATAGCGAACGTCTATAAAAGATAATGCAAAGTCAAAAGAATACTTCACTTCAAGCTGAAGTATAAAAAACTAATTTAATCCAAAAGTTTAGTTACAGTAAAGTCAACTTGTAATCACTTCCTCAACAAAAAGAAATCCAGGAAGGTAAAGTAAGTTACCATGCCAAGGGCCCCTTCATTAGCATTTATTTGAAATAAAAACTCTAAAGAGTGCGGATTTTATTCATTTTTTATGTAAACGACTCTTACAAATGCGGTTCTAACGAATAAGCAATAAATTTCAAAGAAAACGTATCCACCGTATGAACATAAAAGATCCGTCGGAGACCGGATAACGTTTTTTTCTTGCTTTGTAGTGGAACAAAAGTAATCTGTTACGGGTTGTAAAAGAAAACGGAAACTTCTGTAGAGTTCGTGGAATTATGGTGTCTGAGGGACAAGTAAGTCGAAAGTCGGCAGTAACTTGAGGCTTTAGTTACAGAGGCCGTTTGGAAAAAACACCTGAATTGACTTGGAATTTCATCTGTGGTATTCATGTGATGTGTTCAACATTTTGGTATAATTATCAGCGAAGCCTAAGAGAGAATTTATGCAGAAGATAACTGAAGTTATTTTTAATTTATAAAATGTTATGGGTATACTTCATTATATCTAAGCATTTACCTCAAAGAAATTTCGTTGTAACCTGTAAATGTAAATTTTGATTGAAAATACACTATTTTTAATAAGAAGGCTTAAATTTTTTATTTATTCAAAGAGTATATAGATTGGGGTTGTTAAAACCACATGTTGGTGACTTTCATATCTTGTAATTTAGGCACTAAAAACTGGATTATCATGTCACGATAACGAACACCATTAATTTTTACTGCCTGACCAGTCGCATTTTGGAAGAAGAATGGTCCGATAATGCCTCCAGCCCAAAATCCGCACCAAACAGTCATGCTTTGTGGATGCATTTGTTTGAACCCCAAATGCCACAATGTTGACGATTAACGAAGCTACCAAGATGATAGAAGATGATTTTGCTTAAAAAATCAGCATCCACTTGTTGTTATTCCAAAATCCATTCAACGAACTCTCTTCGCGCTGCATGGTCAGTAGTCTTCAGTTCTTGAGTCAATTGAACTTTGTTAGCATGGAGTTTCAAGTCTTTTGGTTCTCAAAATGCCCAATTCTTGACTACGGTGCCGAATTGATGTTCTTCGACTGTCAGCAATACTCTCGCGAACTCCTTCGATGTTTTATGTTGAACGACTTGTGACAGGACACCCAGAGATCACTAATTAATCCAGCCTCCCTGAATTTTTAAATTATTCTCTTCAGAGCTGATGGTTTTAAATCACTATGACGGCCATATATTTTACGAAAATTGCGGACTGTAGCTGACAAACCTTCATTATTTTCAAAATATTGCCGAACTATGAAAATGCGTTATTCTTCCGTATAGCGCTCCATTTTTTCTAACCCCGAAATGTCAGCTATCACATTGTTATCTTTTTTTCCGTTGTCATCACTGTACTATTAAATAGCGCAAAATTAAAATTTTGCGTGAATTATGGAACAGCCTTTACATGTTAGTTACATTTTTTCCAAGTTCGGAAAATATTATTTCATATTTCTGTAAAAAAAGGTGTTAAGAAAATCTATTTAAGCACTTGCAAGTGTTCATTTAATAATTTTGAAACAAATACTTATATCTCTTTATACCGTATTCATTCAAGACGTGCAGTTTTAACATGTTTGTTGCGTTCTCCGCATGTTTATTAGGGTGTCCCATATATGGGTGAAAAAATTTTTTTTTTGGATATCGAAATACATACCTCCTATTTCTTATAAACTACCCAGACTTACTTAAATACAAAATTTCATCTTCCTACGCCAACGCTAACCCGTGCCGACAGAATTCTGAAGATTTTGAAAATTGCTGTTTTTAACCCTTTTCGTTATACAGGGTGAGTTTTTTAACTTGAGACATCCAAATTACTCGAAAAATACGCGATATCGCGAAAAATGTTTCAGACAAAAGTCACAATGTTCTGAAGGGGACATAAGATGGTGACCACGAGTTTGACCTTGAGACCAATTTTCAAGGTCAAACGAAGGTCACTTTTGATTTTCCAAATGTTAATTCCTGATTATTCCATTCCCATTTCGACGTTTATTTCCCGAGACTATTTCAACAAGTGCTCGAAAATGTGACCATTCACTTCAATACACTTGTCTATCCGCGCTCTAAATGAATCAACAGAACTGAGAAGTATTTCTAGCGTAATCTTCCGGCAAGCTTCAGTTATTCGTCTTTTCATGTCCTCACGTGTTGTTGGCTTTTTTCTGTAAACTTCACTTTTTAAGTAGCCCCACAAGAAGAAATCAAGTGAAGTAAGATCAGGTGATCTAGCAGGCCATTGCCTCGAACCCCCTCGTCCGATCCATCGTTGATGGTAAATATTGTTTAATACGCCCCAGGCTACTTGGGAATAATGGGCTGGACAACCATCATGTTGAAACCACATTGTTTGTCGCAACTCCAATGGCAGTTGTTCTAGTAATACTGGAAGATGGTCCCGCAAGAAGTTTGCATACTTTTCGCCATTCAAGTTGCCTTCAAACATTAACATTCCAAGGGTGCTAGCATTCAACTTGTCGCAACTAAAAAGGGTTTTCGGTAGCCCAGTAATGCATATTATGTCGATTGACCGGACCGTGATTGGTGAAAGTCGACTCATCAGAGAATAACACCTTGGCGAAGAAAATGGGGTCTCGTTCAATTTGGTGAAGTGCCCGTTGACAAAAGGAAACCCGGTTGCGAAAATCCTTACTAGATCACTAGAAAGTTCTTGATGCATTGAAACATGATAAGGATGATATTTATGCCGATGTAATATCTTACAGACAATCGTTTGAGAAATTCCTGATTCACGTCTTACTTGGCGAGTGCCAATGTGAGGATCGTGTGCAACGGCAGCTAACACTGCTATTTCATTGTCCTCAACAGCCACCCTATCTGACCGATTCCTTTTCTTTGGTTGCACACTTCCTTCACCAGTGAATTGTTGGATGACCCGATAAAAGGAAGCGCGCGATCGTATATGGTCTGGGAGACGTTGGGCGTAAAGAGCAACAGCACCATCGATGTTCCTTTCACTTTCTCCATAGATCAAAATCATTTCAATTTTCTCTTGAATTGAAATAGCCTGCATTATTAATCTGGAAAACCTTACTAATAATAATCAGTTCCTCAAAACAAATATCGAACTTCTAACACCCTAACAACGTTGGAAACCGATTAATGATTTAGGCGTGCTAGTGCAGTGGTATCTAGCACTGAATGAATAAGACCTTTGAGACAAAGTCGTGTGCCCCATTGAGGAATACGACTGAACAATGAAAATCAGGAATTATCATTTGAAAAATCAAAAGTTACCTTCGATTGACCTAGAAAATGGGTCTCAAGGTCAAACTCGTCGTCACCATCTTATGTCCCCTTTAGAACCTTGTGACTTTTGTGTGAAACATTTTTCGCTATATCGCGTATTTTTCGAGTAATTTGGATGTCTCAAGTTAAAAAACTCACCCTGTATAGCTAAATCAATTGAAATATTAAAATTTTTATGAAATATTTATTAAAAGAAGATAAAATTACAGATCAGGGAGGATATTTTCTTTTGAGGGCCCCTTTATTTATAGTCTGGATGCAGATTTCTATGCTCCTGAACACAGCGTAGCAAAAATTACTTTTGCTCTTCCTTTGCATTGATCAAACCATGAAAATCTTGCAGCCGTATCACTAACTGCCCTTAAAGAAAGCACTTTCCTCTTTGAATATGCAACATCTTCATCCCATGTAGAAACGGGTCTCTGGAGGAAATTTTTATCAAAGAAAATAAATTTGTGCTCTTGACAGATACAAAATCACTTGATGATTTTCCTGCAACAATGAATAAGGCAGTATTATTATTTATTGAAAAATAAAAATAAAAAATAGTACTACTTATTGTATTCCTATTTACTATACAAAAAATCAGATATATCTTCTTCAGATGGAATGTATCTCTTCCCAGAATCATACAAACTCTCTCTTTGGAAATTCACTACAATGTTCGTTTTGGTTTGTTCATTAACTTCATCATCAAAGAGTGATAAAACGGCAATTTCTTCTCACAAGTACCAAAGATGTTGACTACACTTGCTCAGAGCTGCTTTGGAGATCAATTTGTCAACAGTTTCATATTCCTTAAGCCTCTTTAAAAACCACAAATCTTGATTTCATGCCTTCACCGTCAGACTACATCCAAGCCATGGTTTTACATATAAAACAGCAATGAATAAACAGACGTCTTGAAGTGCTCACTTATGTATCCTTGGTGCTAATTTTGAACTAGAATTGCAACAAACATATCTTTAAAGAGTAAATAGCTCTAGCCATCCACCTTGCTTGATGCAAGGTCTAATTTTAATATTTTTTTTCACTGTCTCCTCCTATGAAAATAATCGATTGTTCAATCAGTTCCCGATAATTGTCACGTCCAATGGTTTTTTGCAGTTCTTGATTATAAAATGCCAACAAATCTTCTATTGTTGTATTATGAAAATGTCGTGTGACGATATCGGATATGTTTCAATGGCAGCAGGATTAAAACCAGTTCGTAAACGTGACGGTGACAAGCAAAGAGAAGTAATTCCCTGTCTATTTTTTGTTCCCAAAGTACAGAAGCTCCTTTCAATTGCCCTGTATTAGACGCAGTTTTGTCACAGCACATTATTTGTACTTTGTCATCGAGGTTCCAGTCATAAAGTGCGTTCGACACAGCTTTAGCTTGATCCTGGCCGGAAGAGCTCTTCTACAGACAGAAGTTGTTCACCATTTCAGGCATATTATTCTGAAAATCTGATTTTATAGATTCCGCTCTATCTTTTCGACTCTGTGTGCGAATACGTTGAATGGACGATTTGTTTATCGGAAAATCATCACAGCTAAAATCTTAGTGCTTCTATAGTACTACAGCCTGAAGTATGTAGACAGAATCCCTTATGCTTAATTGACATCTATCTAAAGCTGCAACTAACTTAGGCGTGATAAAGTTTTTTCTTCCTCTTTTTTAAGTAGTTTCAGAACTTACGATTTGAGAGGTGGATGCCACGGGTTCCTCAAGGTGATGTGCTTGTGTCTGAATAGAATCTTGCGTAGTAACAGATGACGATAAACCTTCGAAACACATTTGCCCACATCTTTTTTTCTCTTCATTTAACTTTCTTTGTCGTGCCCTTTCTTCTTTTTCGGCTAACTTTTTGGCTATACCCGTAAAACACCCTGGATGCCCTGGTTCTCTTTGTTTTTTTTTTTTTAAATATCTTATCTTCTTCAATTTTCATCCGTTCCAAAGCATCAGTGTGTGCTATATCAAATAAATTATTTAAATTGTCTTTAAAGTCCTCCTCACAGCACTTGTAAATATCTTGTATTTTTTTTAGAATTTTTTTGCAACTCCCTCAAAGCATGGTGAAGATCCACAAGTTTTCTTACGCAGTTAGGTATAGCTCTGGTCGGGATTCTAGCTTTTTCCCAAAATATAATACACTCCCGATTGACGAGACTAGCGCTTTCACTAACAGTCAATTTAACCTCGCGAATGTTAAAAAAAAGTACTGAAGGAACTTGACAATTAGATGGTGACCTATGATTTAGAAATTTAAAACTTTGAAAAATAAGGGACACCCTATTGTTTATATTATGTTATATTGCAATTTAATAGCTACTTTCGTTTCAGAACTTTGAAATGACTTCCTTCTTGTGAAGTAGCTCAACCTTTAGAAAGTTGGTCTTGCTATTGATACGGCTGTCATCGTAACAGATGTAATATTCTACTTTGAGTGCAGACGACGAATATGAGAATACTATATGTTCGGTTATCAATCAGCAAATACAATTTTCGAACTTTCATCACAAACCTGCTGCAGCTAGAACATTATTTCGAAATTTCGCTTCCAAATTGACTCTGTTTCTGCAATTCTACCATCCATTTTGGAAGCCATTTTGTAGTATTTTCCAACGTTCTTTCAGCATAAATTGATTAAACTAATTATAATTAAAAAAACAGATAATGAGTTTCTGTTAATTTTTTGAGTGCATAAGAGTTTTCAGTGTCAAAATAATAGATGATTCGAAAAGATACCAACAGATGGCCCATCCTCCCAACTTCTCTGTCACCACTCTAAGCAACCTTTTGCAAACTTTTTTTAGCATTTAAGCCTTGAGATTTAGGGGTCCTTATTAAAGGACCCCTATTTGATTTTGACTAGAACGTTATGCAGGCTGAGTTTTCCGATGACCGGCTAAAAGAGGGTTCTCTTATCCAGCCGTGCAGAATTTCAGTGCCACCATTTGTGGGCACCGAATTCAACACAAATGCCACCACTAAGCATATGTTCGGTCACTTTTTCCCACTCTAGGAGCATTATCTCGATTAAGGCTTATTTTTCGAGATTTAAATCTGAGTTTCCCCCGTATAGCAATACCACATATTTCTTTGTAGCATTCGCTGCAGTATATATTTGTTAAGTGTCGTTACAACTCATGTACAAGACCGAAATTCTCTGTTCTTAAAACGTTTGGTAGGGATGTTTAGATTACGAGTTTATCTGATTGGAAAGGATCCAAGACCCGCCACCCTACACTGGGAGCACTTAGCTCTTAATTAAACCCCCTTTAACACTAGAATGTATACATAAAATGAACCGCTACCCTATTAACATGTTTACATCGCTATCTCTACTCCAGCCTCCAAACACAATCATAGAACTTACACGTAAGAGTAAATCGAGTAACTCCAAATGAAGTGGGTCACACTGACTAAAGACGAGATGCCGTCGTTGTTTGGTGTATGGGATTTCAACCGCTGCCATCTGGGCTTACTTTTAATTAAAGGTGCAAGACCCCAGGCTTTACCATCTGGAGGTGAGACTTGCCGGCATCATATTGGAAGAAGAATTGATCATTAACATCTTCGGCAAAGAACCACATAAAACATTCAATTTATTCGTATGCAATGGCTGCTGTTGGAACACCTACAGCTCTTCGCGGACTTTTTTCATATTTTTTAACCAAAAATGTTCAACGCATACAATGATTTTAAGTGAATATTTCGATCTCCTTCTTCTTTCAGTAGAGCCAAATAAGCCAGAGATAGTCTCTTGGGCTTAACTCTTGAGTCAGAATGATGTTTTTAGCGGTCGCCTGCGTAAACACTTTATATTCGAGAAGGTCCGTAAGTGGTAAGACTCGCGATCATATCGGTATATGACATTGTAGATCGTACTTAACTTGAGCTTTGTCTATTGCCAGCTGTAGTAGTACAAAAAAGGCAATTCGGTACATTGCTCTCGACCCAAAAGCGAATACTATTTCAAATACAGTTTCGAATGAAAATATGTAATCCGCTCTTGCTATTGTTAAGGGTTGCTAATCTGTCTGAAGTTTGCATTACTTTATGTAATCCCTGTAAATTTACTTTGGCATCTCTTTATCAGAAATCTTTTTCATTGTATTTAGATACTTACGAGTAGATTGGAATATGGTACATTTATTTTAAACGTTGTGATACGCAACAGTGGCAATCGATTTATTTTAGGATGTTAGGCAACATAAGCCTCCTGAGGTGTTTTGAAGAATTTTTTTTGTTTAGCAATCACTCCACTCAATGACTGACTATAGTCAGTAGACCTTGAGTTATAAAATGTTGACACATAAAACCTCTCCTTATTTGATAAGATGTCTTCTAGGCATCATTTACCTTCAAACAGAATATGTGTTAATCCTAAACGTGCGACCTACTTCATCTGTAACATCCGTGAAATACACGAAAATGAAACAAAATCGACATGAACAAGGACATTTCTGTAAACAACCAAAAAGACTCATAAAACATTCACAGAATTCCATCTACCAAATGACCAGGCATAAACCTCGGATTGATAGCCGAAATCCTAAACCCTGCCTTCAGTCATTTTTCTTTCTGTTGACAAGGAGAATAAGGACTAAGATTAGGATTTCCCATTACATACATATGCTGAGGATGAATCAACTCGAATTGGGCTATGCCTTTGTGGATTTGGAGAACTGTGAGACGAAACAGTGTCGGCAGGATACAAGATGCCGTATGCATAATTAATTTATGAATGCCTTTCGGATTCACAATGAAAGTAATTTGCCATAAATCAAATTGTTTATGAAGTTTATGAATGTTTAAGGCTTTTAACATTGGCATGGGAGTATGGAGCATTTCGGATGCTAATCTAGGAAGGAAGAGAGTTAATTGTTCCGAATGGGAATTGCCTTTAAGTATGTCTTAATGGATTTGTAGAAGTTTGAAGTTTCAATAGACTCTGGTAGCCTTGAGCGCTTTAACTTTCTAAAAATTGGGATATATGGTTCTTCAAATAAAATTAAATAAAAATGTGTATGTTGAGAATTTGAAATTCTAAGATGAAGTGAAAAATTCGTAAACTTTTAACTTTTCGAAGGTTCACCCTGTTTGAAGTTCAACTCGAATAAGTGAACCGTTAAAGGGTTGTTTATTTACTTTGTTGTAGCTTTCCTGATAGACCCTCAATTTGCTTATGTGGTTGTAGATTCATAAAAGAAATGATGTGAGTTATATCTAACTAAAGCTAATAGAATTATGCATAATCATCTTCATGTGATGTCAGATGATGGAGTTTCGTAAAACTCGAAGAAGTCTGCGCTACCTCCCTGACTGTTTCCAGTATTTTGAATGCTTTTACTCTTAAGCATAAAGAAAAACAAGTTTCAATCAGTCAGTTATACAGCATCTGAAATTCTTGGCGAGTGTCTCACGTGTTATTACTGATTTTCGGTACAAACACACAAAGCTATCAGGTGTGAAATGGACACGTTCTTCTGGGTGATCAGCTGATGAAAGGTGAGCCGTCTGGTGGATTCTTTCTTAACTATATGTTTTTTTGGCATCACTAGTTGTAATAGAAGTTTAACTTCCTTTTGTCCACCACGCTCGTCCTATTCCAGTGCATTCCGTTAGGAATTTCATCGCAATTAGTGAACAGTTGCTGTAAAAGCCAGAAGAGAATTCAGATCGTCATTATCAGCTAAGTTCTCTTCGAAGATCATGATAACAGCAATGTAATAGGTAAAGTTATGGCGCTGGGTTTCGATTCATGATAACAGATTTGTTTCGTTCAGAAGAAGATAAAAAGCACGCTGCAACATAATACAGCTATAAACTTACTTACTTCGGGTTGCGGATCCGAGGTGGATCTGGCCCTCAATTAACAAGCGTCTGCAGCCAGCTCGATCTTTCGCTAGTTCCCTCGAATTTCGCATGCTTAGTTGGCTGAGGTCTCTTTCCATTAGCAAGCACTATATGAGTCTCGGTCTTCCTCTTCTTTTTTTTTAAAGAACTTAACACTCAAGTGTGTATAAATACACTTTAAATGCCTCAAGCATGTGTTAAGTATTTTTTGAAAAATTGGACAGAGAAAGAAGAAAGATTTTTTTTGACAAATTTGATTTTTGTTGACTGACTTTCGGGCACGGCTGGGATTCGAACACCGAACCTTCCGATTTGGAAGCCAGTTCTGCACCACTTGAGTCACGTCCACCCTCTACTGCGCGGTCCGTCGGGTCCGGATTCGAAGACTTTTCGGACCGGAGCGTTGGTGTCCATCCGCTCTAAATGACTAAGCCATCTCAGTATTACGAATTTCACTCTTCTGGGTAGGTCGATGTCGCTACATTCGATACAGTTCGTCATTGTATCACTCGAAGAATTTTCCTGGCAGGGATGCCGAAACTAGACATTGCTCTGTATAGCTCGTCTCCATCGATGCTGTCATATGCGGCCTTGAAATCGATGAATGGGTGGGGTGTATCGATCTTAAGCTCATAGGTCTTCTCCAAGATCTGCCGTAGTGTGAATATTTGGTCGATGGTGGACTTTCCTGGCCTGAAGCCACACTGATGTGGACCTATCAGGTTGTTGACGAATGGCTTCAGGCGTTCACACGATATGGCAAATAAGATCTTATATGCGATGTTAACGAGACTTATGCCTTTCTTGAGAATCGGAAAAACAATGTTGAGGTTCTATTCAACGGACATACTTTTGTCCGACCATACGAGGGCGGGTCAATAAGTCCGTGACTTTTGGATTAAAACACAGATTTTTTGATAAAAAAATAAGCTCTATACACTTTGTCCAACGCTTCTCCAATTTTTTTATCCCTTCCAAAAAAATGATTTGTCGAGGTCCTCAAAATAGGCCTTTTTTTGCGAGATGACTTCATCATTGGAGTCAAATCTTTTTCCACCAAGCCATTTCTTCAGGTTTGGGAACAAGAAGTAGTCGCTCGGAGCCAAATCTGGAGAATAAGGTGGATGAGGGAGCAATTCATAACCCAATTCATGGATTTTTGCCATGGCAACTGCACATGCGTTTGTGGTCGACTGTGAGCAAACGCGGCACCCATCTTGCGGAAAGCTTTCTCATGCCCAAGTGATCATTCAAAATTGAAACCACTGAGCCATGCGAGATCCCTACGGTTTCCACAATCTCTCGCACTTTCAATCTTCGGTCGGCCAACACCATATCGTGAATTTTTTCGATTGTTTCGGGTGTAGAGACCTCAACTGAGCGTCCAGGACGTTCGGCATCTTCAGTGCTTGTACGGCCACAACGAAATTCAGTAAACCACTTTTTTACCATTGAAATCGATGGTGCAGAGTCCCCATAGTATTTATCAAGCTAAGCCTTGGTCTCGGTAATGGTTTTTTTTCGCAAGAAATAATGCTTAATAAGCACACGAAATTCACTTTTTTCCATTTTCTCCTCAAATTAGTGAGTAGTCTGATAAAAATAGCTGTCAAACACAAACTAACTGACGTAGCAAGTTTAAATTTTGACAGGAGTCAACTGACAGATGCCTGTTGACAGGAGCAGTGTTGCTGTTTCAGTAAAGAGGTCAGAAATTCAAAAAGTCACGGACTTATTGACCCGCCCTCGTATTTTAGAGATGCATTGGTGTATGCTTTTTACCAAGTCATCGTCTGCCACTTTGAAGAGCTTGGCGGTCAGGCCGTCCATTCCTGCAGCTTTGTTGGATTTCAACTTAGATATTGCTATCGTCACTTCATCCAGGTCGGGTAGATGGAATTGTTGGTCTACATCGTCCAGGTTAAAAGGTTCATGACAGCGTGACAGCGGTACCTATTTTTTGGTTCGTCATTGCCGTTATACAGTCTAAAGAAATCTTATTTCCATATCTTCGGCATCGACTGCAAATCTACCACGATGTTCTTTTGTTTATCTCTACAGGTTGCGGTTCGGAGTTTGTATCCGTAGCATATTTTTTTTACCGTTTGGCAAAACTTCCCAATGCCATTACTGGATCAGCATCTCTCAACTTCCTCGAGCACGCAATTCCCATGCTCTTTCTTTTTCCACTTCCGAAACCGGGGGTCGTCTCTCCTCTTCTGTTCATAGAGCACGTGAGCAGCTCTAGTCCTCCTATTCTACGCAGTGCCACTTTTTATGCATCTTGGTAAGCTGCGTGTGCTTGCCGGCATTCGTCATTAAACCAGAGGTTTCGTTGTGTTGGTCGAGTTAAACCCACTACATCAGGAGCGGTATCTGTAATTGCTTTCTGGCAGTGTCGCCACTGGTCTTCGATACATTATCCTGGCGGCAGTGGACCTTTTGAAAGATTAAGGAAGGCTTGATCGGAAAAGGATTTGGCCATCACTTTTGATCGCAGCCTTTTGACGTCACATTTTCCAACAGGATTGCATTTTCCAGCTCATTGCCTTTGGGGTGTTCGGGATATCCTCAACCATACCTTGGCTACAGTAAGGTAATAGTTAGAACTGATGTTAGCTCCTCGGAACGTTCGTTCTATAAAACTGGTCTTGCACCGATCGCAATGTGGTCAATCTGCTTGACGGTAAATAGATCAGAATTTCATCAATTCCCCAAGTGAATATCGAGGTATGGAAACTGCATGGTACGACAACGCTTTGCCCCCGCGCCGGAAATTCGAAAATGTTGGCAAATTTAGCATTGTCATGGATTGAAACGAGGAACTCGGTTGCATTTCGGAAGCTCAACACTCCAAATACGCGTTGCTTTTGGCTCAATTACAATCGTCATAGTAGATGTCTTAGTTTTCATTCCGTTTTTCGTCCTTGGCTTGTGTCTGTTTCGAATATTTCGTCTTTTTTCCAAAACCGGGCACTGAGTTTGGTATCACAGTTCCCAAACTGGGTGACCAGTTTCATTATACTGTTGCGGTAAATTTTCCCCCAACAAGGTTTACCTCCTTCCCTTGTACAAGTCTTCTCGTACTCTGGCGAGCTCTGGCGAAGGTGGAAGGCAGCTAGGGCCTTATCAGCCAGTTGCCCACCAACCACAGACCTCGAAAAAGAACACACACATACATACGGGTTTGGTCAATGAAGTCCTAAGCTCGAGACAGGAGAATCGCAACGGGTAACATCAGACACGACGTCTGAAAGTCGTCGATGGGTGCGGCCGGACTGTCCCATTAAGCCAGACACCCCAACACGATGACCGGTGGAGGAAGACGATACCTGGAATCTACACTCCAATAAAGCAAATAAATAATAGTCACTCCGAAGGCCAATAATACGGGCTCTAACATAAAGAAGATCCTTGGGATTTCAGATGAAATAATCAAACTTGCCGAATTACTTCGAGCTATTTTCTCTTCATCATCTGAAGCGAATTTTATCAATAGTTTCTCTGTTTTTTAATGAAATTTCTTTCTGTTGAGATGATGAAATGGAGGATAAAGGCCAGCCCTATAGTAGTATGTTGCATTTCCCTGTCTCTAAAAATCCAATTAGCCATGGGCTTGCATTAAATACCCTTTAACTACTGCATTCTATATCGCAATTACAGGAACTTTGAGCAAAGAATTTCATCTTTTCAGACCAGGAAACATCAGGAAAACCAAACTTGAATCCTTTTCTGTTATGTTTTCATTTCCAGAACACGCAATAGATTCAATCCAAACCAAGAGCCCGTAACCAGTTACAGGTATGCCATGTGTTTCAAACTCTAATTTAACTGAATCTCTAGAGGGATGGTTCCTTTCAATTGCTTTGTGTTGAATAGACCAAATCCAATCATGTGTTAATGGCTGTTTGCACTTTTGCCAGAGTATCCACCACAACATGCCGTTAATTTCTTTAAATTCTGAAGTCCAACAGGAAATCAACTAAGGCATAAACTACCTTTCATCTACAACACTTTGATGCACCCTTAAGACTTTTAGACATGTATCAAATTGACATCAATTCATAGATGACTTACATACGTATATGTGTATTACATCCTTTACTATAAGAAACCCTTTCTCATCCTTCATCCATTGATATTATATATGTTTTGCTCTTGAAGGTAACAACAAATCTTTTCAAACTTCAAATATTGACAGTTAGGGTGGGAAAAATATAAATCGCTCAGAGCTATCGAACCCTTTCAGTCATTTGACATGTGTCATGGTACTAACGCAGTTCATCTACCTACAACGTGGGATTAAAGGATATAATGTATCATCCTGGGCGACCTTTCCTTCTTGAGGATACCACACACCATTTCATGGAGGATTCCATTCATTTCGCCGCCTTAACCTGTCTGAGAAGTGTTATCGATTGAGTTGGTTGCGGGGTATTCGTATCTAATACTTTACGATACGGGTTTTGAACAATTTGTTTTGTGGCAAAGAACACATTTTGAATGATCTTCATTGAAACTTGTATCGAAGAATCGTGGCAGTGAATTTAAGGAGTGACTTAAGTGGAAACATGAAAAGTTACTGGTGACAGTTTTTTATCTATTGTGTGATACTCCGATGGGCTTAGGTTAAATTTTAGTGGGAAATTTAAGTGAATAAATATTGATAGGAATGTTTCTGGCTGTGCTCAGAAGGATGTTGGAAAACATATAACTTTGTCAAAGTTTTTTGAAGTTGTTATTGATGAAAACCAAAATATAATCCTTAAAACTAATGCTCAGACCAGTAAGCGTTTCTTAAGAATGTCAATAGCATCGTTTTGTCTTATGTGATGTAATGATGTAGCTATCAAGCATGAATCACGGGAAGATAATGATGCCCACTAATATCTTAGGAAGCCTGTAAGTTATGACGCAAAATGATCGATTCATTCTCGAATCAGCTATATGTAGTAGCGTGTGTAGTGCGTGATATGATTCCAAGGGATCTAAACGGATGCTGGGAATTAATTTATTTTACTACCAACTCTATCAAACAATGAGTTAAGTACCTGAATACCCGCATATGGCCACACAAGAGAGCAATAGATAGGTCACACCCGTCAAATCCAAAATATGTCATGGAATACACTCACTCTATCGCAAAAAGAACACAAGTTAATAGAAAATTTTAGTTTCTATATTATGTTTTTAAAACATATGCTTATTCAAGGTCATTAACTTTTAATTTAATAAATTATTTCATCATTTAGATAATAATGGATTAATTATTTCGCTTTAAGAGCAGAATAGACGTGAAATCTTTTAAGTAAGACATAAACTGCTCTAAACTGCCCTCAGTTCGGTCGGGCATTGTCTTCCTCTAATACTTCTTTAAAGAGTGGTGTTGAATTGACAGGAGAGCTTCGTCATGGCAGTGGGCTGTTTAGACCAGAACTTAATGAAATTTTGTCAGTATTCTGTCGGTGGTCTTGGCGATATTTGCCCAAGAGCTTCTTAGACCTACAGCTGTAAGAGTTGGAAGTATTTTAACTGTCCCAATTATCCAGAACCTTTCAACTTGGACGATGTAGACCAACAATTCCGCCCACCCGACCTGGATGGAGGGAAGATAGCAATATCTAAGCAGAAGTCCAACAAAGCTGCTGGAGTTGATGGCTTGACTGCCGAGCTCTTCAAAGCGGCAGGAGATGACTTACTAAGAAGCATAAGTCAACTCATCTCTAAAATATTGTCGGAAAGTATGCCCACAGAATGGAACCTCAGCACTGAAGCCGTTCGTCAACAACCTCATAGGTCCACATCAGTGCGGCTTTAGGCCAGGAAAGTCCACCATCGACCAAATATTCACACTAGTGCAGATCTTGGAGAAAACCCATGATCTTTAGATCACACACTTCACCTATTTTGAGGCCGCCTATAACAGCATCTATAGGGATGAGCTATACAGAGCTATGTCTAGTTTTGGCATCCCTGCCCAAACTCCTCCAAACTCGTCTGTGCAGAATGTCCTTTGATGTTAAAAAAGGATTTAGACAAGAAATACGCTGTAATACGAATTCTCCATGATCATTCTTGAAAGAATTGTACAAAACTCAAGCGCAAGCACATCGCAATAGTTGATTATAATCGGAAGAAAGCAGCGTAGTGTCAGTGGCGCTTTCGCGAGTATTGAGACGGATGCGGCGAAAATGGGATCAGCGGTCAACGAGGGTAAGGCCAAGTATATACTGTCAAGCAAAAAGGACACTCAACAACGATGTCTCAGACAGAAAGTCATCGTCGACAGATATAGCTTTGAGAGAGTGGAGAATGAGATAAACGACGCTCCAGTCTAAAAAGTCTTCGAATCTTATCCCGAGGGACGGTTCAATAGAGGAAGACCGAGACTCAGTGGTCGCACGGAAGTGAAAGGGAACCTCAGCCAACTTAGCATGCAAAACTGAAGGCAGCTAACAAAAAAAGAGCTGACTGGAGACGCTTGATGAATGATGCCCAGGTCCACGGGGGGCCGTACCGCCATCTGAAGTAAGTAAGTAAAATCAAAAGACGGGTATTTATTGTTCCATTATATCATCTATACGCCGGCCCAAGTGGACCACAGTCTAATGTCATAGGCAATATTCAAGCCCTCCGCTATCTCTCTGATGGTTAATTTGCAGTTATTGACCAACATTTCAATGTTTTTGTCGGTTTTAGATGTCGATGGTCTGCCACTGCGTTCATCATCTTCGATTGACTCACGACCACTTTTGAACCGCCCGAGCGGTAAATGACCGTTTTCTTTAGAGAATCGTTGCCGAAACACTTTTCCAACATTTCTAATGATCCCACACCCTTAAATCCGTTTTATACGCAAAATTTAATGCAAGTTAGTTGTTGCAAATTTAAATTCATTTCTAAAATTGTAAAAAATCGCCAACACACACAGAGATAGATGTACTCTTGGCCACGTAACTTTTGCAAATGTCAAGCGATGACGATAATATTTAGAGCAAATATCAACAACAGATATACCAACTTAACAAAAAAACAGAACTCAAATCGGCACAATGGGAGCGCCACACGTTGGTTATTCCGAGAACTTTTTGACCAAGGTCGTATTTCTTCGTACGAGTATTTAAGTCGCGGGTTATATTTTCGTTGAGTCCAGGTAGCTACATGTCTGCTTATTTGCGTGGAAGTGGATCTGGTCAATCCAGAATATCCAATTCACAATCTGAAATAAAGTTATCTTTCCCAAACTCTTACAGAAAAAAAAACTTAAAAATTAAAGAATTTTCGCGAAACCGTTGCGGTAGCAAAAGCAAAGCTCTTCCAACACTGCGACTTTGTGACCGATAATATTTAATTTTAACATAAATATATTTAGATTATCCTTCTAGCTTATCATGTTTGTATGTATACAGAATTTGTGAAAATGAAACTACAAACAAATATTTTTAAAGCTCATAACCCTTGTACTGAAGTACAAAGAAACGATTCCAATGTCCTCTCTGAGACCGAAGGACATTAAAAATTGATACATTCCAATCTTAGAAATTTGCACTCGGTGAATGCAGGTGAATTTCAAATGCAAATTTCAATCTATGGATATCCTCTGCTGGATGATATTTTATAGTAATGCCCAGGTAATCGGTATGCATGAGGCTATGTCCATTCGATATGAATGACAAAGACGGTAAAATATGGAAACTTTGTGAAATTGTATCTGCCTTGAAGAGATTGTCCTTTATTGGAAATTCTTGTGGCCTTAGAGGATTTCAAATCATTTGTGGTGCTCATAGAATATCACTTTCAAATGATTTAGTTTGCTTTCAATCAAGCTATCATCGTTCTTAACCCTGACAATAATCTGGTGGTGTACTATGTACACTTGGGAATCTAAAGTGATAGTATACATTTGATTTTAAAAGTTAAAAACATTGAATCGAATACGAGTGTTCTTTCCAATTTCAATTAAAATTATGGTTTAAGGCAGTTTTAGAGATAATCGAACTTAACATATGAAGTATACTCGTATAATCCTTTGGTAAAGCCTACAATCAAAATTATCGTACAAAATTTGTTCCATCTCTCTCACGGAATAGGATTTTTAGTTTTCGTTGATAGTGAATGGTCTGTATTAAGGTCATTATGTCCAAAACAGTTGTACTAGGGCCATGTATTCCTCATATTACACAGGTATAGTACTATTAATAAATATTTCATTTTAAAGTTTAATATTAAGCAACTTTTTAGCACATTTGAACGCCGATTTAAAGACCGTCACCTAGGCGAAAGATACCATGCTAGTAGGTCTTATTCAAGAGCTCTTGAAAGGAATCTTTGGTGTCGTCGTCTTTCTCCTCTGTGGGGGCGTGCGCGCATATCAGGCTAATGATGGCAAATTTATCCTTGATACGGATTGCTACGAAGCTCTCGGTCATATGCCGGGAACTCAAGACTTCTTGCCTAAGTCTACCACCAACAACAAATCTGCATCCAAATAGGCGCTGCTTTTGCCGGCGATAACAATCGCCGTAGTACTGTCGATGTCGTAGTTTTTCACCCTCATCCCATCGCATTTCATGTATGGTTGTAATGTCTGCTTTCCAGCAGTCTAGGGTCTCCGCTAGTTGTTCGGCTGCACTTGAGCTGTTAATATTCCACGTGCACATCCGAAGTTCGTTGTCCTTAAATCGGTGGCACAACCCCCAACCTGGAGGGCTAGTTCCATTTTTAATACCCCTAGGATGGGGGATCGGTTACAACGAAGTCCAGTTACCCATTCTGGGATGTGAGTTCTGCCTTTGGTCCACTAAGGGCTCTTCCGCCACCATCTATTTTCAAAGGCCCTGACTTAGTCTAAGAAAGCTCCAAATATGTTGGAGTAAACGGATAAGGTGTCAATTCATCTCACGGGTGTCAGCTGGCGCATAGTGAAAGCTCTCCATACAACGCCATCTCATAAATGGTTTTTACGAAAGTAGGATTCCCCGAATTATTTTGATGAAAATTGATAGTTAAATTAATATATAATTTAGTTTCGATATTAATTAATTTTTTATTTATAAAGGTATTAGTAAAATCAATCGCCGAAGTGCCATGACGGCCCAAAAATCGGATATGGTTGTTCTCACTAGAAAACGATGGTTCGGCCATGATTTCCTTGTGAACGTTCCGGGTGCAGAAGTGCGAGCGACGCCGATACTCTGCTATCCAGGATTGTAGATGAATGCAACTCTCACCTTTGGTGAGCACATCAGTCGTTCATAGACCTCCGTGAGGAATCAACGTGTTTCGGCTACTTGTAAAAGTAATTTAAAAAAAATAGTGATTTTTACATAGACAATTAGAGTCGATACTGACAAGTGTTTCGGTAGCCCAGGTGGTAGTGCCGTCGAACATATGCTTACATTTGGTTGTCCCGTGTGGTTCAACGTGAGAGCAAGTCTTTTGGAAAAGATTCGGGTGTTTGAGAGGGCTTGTCTTAGGGCTTGTCTTCGCTTGTACAGAACACCAGAGTCTGAGTACATAAAATTCTATCCTAATGAGGTCTTGTACAATAGGGCGAACCTAATACGAGTGGACAATTTTGTTATTAAGTTGATTCGAAGGCACATTGCAAGAGCAATGACCTCGTCGAACAACCTGATATCTGGGGCTTACTACCCCAATTATATGTATCACGAGAGAGTTCGCTTTGACGGCTTTATTCCTCCAGAAGCGTTCCTCTACCTCGACAAACAAGGTCTGATCCAGGATAGATTGGCGGTGCCGTTAATCTTCCACTTCGCTCGAACAGCTGCGGACAGGCGACTTAACTACGACAGAGACGTCGCACACGGCAGTGCGGAGCGTCTCCGGTTTAGTAGGGCGGTAGGGAGTCGCGACATGAGGGATGTTGCTCGGCAGCACCAACAATTTTGGTGGCTTGCAGAAGAAGGGGAAGCTCCATTGTCGAATCTCTCCAATACTAGATAGCTTCGTTAGGAAGCAGAGCGGGTCTGCCTATTATTTAGTCATGGCCGGCTTACATAGATTTAGGTAGGATTAAGGTAGATTTAAGAACAAAAATTATAAAAACAAAAAAAAAATAAAGAAACAAAAAAAGAAAAAAAATTATAAAAACTGAAAAACAAAAAAAAATAAATAAAATAAAAAAAAAACAAAAAAAATTAAAAAACAACAGAGATGGGTAACATCTTCTAATAAAAGTGGTAATCCACACAAAAAAAAAAAAAAAAAAGTACTTAAACAATACAATAAGTTAGCTTAAGTAGGTTAAGTAGGCTTAAGATTTATTTATTTTTTTTAAGTAGTCTGTAAGTTTTATATTAAGAGAAAAACAAAAAACAAATGTGCATTTACTAAGTTTTTTGCTTAATACAATTTATTTTCTTAGTTTTAGTTTTTAAATTAATGCAATAATAAAAAGAGTACTGTAAGGAACGTCGAAAGACATGTAGATTAAGATTATGTTTAACTTAGAGTGTCCGCATGGGGCCAGTAAGTTAGAATAAGATAGTTTTCTAAGTTATTTAAGCTAATTTTTAAGCGTTTTTTTGTATAGCTTGTAAGAATTTCTGAATTTAAATTAATAAAAATGCATTGAAAATGAATGAAAATGAGTGCCGTCGAACAAGTAAATCAGGGGTCGTGGGTTCGATTCCCGAAAAGTGATAGTAAAGTTTTTTTTTGTTTTTTTTTTAAATTAAAATAAAAAACAGTCGAAAGAATACGAAAGTGCTATCGGACGATGAGCAAAAATGGCGGGACCGGCAGATGACGTAATGTCATCTGATGATCAAGCCGTAATATCGGCCCATCCAGTGGCAATGACCAAACGGAGGAGGACAGTAAGACCAATTCCTTACCTTGTGAAGCGCTCTTCCCTTTCAACGTCTACCGATAAGCTGCCCGGTAGAGTGAGGGAAGAGATGCCAACAACATCGGCAAGGGCAGTAAAACAAAATCAAAAAAGGGAAGTTGCAGACAATGACGACTTTCCATATGCGTCAGACGGCGGAGAAGGTCACTATATGAGAGGTGACAATACGTTCGCATCGCTCGCAGCCTCGGAGTCAGAAGACGAAGAGGATGAAGTCAATGCTCTCAACAACAGCATTAAAGAGCTGCAGCGAAGAGTTCTTGCCATTAAAGACAAACAAATGGCAAGAAGGGAGAGAGAAAGCCAGCCTGCCCCACAGCAGCAGCAAGATGTCGAACAGACAAGGCCACGGGAGCAACAACAAAGCCAAAATAAAAAGCAGCAGCCTACGACAGAGCCAAAAAAATACATACAAAAAAATAAAAACCAACAACAACATCAGCAGCAGCAGAAACAACAACAACAGCAGCAAGAGAAACGACAACAGCAACAACAGCAACAGCAGAAACAACAACAACAGCAACAAAAACCGCAGAAGCAGCAGAAACAAAGAGTTCTACCCATAAATACGTTCAAGATGGAACTCAAAGACACGATCGAGTTATGTAAGTCGGCCATTGGCTCAAACTTTTTTGTTAAGAGACTTAGTGTAGATAGACATGCGATCTACTGTAATACAGTGGAGCGCTATCATAAAATTAAAAACCTGTTAAAGGATTCGACGACGGAGTTCTTCTCCTTCACACTGAAGGGGGAAAAGCTGCAAACTATGCTGCTGACGGGGTTAGAACCGTCTACTGATCCAGAGGAGCTCTTAAAGCTGCTCAAAGAGAAAGAGTGCAAGGGTCTCAAATTCGTGGGGGTTAAGCCGTTCGTCACAGCCAGAGCCAAAATGGAGAAACGGAAGCTACCGTTCTTCCTGGTGCAGCTCAGTCCCGAAAGCCGTCTGGATAGTCTAAGGAGTATCAATGTCCTAGACTACCAGGTGGTTCACTGGGAAAAAGTAAAAAGGCACGAAAACATTTTGCAATGTGTTCGCTGCCAAAGGTTCGGGCACGCCACGTCGAACTGCGAAATGCAGCCTCGATGCGTTAAGTGCGGTAAGAACCACAAGTCTGAAGAATGCGCTCTAGGTAGGGATGGAGCGTCAGAAAAAAGTCAACTCTCTTGTGTTTTATGTAAGAACGCGGGACACACCGCAAACTATCGGGGTTGTCCCAAGTTCCAATACATAAAAAAAGTAAATCTGGCTCGACAGCAAAAGGTGGAAGTTAAGCGTCCACCTGTTCTACCACAAATACCAGCCGTTACTCCCCAGGTTACCTACGCCCAAATGGCGGCAGGTAGGGGAAATACGGCACAGCAAGCGAAGGTTGCTTCTCAGGCCCCAGCGCCTAGAGCACCGGAACCGGCAAGTGACATGCTAGCTATCTTGCTCTCTATCGGGGGCAGATGGCTCAGCTGAAACGTCAAATTACCGAGCAAGCTACACGGGTAGATAAAATATACGCGCTGCTGCCGGGCCTAACGCACCTTCAGTTGTAATGGGTACGTACATGGCGGAGCAAACCCTGAAGGTCCTTGCAGTGAATGTTAATTCACTGATTAGGATTGAGCGAAGAGACACACTGTTTAAGTTGCTTAAATACCAAGCCCCTGATGTGCTTTTGGTTAGCGAAACTAAGCTAACCAAAAGACACAAAATGAGGCACAGAAGGTATAAAATCATGCGAAGAAATCGACCCAACTCCATACAAGGAGGAGGCGTTGCAATCTTCGTAAGAAAAGGTATACGTTTTAAAAGAATATACAGTCGTGTAGTACGTAGGTTTCAGGTGCTAGAAGCATGCATCATGTATATCCCTTTCCGTAGTGGAAAGCGGTTATACATGGTGTCAGTTAATGCATCTAAGGCTACTCAATCCACCCTATTCATCTCAGAGCTCGAGACACTTTTTCGATTTCTGAGACTGGAATTGGAGGAAAACTACTTCATTATCGGCGGAGATTTCAACGCCAAACATAGCGATTGGGGAAATAATACACCAAACACTAGAGGGAACCTGCTATTCAATTGGTGGGGTCAGCACATTGTGATGTACCGACTCGGCCTAAAGGCGACGGATAGTCCGTCGTTTCCTAGGCACGGCTCCTATTTGGATCTCCTGTTGTTCGACACACGAATACAACTGACAGGTACGAACCAACAAACTGTAAACTGTCTTCGCACTTTTGTGTATGACAGTGACCATTGCGGTCTTAGTACCGAAATAACCGTTCCGAACGAAAATGCGGAATTTGATGAGTATGTTCAAAGGCAATTCTACAACTATAGTAGAGTGCGTTGGACACACTTCTCCAGGACACTGACTAGAACACTCTCCTCGAATTCGCTCTACCCACCGTCCAACAGAAATCTGTCAAACGAGGAGATTGACAGGTATCTAAAACTAATGGACGAGACAATTAAACGGACTATGGACAAAATGGTACCTCGGTATCAATACACTGACAACGAAGACTTGTTCCGCAATTCAACTATAGATGCACTGCATCGACATAAAAGTAGACTATTGTCCAGACTGAAGACCTTGTACAGACAGTTTATTGACAGACATTAATAAAAGAAAATTACAGGTCTTCTGTAATTTTGTATTAGAACAATAAAATTCGGGCTGTAAACACCAGCAACCCCAATATGTTCCCGCAAATAAATAAAATATTTCGGAGGAAAGATCAAAACGACCTTCCATGTTTAAAAATCGCCCGAACGACTGACAACGAACGCATACTCTCAACAGCAGGCATAGATCCAAATGAGGCTGTTGATGATGACAACGTCTTTGTGATCGAAGATCCGCAGGAGAAGGTCAAGGCTATAGGAGCGACTTTCCAGGAAGTGTACAAGACAAATGACATCATTGGTCCCAACCACGACCTAGAAGATCGAGTCCTTGTGCACAATTTCTACCTTCAAAATGAAATAATGAACGGGCTAATCGAGAACGCGGGTTTCACCCAGTTCAGTGACGAGAACATGGCAAATAATGTCATCGCCAATGAAAGGGAACAACCCCCATTCATTTCGAAGGAAGAGCTTCAAACGATCTTCGACACAATAAGAAGTAAGAAATCAGTGGGAACCGATGGAATACCGAACATTGTGCTTCGACATCTCCCACTAGAAGCGGTGGACATTTAAACCACCCTGTTTAACAATGCAATGAATAATGCACATTATCCAGCACATTGGAAAACTGCGGTGGTACATCCCATCCCCAAAAGGGATACAGACACCTCCAATCCAGCAAATCTCCGGTCGATCAGTCTCCTTCCAAACATCAGTAAGGTTTTTGAAAAAGTCTGATAATCAATTCGGTTTCAAGGCGGGGCATGATGTTATTCATGCCGCGTCTAAACTGGTTTCTGATATCCAATGGAACAAAGCCAAGAAACAGTGCACTGGTGCCTGCCTGATTGACTTGGAAAAGGCCTTCGATACCGTATGGTTAGAGGGACTCTTCTACAAGTTGGACAGACTGGGCATTAGTAAATCACTACTGTATATTCATTTCAATATGCTCACAGATAGACAGTTCATCGTGAAAAATGGCAATGTGACTTCTACTGGTACATTCAACGTTAAAAACGGTCTGCAACAAGGTGCGGTAAATTCGCCAATCCTTTTCAACATTTACACAAGTGATCTGATAGGTTCACTTCACCATGCCATAGCGTACGCAGACGACTTAATTGCATACAGATCAGGTCCAAAGATTGAGGTTATAAACATTCTTTTGCAACGTGACTTCGATAAAATTAAACAATATTGCGACGACTGGATGTTGAAGATCAACTTTCAGAAGTCGGAAAACATTCTGTTTAGGACGCCTTTGTCTGGGGCCTCTGCGGATACCAGAAAGAATTGGCGTAAGTTTCAGATCGTTGGACAACACAGGCAGCCATGTATTTGCCGAAATGTAGTCAGATACCTTGGGATCTGGCTAGATCAATATCTGTAATTTAACAAACATATAGATGTTGCTCTGGCCAGAGCCAAAGGTGCTTTTGCCCTTACAAAGAGACTGTTTTATAGCAGGCAACTCGATGCGAGGGTAAAGGTGATCTGCTACATGGCCCTTATTCGGCCTATGCTTCCCGTGTGGTTCAACGTGAGAGCAAGTCTTTTGGAAAAGATTCGGGTGTTTGAGAGGGCGTGCCTTAGGGCTTGTCTTCGCTTATACAGAACACCAGAGTCTGAGTACATACAATTCTATCCTAATGAGGTCTTGTACAATAGGGCGAACCTAATACGAGTGGACAATTTTGTTATTAAGTTGATTCGAAGGCACATTGCAAGAGCAATGACCTCGTCGAACAACCTGATCTCTGGGGCCTACTACCCCAATTATATGTATCACGAGAGAGTTCGCTTTGACGGCTTTATTCCTCCAGAAGCGTTCCTCTACCTCGACATGAAAGGTCTGATCCAGGATAGATTAGCGGTGCCGTTAGTCTTCCACGTCGAACAGCTGCGGACAGGCGACTCAACTACGACAGAGACGTCGCACACGGCAGTGCGGAGCGTCTCCGGTTTAGTAGCGCGGTAGGGAGTCGCGACATGAGGGATGTTGCTCGGCAGCACCAACAATTTTGGTGGCTTGCAGAAGAAGGGGAAGCTCCATCGTCGAATTCCTCTAGTGCAGGGTAGCTCCATTAGGGAGCAGAGTTGGTCAGCCTAATTTTTATTAGCCGTGGCCGGCTTACATAGGATAGGCAGGGTTAAGGTAGTTTTAAGAATAAAAATTATAAAAAAAAAGAAAATAAATAAATAGATAAAAAAAAATATAAAAAAATAAAAAAAAAATAAATAAATAAAAAATAAATAAAAATAAAAAACAACAGATGGGTAACCTTATCTAAAAAAAAAAGTGGTAGTCCATACCACACCAAAAAGAAATAATACTTGTACAATAAGATAGCTTAAGTAGGTTAAGTAGATTAAAATTTATTTTATGTAGTTCGTAGTTTTTAGTCTTAAGTTTTATTTTATAACAAAAGATGTAAATACACTATGTTTTTAAATTTTAAAAAAAAAATGTTTTCTTAGTTTTAATTATTTCTAATGTAAAAAAAAAAAAAATTAAAATCTGTACGGTTAGTCGAAAGACAAAATTGAATTGTTAGGTTTAACTTAGAGTGTCCGCATGGGGCCAGTAAGTTAGAATAAGATAATTTTAAGTTAATTAAGCTAATTTTTAAGCGTTTTTTGTCTAGCATGTAAGAGTTACTGAATTGAAGAAAATAAAAATGCATTTAAAATGAAAAAAAAATGAAAAAATTTGGTTAGCACATAAGAACGGCGGGTGAAAAAGCCACCAAGATAGTGGCCGCATTGTCTAGGCTGATGCCTAAAGTTGGCGGAGAGAGGGGGATCGATCGCTAACTCTTTATTGCTGTACGGATCTGAGGTGTGGGCAAATGCGTAGTCAAGACGGGTTCTTTGAAAGCGGCTTACCTCGGTACAGCACGAGGTGTTCCCTTGAGTTGCGTGTGCTTATCACACTGTCATCGTGGCGACCGTTGTGGTGATGGCGAGAAATGTACACCTCGTCTTACTTGCCTAGAAAAGTAGAGACAGATTTCTGTCCCTGAATTCTGAATAAGATAGCGACGGGAGAAGTAGATCGTTGGCTTGCTGGTAGCAGGAATGTCATGAGGAGGTTGCGGGCAGGTGGCTATAACGACTCATTCTGGTACTGAGCCCGTGACTTGGTTAGCCAGTTTCTCTCTAGGCGCGAGAAGTTCAATGTATAATTTGACCGCATGCAGTAAAGGCATCACACAGATAGGACTATTGCAACGAGTTGGAGAATACCGCTGAGCACACTTCGTTCGTTTGCGCAAGTTGTCATCAGTAACGACATGGGTTAGAGGACCGGCAGGACCTGATCACCATGTTCAAAAAAAAATCATTTACAGAATACATGGAGGACCATAGGTAACTACGCCGAGTCTTTAATAACCGAGAAAAAAGAGGAACAGGTGGTGGACAGAGCTGTTCCTCGTCACGCTCAGATTTGGTTCCTACGGAGGCAAGCTGCACTGGCTCTGAATATCTTTGACTCGCCCAAGTTGCTAGCAGAACATCCAAACGAATGAATGGGAGGTATAAATACAAGTTTAGGTAGTCATAGGGCTCCTCACATCCCAATACGAAAGAGATTTTGATTGTGACAGACCAGAAAATAGCCTCGGATAATCTTGAGATCACAGTTTACGACCCTGGCAAACAATTAAAGCACAACGATCTCCTAATCTGCACGTAAAATGTTCCGATGCTCAATAGACTGAATGTAGCCGAAAACTTCAGAAATAAGCTTAGGCAACAAGATTTGAGCTTCAGACATGACGATGATTCATTAGAATACAAAATATATCAAAATTACCTTTACAACAGCTCCTCTTAAAGAGGAGAAGCGCGATCTTTTCTAACACTACTATGAAGTTGTTGGCAAAAACAAGTCTTTAGCAATATATTACAATGGAAATAATATATTACCAGTTTTTCAAGTATAACACAAGGGAGCTTTTCGTCCTTAGTATAATATCTGTTTAATTACTAGTCCCAGGAACTAGAAAATATGTTAAAATATTAGTTATCTCAGAATCAGTCACTGATATAGAGCTAGAGGACTAAAGCATCACGCTTCTTCGATGTTCGCTTCGCCTTCTAGCGACAGTAAGGGCATTTTCCCATAAGGACATTACAATTTGAACTTTTCTGTCAGTCACTAACATTTTGGCCGTCATGTGGGAAATTAATGCAAAAGCTTATTAATGCTGCAGTGATGAATTTAAGGCTATGTGCCTCATTGTTATCCCGAAGGCAAAAGGAACACATCTTCATGATACTATCTGAAACTGGAAGTTAATCAAGCAATGCAAACAAAAGCTAACGAAAAATGTAAATCTTCTGAAAGATTGTGACTAACGCTTAGGAAATCTAGATAAACAAGATTCTCTGAATAGATAGAGCTAGCCTAGTGAGGATGCTACTTGCTACTTGACCATATGGAAGAGGCTCTTGGGATTCGCCAATACGATAAAGTGACTTGGACCTATTCTAGGATTGATATAAGGACCAAACTGTGAATCACTCCAAATTTCTAGTGAAACCAATAATAGCACCTAGCAAGATAGTTCGCAACCTCATTTCCTTTCCATTTTATCATTTTGCCATTACAATGAATCTATGAAGACCTAAGTGTGATAAATTGTATTAAGACCTTATGTTACTAAATTAGGATGGTAGGCTTGAGTAAGAGTAATTCTGGTTAAGATCACTCGTAAGCCCATTGTGATATGAGTGGTAAAGAGTGGGAGGCCGCTGTATGACAAATTTGACAAGTGATGTCGGTGAACATCATGGAACAGAGATTATTTTGGTTTTTGAAGTGGTTACTATCGGTTGTCATGACTCAATAACAGTTTTGCTTGTATTCATAGCAGCCGATATGAAAATGCGCCGCATCTGAGAAACGATAACAAAGTTGGTGCTCATTTTGCTTCGATTTCTGAGTCAATTATACCTTGTAAGTGAATAAGCCGAGATCTCTATGTAGAGTTCTTTTCATGCTAATGCGAATGATGTTCAGTTGCTGAGATTTCTAGAGCGTTATGGTTCTCGGGTCTAGGTGCGCACACTTCCTGTAAGAGCTACAATGTTATCTGTTCTGGCACTCAGGACAATCACGCTATTATTATAAAAAGATACCAACAGATTCCCCAACCTGACATCACCAGCGATGTTGTAATTTGGGATGTCTATGGGAATTGGAACCCAATATAGTACGATCCTATGGTGCTTATTTATCTTAATGAGAGATGCGCGGCAGTCTCCAACCACCCTTGAATAAATGCTGTTCGAAGTAAGAAACCTTATTGTAGCTGGCCTTTCTATGATTATTGCCAGCAAAGGTATTGCATTTAGGTCCAATCCATATCGGGTTCGAGTTATATGTGAATACCAACGTTAACCGTCAAGGGAATGATATCATCGCCTTCATGAGATGGGGCCTTTAAATGAAAGTGTTTAATATTGCAACACAAAATACGTGAAGGAAAATATTTAAGCGGATATAGCAGAGAAAATATTTTTCAAAGAAATAAATATGGATGTAGGATTACATAGAGCCTTGATTTATTTTCAGAATTGGATCCGAAACTGTCTTAGAAAATTCCAACCCATTCCAAAAGGTCATTGATGTGGAATTTTAATTCAAAATAAGAAAGTGAAAAATTTTAAAATGTCGACGAAATAGTCGCTTTCTTTCCTCTGACATACATATTTCATAGGCGTTTAATTTTTTTTTTCATTTAATTTAACATTAAAAAGATTCTCATTGTGTCACTTGCCACGTGCGATGTTACAATATCCTTTCCTGCTGACCACAGCTGTTGATGTAACAGACCATTTGTAACAAGTATCCCATTCATCTTCTCTTTTTATTAAAAGCCATACCAAGGGCGATTTAAATGAGAACGATAAAGAAATAGATTTCAGATATTCGTCATTCCCTAAAGTCTTTGTTCGTCTGTATGAAAGTATGTGTTGTATGGACATCTGTATGTCTATCATTCCTACATCCTGCTGTTGAATGTAAAATTCCAACTCTGTTACTTAAATGGTATTCATTGATGAGTTACATCATTACATACCAATACAAAAGCAGTTTTTGGCCATGGATACACATGTAAGCTTACATTTAACCTTGTATTCTTCAAGAGTTAAAATAAAAATGTATTTACACCATTGTATACAAATTACAATGCATTAGTTTTTGTCATTCGAAAAAAAGTGTGAACCGTACACCAAATAAGAAACGACTACGTATACTGATTTAAAGAAAAAGTGTGAAGATGTACCAAAATCTTCAAGAGACGAGTACCAAATTTTCGGAGATTATGTTGCCTAAGTTTGAAAAACTTTGCCGAACAGGATGACCTAGAAACAGTTAAGGCTTCTGACACAAATAGACATTTAAGAAGTTCAAGAGAAATTACATGAATTACCAATATTTATTCTAATGTCTTCTAAAAAGAAACATTGTAGGGGCCGGGGGAAAATACAAAAATCTGAGATATCAATCAATTAATGTTCGTCGCAAGCACCCATTTCACCTGACATGGTTCTCTGTGACTTTTTCCTAATCTCACGACTCAAGTTACCACTTCGAAGTAGCATTTTGAGATGATAAAATGATAATTCGCAGAACGAGCTGAAGGCGATCTCAAAACCGGCCTATGAAAAGTGTTTTGAAAATTTGAGGAAGCGTTGGAATATGTGTTTTGGTTGCAATGGAGATTATATTGAAGGGAATCAAATGAACATCGATAAATGATTGAAAGTATGTATATCATGTTTTCCAAAGTATACTTTCGACAATCTATCGGGTAATCTTTATTATAATAGAAAATCACCATTATTAACACTTATTTTTGAAGACTATTTTTTCGGCTAAAATTGCCCAATCTGAAGTTTCAATTTTCGATGTAGTATTCGAGCATTACGTAGCCGCCTTATTCGAGTAAACTATAGAGTTTAGGTAGCCCCAAACGAAGAAGTTTTGAGTTGCATTGTCACATGATCTAGTCGGCGTTCCAAAGCGTAATACAAATTATCCACCGGTATGGTTTCATGGGCTATTTTATTTCAAACTTTCCGACGGAATGTCGAATTGTGTGTTTGGTGGACCATAAGTCGCTTTAAGCGTACACTTTTCCGGAGAAGCGCTGATTTTCGTAATACGATTGAATAATTTGTAGACACTGTGCCAGACTAAGTCTTTCAATGAGAAAATATCCAACGAAACTACACAAAAATATATAAAAGGTTGCGCAAAACTAACCGTCCAATTTTGTTTTTGAATTACTGTTTTACTAAATAAAAAAAAATTATTTTGATGATGAAAATCTTTATTTGGACCTTTACAATTTTTTCTCTTAAGTGGAAAAGATGATATCTGCCAAGCGGAAGCCGCCAATGTTGATATATATTTGTGCCCGTTTTATCGCATTTTCCATGACTTTCCGCAAGACTTCCGACAACAACTGTTTGCATTCTTGTCGAATATTGTCCTTAAGGGCTGCGATTGTCTGGACTTCAAGTAGCCCCAAAGAAAGAAGTGTGGGCTGGTTAAATCGGGCGATCTTGCTGGCCACGCCCAATCGCCAAAACGGGATATTGTGGCTCGTACTGTGTGGACGGTTGCGCCGTGTTGTTGAAACCACATATTCACCAAGCTCAGCTCATCCAATTCTGGCAATAAGAAGACGTCTATCATGACCCTGTAGCAATCGCCAGTAACACTGACTGTATTGCCGATGGCGTCCCCAAAAAAATACGGCCCAATCACTCATCCCGCGTGAACGCCGCACTACACAGTGCCTTTGAGTGGATGTAATGGCTCTTCGTGCATCACATGTGGATTTTCAGTGCCCCAGAAACAAAGATTTTGCTTATTAACTTAACCGCTTAATTGGAAATGCGGCTCATCGCTCATGATAATTTTCGACACAAAATCGTCCTCTTCTTTGTTGAGTTTGAGGATGGCTTGACAGTAATTCACACGCGCTCCACTGCTTCGCTGTTTTTATACCGCAGCTGTTTAGTTCACAAATGTCAAATATGATTGACTTACGATGCCATTTGCAAAAATTATAACATCTTCCGATAGGATGATTCATTTTGCGACACCTTGTACATATCAGTGTGATAACGCGTATCAAGTCAAGAAGTCATGGAAAAAGTACCACTAAAACAATACCATTTATTAGGCATTGGATCAGTCAAGAATTGAGTAAGGTGGTATGGCATTTCAAATAAAAGATTTAAGCCTGTACCTCTCCCATATTAATCAAAGATAATGCTCCCGATTCGATATTTCTTCAAAGCATTTAAAGTTGTTTGGAGGGATTTTTATTCTTAAGGTTCATCCAATTTGTAACCAGTATTTCATATCCCTGTTTCAATCAAAAACTTCATTCCAAACTCTCATCTGAGACTGTACATGCAATACGTGTTTAGTTTAAAGTTAACCATTTTACAAGATTGTTTTACAATCGTTAAACGTGTTAAAGTTGTAAAAGTTGTACCTTTTGCGCATTAAGAGCAGATTATGGTCGATATAATCACCCGTCTGAGCATTCTGTAGGCAAAATTCTAAAACATTCAAAGAGACTGGTTCCGTAACAGGTCTATCGATCATCACGGTCTGTAGAAAATATTGGTGCCCCTAGTGAAAGTGTTAAAGAAAATCTAAATGCATCGATTTCACGGCAAGCTTAGCATTTGCTCTTCTCTTACTATGCATTATGTATGTCGTTTTTTGCTTTGGGATATGCATCTTCACTCCTACTTAATTCAACTCACTCAACTATTGCAGCCATTACGAAATGCGTGGAAGATACGCCGATGCGTTTGGATTTGGACGACCAATTTTTACACAACTTTTTCTTCAGAGAAGGGGCTTATTTTTCACTCGGTGGATGCAATAACAAACAAAACTGTGACAATAGGGAAGCAAAAATCAACATTTTACTGTCAAAAGTTCATTACATCCACAAAACAGTCACTGCATGGTTTGCATATTGGTCTGGTGGTATTATTAGTGTATACTGCCTCGAAAACGTGGAAGGTGTAACCCTCACCGTCATTCTCATCACTATATACATATGTCAATCCATCTTTTTTGGTTTTAAACTCGATTGGATCTGAAAGACATGCGGTTTCAACAAGACGGTGCCACACGACTATCCGTTTTGGCATAATTGGAAGAAAAATTTCCTCGAAGAGTTATTTCGCGTTTTGGTAATATGGACTGGTCACCAGTTCGTGTAATTTGTCACCGTTGGATTTCTTTTTGTAGGACTATGCAAAATATCTCGTACATGCATAAAATTCGCAAACTCTTGAGGCTTTGGAAACAACCGGTTCATTGTTTAACATAATTTAATTTCACGTATTATACTCGTAAATTAAGTGTTCTTGTGAAATGATGAGAACCCTGATCTGGGGACGTAAGTATTTTTAAGTTTCTCCATAACTGCAAGGATTCGTTAAAATCGATCCAGATCCAACTCAATCCCTTTTAACCACACATCAGTCCTTTGGTTTATGAATTTGTTTAGAGGAAAATTGAAAGCCTCTTCAAATGACAGCTAAACACTTGTAATGTTTATAAAGTTTTTCGTCGCTGTCGATCCTATATCAATTCTAGATGAGATGTTGCTGTCACTTCATCCTTGCAAAAAAAAAACACAATTGAAGTCTACAATGTACACCACATAGATGAAGAGGAGGGCAGACAGTTAAATTAGGAAAGTTCCATGATAACCCAGTTATTTTCAAAATGAAAAACTTCAAAATGAATCCGTATCTGTAGTGTCCTTGTAATCACGAAATGAATTGGTTTCGATTCACGAACGTGGAAAGAGTTAGTCGAAGAATATTTCGACAAAATCAAGTGAACAGAGTTCGAATGTCATTGACAGAGGCAATTCGCTTTTGAATAATTTTTGGGTATTCAGAACGAAATGGAAGAGAGAGTACTCGTAGAAATTTCCTACCCGAATGATGTTTATCGATTGGGAGATGGCCAAACGAAGGTCAAGTATTTAAGAAATAAATATATTGTATATGTGCTGGAAAAAAAACGAATTGGTTCCAGTTTTGATGTTCTAGACGTTTCACAATCCTATGTTGAGGAGTTCAAATTTTATTAGAGAAATGTTTTTTTGATTTATGTAAACAGAACTCAACCCAAAGGAGGCGATGTTTTTGGTTCACAACATAGACACTTTCGTCTGAATTGCGTATTATAATGAAATTATTAGAATTTTGATTATGTTCGCAATATGTGGACGGGACAGATATGTCTTGTGTTTAACGTGAAGACCTGTCGTGGATGCCCATACATCTATGGGGGCAAAAATACGTCTTGTCATCGCTTATTTGCTACTAATAATACCAATGCGGAACTGTGTTGAGGGCACAGCTCCACCCTTGGTATGAGTCTAGGCCTACTTAAAACCTCTTGCTGGTCTTAGGGTCTCAGTACCTAGCATTTTCAGCAACTCCACAGCATTTTCAGCAACTCCGCTGCGGGTAATGAGCCCTAGCAGGGCCTCCCTCCCTGCGTTGCAGGCTTAAACCACAGCCACCGTGACGCTCCACAAGGGGCCTTACCTCTACAAAAAAGACCCGCACCGAAGTCCAGGGGGCTCCTAACTCCTACGATACCGTGTTTTAAGTTGTGGTATGGACTACCGGTGGTTCTGCTAGCCAACAAAATGCCTTACTTCCTCCCTGATTCTTTATAATTTATTGTAGTTCGTTCGTATCTCCACTTGAAGAACAAATGGAAGTTTTTCTCGTAAATAGTGAAACTTACTATTGTCGTCCTCCATAATAATAATGAACCAGTGCTGCATTATTAATCGATTTTGGAACCATCCGTGAATACCCGACTATATTCCATTTCTGGCCGAAGTCATCATCAAAACTTCATAACGTGTTGTACCAAAGACCGGGTGAGTGCAGCCGATGGTAGCATACCAAGGGATTGGTTTTCAACAGCCAATTGGGCGAGGGAGATCCTTAATGCAGCCAAGTGAAACTCCTTCTTTGAGTCCAGAAAAGACAAAAGTGAAATAAAAGTTTATTCCACTAAAAAAAAACATCTAGGAGCCTTCCTCGGTGACAAGCCGAAATCTCTTTTACATTACCAGAAAGCAGACGGGCGCTAGGAAGTTTAAAACTTGACATGCAAAGAAGTTTGTTACCCATACCCAAGATGACACCCAAAATACGAATACCAAATAAGAAACGGATGGTGACGGCTTATACTAGATGAGGTAGATCAGCCACCTTTTTCCCTAAAGAGAACAGTTATAGATTTGAAGGGACTGACTGAAAGCCCAATTCTAGTGCACTTATTTTCAACCACGCTATCGCTGTGGAGCAGACAGTCGTTAAGTTGGATCCAACAGTGAGTAGAGCTCCATAGTCTGTATATTTCTGAACATAGACGTCATTACTTATGAGCGAATAAAGCTGAAATATATAAAATTTATTCAGAATCCGCAATCAAGGTCCTGATCACCAACATAAATCCTTCAGATGTGGCTTTCGTCATTGCCCGCTCGGTTGAATAGTCCAATTTGCATCACAGCTAAATTTTGGTCAGTCTAATGCTGAACTGAAAATTAAAACATAGGCAATGGTCCCAATCATCACCGAATGAAGAGAGAGTTATTTAAGAAAAATTGTAAGTAAACGAACACCCTTAACATGTATGGATAGCCTTAGATACGTCAGGTTAAGTGTCTACGCATAAGCATGGGTGAGTCGATATATCTGATGGGAATGGAAAAGGATTGTTGAGGTTTAAGGGCCAAGTATTTTACTTTCTGTCGAGCTGACTGGGAATTCACTTTGTCTCAATGAAGGAAATTCAAGTTTTGTTGGAAGTACCACCACTCGATTTGAAAGCGGTTCAGCTTTCATTCCTCTTAATACTCGTAAGCATGACTGGGTATTCTCAGGGAAAGTAGAAGTCATAACATCCATCCAGCGAAGTGGAAAGGTGCTCATATGGAGCTCCTAGGAGAAAATCAGATGCATGTTCAGTAAACAGACATACTATTTTATTCAAAAGTAAGGTATTTGTAAGCTATGCACATCACTTCTGATGGTTCGAAAGAACTCGTAGCTTAGCGAATGTGCTGTTTGTTAAGCGACGGGGTGGGCAGATAAGTGATGGAAACTAAGCATGGTTAAGCTGCAAGATCCCAGTTCTGGGCTGTTAGGTACCCAACTGCTAGGTTCCATCCTAGCCTATTAAAGATGGGCCTCTTGCCGGAGTATTGTTATACCCCAAACGTAAGTTAAGTTAGGGCGTCTAGAGACTGGTTATCTCATACTTTACGGCTTGCCTTTCATATGCCTTAACTATGTTATAAGTCGGATGCCAAGACTCATAAAATGTCTGATGTATTTATAATATAAGCTTCCGCCCCTCATTCGTACTAAAGGGAAAGTTCGTGTTTGACCAACGAATACGAATTGGTATAGAAGCTGATTGTATTGCCCGATGGGCGTTGATTCACCGTGGACCTGAGCCTTCAGAGTAGGTGTCTACGTTTATTACAAAAGACATTTGTAGAGGACAAATGTCATAGCCGTTTAAGAATCTTCAGAAATGGTTCCTCTATATACTCAACACTAATTACGAGTTTGCCACTAGATTCTCTCGTTATTTCAAAAGCCTCTGAGTTCTAGGTTTCCGACAAGATGCAGATCGAGTGGGCTAAAGGGTCATATACCTATAAAAACTTTGCAATTTGACAGGTGTTAAGGATATCTACTTTCACATCTTGGCCAAGACAAGGAAGTCGTCAAAATCAATATTTGCCCGATCTTAAACTTACGGACATCCAGATGATTAAGTTGTAATCAATTTTAGTTGATAGTACTTCTAGTTTGAACAATAGAAGGGCCGTGTAACGAACGATGTTATCATCGTGCATACAAAATTGAGCAAATGACTTACCGGAAAGCTCATATAAATAGTGTTTCTCATCCCTTGTGGTGTGGGTGCATATACATATGTACCCCTATGACACGAACCTTGTACGTTCTCCCCAAAACTGTCTTCACCTGTTAGCTAAAAAGAATAACAATGTGCTAACAAATTCAAATTTATCCCAACCATCGGTTCACATCGTCAGCCGGACTTTTTCTCAAACATCGGCGTGCATCCCCACCATGTTTAGTTATATCATCTCTCCGTCATCTAAAATTTGCAAAAGAAATTCCTTGATTTTGTTCGGTACCCTGGAGCAATAATTTAACCTTAATTTCAATTAGAGGAACATTCCAGTAATACTGAGACCTGTTGCTTGTGTTCAGACATCAGCGAATCTCAAGAGAAAAATTACAAAAGTCCTCAAGTCCTTCAGTTTCTTTCGTCTTTGTCCGGGTTGTTTTGTTTATACGAGTACAAAAAAATAACATACAAACGGAGAAAACGCAAAATTGTCCTCCGACTTGACTTGTTGGCTACGTGCCTGGAGTGTTGAAATGAAATTGATGCTGCAAACTTTTTGCTTTGAATATCAAAAGTTTCCAAAACATTTCAATGATTTTTGAGAGCAAAAGTTGTTTGAGCTAAAAAGTTGATTCAAACATCTTCTTTTTTTTAGAAAATATTGACGGAAGCTGTGTACGTGTTTGGTAGCTATGTATGGTTCATCGATTGTGTTGATTTAATTGATTTCCAAATCAATATGAGAAGATAACTTTGGTCTCTGAATGGTGGTATCTGGAAAACGGATGCCAATCGATGTGGACAAGATATTTCATTCAACTTTCTGAAGGAAGATGTGAGCATAAAATATACGAAGTCTGGTAGAAAAACAGCTGCTGAGGTTATGGAGGTTATTTTTAGAAAGTTCGGGTTTCTCCAGAAAAATTTAAGAATTTTGTTTATTTGTTAAATAAACAATGTTGTCAAATCGAGCTTGAATCGAACCAGACTTATAAGGTCAAGTGCTTAGTAGAAGCAATAGGGAATAACATTTTAAAGAAAAGACTGAACTGCAATGAGGGAGTACGGCGTCAAAATTTTGCAAGAGTAATAAAGTTGCTGAAATCGAGATGGTGGCTTTAAAAGGTGGCGACAGAATATCCAGTTTCTTTTTTAAATTCACCTCAAGCAACAGGAAGGCGTCAGCTTCTGGAATTGCAGATGGAATGTTCACAGCTCAAACAAGCCGAATGATTGCTTATGACGAGCAGAGGTCAAAAAATATTGTTAAGCATACGAATATGTCACCACCGTACAGTAAATGGGGTGGGATTACTTAACCAAAAGAAGGATACAAATAAGACTGTTACATATACAATGATGATTGGTGCAAATTTCTTCTAAGTGTTATAACAAAGCTTAAGATTCAAAAACCTAGGCGAATGTCTAATTACTTCAGAATAAGGCTAAGTTTGCTTTTATGCCTTCTTAATAAATAACTGCTTTTTCTGCGGGGCCGACATATGATCATAAAATCGCTACCAAATTGTTTATATTTCCATAAACACAAGATCCTCTCCAGTGTACTACATGTCCCGAAATTCGTTATAGCCAACATAGACTTGGGACTCTTCCTTTAGATATGTTTTCGGATATCGCAAAGTCCACAATAACGTTGTAGATTAAGCGTTCAAAGGCCATAATTGCAGCAAGATACTACAAACCTTAAGTATCAAGTTTCGCTCAAACCACCGACAAGTCTTATGGAAACTGCACCTAGTGCTAAAATCCTCAAAGGTTCTTAAAACCGTCAAAAATACCCCAATTGATTAACTGTGTTCCAAAATGTAATAAAACGTTGCAGGCACATGTAGCAAAACTACTCGGCTATAGGCTAGCGCTGTATTGAAGAACGAGATCTAATAACAAATAGGTAAGGAAGAACATCGGCTAGTCCAAGAAAGAGTATGATAATCTAGCGATCAGTGAAATGGAGCAAATGATACTCTAAGGATGAATGATGAAGTTACTAACAGATAAACGAAAATGCCAAGGAAACAGCAGAAATTTGTACATACGAGGAAAGGAATTGTAAATAAGTCACAGTCGATGATGAGAAGGTGATTCAATCTGCTCCCAGCTACAATAGAAAGATTTATTGAACTCGGGAGATCGAAACCACAGTTGCCACCCGATAAACGATATCTTAATTAAAGATGACAAGCCTGCCAGATTGCTTAAGTTGACTACTCTTCTTATCCCTACACCATGATTTTATGTCAGGAAAATATGTCCGATGAAAGAAATTTCAGCAGTGTTTGTCCAACTTACAAGGAAAGATATTTTTTAAGCACGGACAATTACAAAAGCAACAGTATCCACATTGCGCACAAAATCGTATCTGCTATATCAAATTAATATCTCAAGCCATTTGTCAATAAATTGATTGGAGTATCATATGACTTCCTTAATATTATTCTTGACAAAAGTATGGGAATTTCTTACAAGCTAGCACGAAATGTCAAATTTTCCAGAAGACAATGTTACTTTTTGATCACGCTGTTACGGGTGCACTTGCGAATAAAACAGAAAAGGCGGATTTATCTGTGATCTCACAGAAGGCAGTACAATATTGGAGTTACTAGGGTTTTTTTATTTCGACTCATTTAGTTTGTGAGAATGGAACCTCTTTAGAAACCAAATGATGAGTTACTCTTGCATGTCGTTTTATTTTTTAAAGAGCGAACTCTACAACTTGTTTTTCGACATGGTAAAAAAAAAACCCATAAACTGCGAAACATAACCGTGGCATATAGGACAAATGGATATTGTCGGTCCGGCTTCTAAAGTTTTCGACTCCTATGCAGAGAGATAAGGCAGTAGAAAAAAGACCTCGCCTTTTGTTAAGTGGTTAAATGAAGACTTATGCAATCTCCGAGTGCGCATCTGGGGACAGCTAGTCAAATATAGCTACATTGCTGAATTGTGGGTGGAATGAGTAGAATAATTTTAATGTTTAATTCAATACAATAAAATGTGAAATAAAACATGTATGTACGCATACCTGCTTTACAGATTATCAAAAGATTTTGACACATTCCCTGTGTGGATACAAGTCTCATTATTCTTTTCAAAGCATAGGTAATTCAGGGAGCATTGGCATTAGCTCCATCCTTCAGAATACACCAAAAAAATAAGTCAAAAGGCATAATGCCAGCCGATCTTACATCCCAACTCATGTCGCGATTTGCCGGGTACGTTGCTGATTTCATTTTGGGTTCATTGTGAATTAAGACAAGAAGGGAAAACCGTCAACAGTACCGTTCTGCGATCATTAACGTGAGACGGAATGTGCAGCTTTTGTTTGATACGGTTTCAGTCGGGACTTGGAAAATCCGTGCTTTTCCATAGCTAAAAGTATGCGGCCTGCTCATGACTTAGTCACCCTCATAATTTATTTATTTTATTTTCACACCAATACCAATGGAAACTAAAAACATTGTCTATGTTGGCATTACAATAATTAACGAAATATTTAGATAGATAGATAGATATTTATTTCGTTTGTAAAATTTGTGCCAGGTTTGCCACCACACAATTTACACACAGAGATATGATATTGAATATATCTTTCAACTGAGAAAAAACTTAACAATATTGTTCACTAACTTTTTTGTATTTTTAAGTATTTTTAAAGGGAAAATAACAATTAAAAACCCTCTTATAAAGAAAAAAAAAAAAAGAAAAATAAATAAATAAATAAATGAAAATATAAATAAATAAATTAATAAATAATAATAATAAATAAGTAAATAAAAAATAATAAAAAAAATAAAAATTAATTAATTCATAAATAAATAAATAGGTAGATAAATAAATAAATAACAAAATGTAATAAATATAGATAAACAAGTTAACAACAAAAACAGCTAGATAATTAAACATTAACTATAATAATAAATATATATATATATATATATAAATGTATAAATAAGTAAATAAATAAATTAATTAATTAATTAATTAATAAATATATAAGTAAATAAATAATAATAGATAAACAAGAAAACAACAAAAACAGCAAAATATTTATACGTTATATAATAAGTTAACAAAAAATAAATAAATAAATAAATAGCGATATACTTAGAGCGATTTTGTTTAGCATTTCAACTTAAGCTAAGTGGCATTTAACTCATTAACGAAGGGATTACCAGGTATACTACATCTCATAAGAAAAGAGTTAGTTAGCTTTTCTATTCTGTCAGAGACTAATTCAATATCAGCATGTCGATGCAATTTAGAGGTAGAATAGTACCAAGGTAAGTTTAGCATCATTTGTAAAAGTTTATTTTGCTGAATCTGTAATTTTTTAATATGGCACTTAGCACATTTTCCCCACACAGGACAACCATAAAGCAAGAGTGCTTGAAAAATGACTTTGTATATAATTATTTTATTTTGGTCGGATAAGAAAGACTTTCTGTTTATAAATGGGTATAACATTTTTATAGCAATGCTAATTTTGTGCAATGTTTTGCGTATATGCTCCTGAAATGTCAATCTTTTATCAAGATATATACCCAGGTATCTAACTGTGTTTTCCCAGACTATAGGCTGCCTAATGACCATGATTCGATCGGATGGGAGGAAACAATGTTTTCTTTTCGTAGAGAAAAAGATAGCTTGTATTTTTCCCACATTCAATTTGAATTTCAATTTTTTGCAATAATCAATGAATACTTCAGCCGCATATTTAAGATTTGTCTCAATGTTAAGACCGAACATATACGAAGAAAGTATCGCTGTGTCATCAGCATATGTTGCAAATTCACATCCTGGTATATCTGGGAAGTCGGATGTATATAAATTATATAGGAGTGGGCCTAGGACAGAGCCTTGGGGGACACCAGCAGGGACACTTAACAAATTAGACGAACTTTTATTTACAAGAACTTTAAAATAACGGTTTGACAAGAAACTTTGAATAACTTTCCACAAAAAGGGAGGAAAGTTAAAGTTAAGCATTTTGAATACAAGTCCATTGTGCCAGACGGAGTCAAATGCTTTCTCTATGTCGAGAAGTAGCATGCCCGTTGACTTTCCTACACCTCGATTTTTCCTAATTAGATTGGTGATTCGAAGTACTTGATGGCTGGTACTGTGAAATCGTCTAAACCCAAATTGTTCATTTGGAATTAATTTGTGTACATCAATTATACTTAGCAGTTTGTCCTTGATAACTTTTTCGAAAATCTTGCTCAGGCTGCTAAGCAAGCTAATTGGCCTGTAGCTTTCCGGGCTGTCAGTTGGTTTTCCTGCTTTCGGAATCGGAACTACTTTAGCAATTTTCCAGACAGTAGGAAAGTATTGAATTTTGAGGCATACATTTATTATAAATGTCAAATATTCAATTCCAATCTTAGGTAGATGTTTAAGATAACAATTTTTGATGTTGTCCAGGCCAGACGTTTTCCTAGTCAGTAAGTTTTTTATGTAGTACTTTGTTGTGTTCTCATTAATGAACGCATTTATTGGAGTTTCAACATCGATAAGATTAAATGCCTCCAAGGAATCGCTTACTACTTTTATTGTATCCACATTCCCTAAGCTATCCGAAATAGTGAAATTTTTGGCGAAAGTTTGGCTGAATAAGTTAGCTTTGTCTATCCGTGTAGTATGTATTACAATTATCTTTAAGAATTGGAATTTGTTTATTTTTATTTTTGACAATCCTGACAATATTCCAAAAAGTTTTGGAAGCTTTGTCAAGGGAATTCAACTTAGTGTTCCACACTTCATTTCGTTTATTTTGTATTAACTTCACGATTAACTTGTTAAAATATTTAACTATGGTGTGAGAAAATGTCTGCCTATACCTTTGCCAGTTTCTTCTATGTTTATTTCTTAATTTAATAAGTTCAATGACGTGATCTGGGAGTTTAATACAATTATTTTTTCTTCTTTTTTTTGGGATACTGCGGTACACAGAGTTTAATACGTGTTCAGAAAACATACTGATAATGTTATCAACATCTTCTATTGTAGATATACTTTCTAGCGTAGTTGGTAAATTTTGAAGTTTTGTTTTCAGTTCGGCCCGAAAATTTGACCAATTTGCGTTTTTCATATCTAAAAAATATTGCACTTTTTTCTCACTAGATCTAGGAATTTGACAAATAACTGGATTGTGATCTGATGACAGATCATAAATCGATGTAGGTTGAGAAATTTGACTAGATATATTAGTTATAAACAGATCAAGAACAGATGGACAACCACGAGAACCAGCTGGAAAATACGTAGGACTGGACGGAAATGAAACACAAATTGGCAACATTGCAGACAGACTAGATAGTACGTTGCCCTAAGAATTTGCTCTTGTGCAACCCCAATCTCTATGCCTACAATTCATATCACCGCCAATGAGAAACTCACCACTCATAGTGAAAAGTTTTCTTAAATCTGACCTTAGTATTACTTGGTTTGCATTTGTAGATACCTTGCCTGGAAAGTATACACAAACAATTTTAATTGCCTGGCCGTTTTGCAGCTTTACCTCTATACCTATATTTTCCACAAACTGAGTTTGAATGCATTGCAAAAGCTCATGTTGAATCGATCTCCTTAACAGAATTGCTACACCTCCACCTCTTCTATTATTTCTATCTACACGATAACATTTAAAAGCAGAAGTTGAAATATTAATTCCAGAAGTTAACCAAGTTTCAGTTATTAGTGCAATATCTATTCTATTAGAATTTAAAAAATTTATAAACTCAGCATGTTTATTAGAAATACCTCTGGCCGGAAACTCGTGACTTTGTGCGCAGTCTCCTTCCAACAACAAATCCGCACCCAAAAAGGCGCTGCTTTTGTCGTCAATAACAATCGCCGTAGTATACTCGTATATCGAAGTTTTTCATCTCCATTTTGTCCGGCCCATGTCAACGCATTTCTTTGATGGCGATAATGTCTAGTCTAGTTTGTAGCAGTCTACGGCCTCCGCTAATTGTTCGGCTGCATTTCCGTCTTCCTTTGTCTTCAAGTCGTTTACATAGATTGTCAACAGTAGATCCGATCGTTGTTGCTTCGTAACTTCCATCATTTTCCATAGCCGGGCAGATACCCGGGCAGCACAGCTCTCAACCAGTTGCATTTTTGATACCCCTAGGAAGAGGGGTCGGTTATATCGAAGCTAGTAATCTGTTCGGGGATGTGAGCTCTGCCGTTGGTCCATAAAGGTCTCATCCGCCACCATTTCCCAAGACCCTAACTTAGTCCTAAAGATCTTTACCGGCTTGTGCTTTAAATATGTCGGAGTAGCCCTGCTAACTTCTCAATTGTTCCCGGATTTTTATTTGCCGTAATTCCATCTGGGGAATTGGAAATTGATCAGTACTCGACGATTACCACGTGGAGCTATTATAGGCACAATTGATGCGTAAAAAATACGAGTAATTGCAACACAGTATGACTTGCATTTGGTCTTGATTATGCTCCGACCCCACTTATCGTAGTGTCAATTTCAGTAGAATTATTAAAAAAAAAAAGTTATTAATAAATAAATTACTTAAATATTTCCAAGCAAATCAAAGTTTGGCGGGTCAGCTTGTAAACTATAAATGAACTTTATTTTGTTTAAATATTCAAATTTTCCGGACGGATGCGTAATCAACCAATTGAACTGCCATTTGATGTCAATTCCTTTCAATCAATAAGTGAAATTACGTTACAACATCGCAGAGGTTATCCGAAATCGTCTGTGACTCCCGTGTGGAACAAGACAATGAACCTTCTTCAGCATGTGTTGTGGTGTGTTCAAGTGTTCAATTAACTCAATTAATGAATCAATTTAATACCAGGTCGACCTTGTGTCACCCGAATCGATGACTATTATGTAATGATTGTTCTTGGTTAAAGTCAATCCTTCGGGGTTAATATGGGTCAGGTTAACTTGCTTAGTAACTTTAATTAGATAAATTAATAATGCGTTTAACTAATAAGGTAGATATATTTTGTTTAATATTTCTTTTAAAAAAATCGAAAAACCTGTCATAGTATGGACATTCATTATTATATTGAAATTTCATTACAAAGTTGTAAAGGGTTCAGTGATTTAATTAAAAATCTGTAAACAGTGTCCGTAGATACAGTTTATTTCATTTTATATATATTTTTTTAAGGAATGTTCAATTATATAGCCAACAAAAGTGAGCACATAACTTGCTGTAGCTTAATTGCATTTGGAAAGTGCAGAATGTCCAGCGTCAATACAGCAGATGAAATGTAAATATAAAAACAAAAGTCCACAGCAAATTATTATTATTATTTTTTTTTTTTTGAATATATGAAACTACCAATATTGAATTTAAAATTAAATTCTTTTGTTATCTCTGTAATAAAAGAGAATACCTAACTATTGGATCATGTTATTCGTTAGATTCAGGCTGAAGGTGATAGGGTTTGTGTGTAAAATAAAATGTTATATTCCATCTCATTGTTTTTGATAGATTTTGATTGATTTTCCTGTTAACAGATTCTCATGTGGCCACTCCACCGGACCATTTCTCGATATTTCACAATTACCAAACTTCGCCCTCAATAGATCAATTGTTTTAGCCGCCGTGTGCTATATGGCACTATCTTTTCGAACTAAATACATATCCCAGATCAATCCATCCACTTCTGGCCAGAATTAGTCACGATATAGTGACGATAGTGAACTCCATTAACTGGAGCATTGCGATCATTTGAAAGCTCATTTTTATGGATACATTGGATTCCCTTAAAGCACATGTGAGTTAGTTGCTGTCCAATGATACCAATAATGCTTATTGACAAATATATTAAGAAAAAACATGAGCTGGATATGATTTTTCAAGGAAATTTTATTCAAACCCTTGCTTCACTTCTTGAGTTAATTTGATCTTGTATGGTTGCTGCCCAAGATATTTACGCAAAATTCGCCATAATATGGACTGAGAGGTTCAAAATTTCTAAGAACGGCCTAGAAATCACTGTTATGACTCATTTTGAATTCAAGCATTTAGGATTGCGATATTTCGACCAGTGTGTTGTGTTACGGGCACAGAAACATTCAATAAGGATTATGTTCTCCGATTTATCTGACCGATCGAACACTGGAATAAGCGCTCTTAAACTGAAAATTGAAATAGAAATGTTAATCAATTTCCAAACGTTGTTCACTCGTGAACACCACCATGATAAAAATGTAGGCATTGAATGATGTTTTGACATTGACAGATCATAAAAAAATTAAGAGTTCGTTGGTATAAAAATAAAAAATTGTATTTAGAAACCCTTTAGTTGTCGTCATGGAGACTTATAACTATTAAAGCAAATGACTTGATCTAAACTGCTGAGAACAAATAATCACAATTGTTACAGTTTTGATATTGTTGGTAAGGCCGATCTTAACTTTAATGAGACATATGCTTTATATATGTGGGATTGGTGATTGGACGCAAACAATTCATACCCACAAGACGACAGAACAGTAAAATCATCCGTCACCAAACGGAACGAAGACCACACGAAATACAATAAAAAACACAAGACAACATCCGACTGAACTGTACATACTAAGTGCAAGCACACGACAGATGGACCGATGACACTGCGACCACACACACACAGACCGAGACAAACAAGCCAAAGTCGACCGTTACCTTTTTTTTAAAATCCAGCAAGCAAGTAGAGTAACACGGAGAGTAGTATTTGAACCATTGTGCTGGCCGGTCGCTTTAGTTTTTCTTCTTTTTAATATAAAATATAACTATAACAGTGCATAGTGTTTTATTTGGGATTGAAATCCCACATATATATAGATATAAATTAATTCTATACACTTAACCTTATATCTGTATGTATTCATTGTACATAGGTTCGTACGATCATGATATTTAACTATTGAATGAGAATAAAGAGTTAGTTGTTTACTAAGTTAAAGCATTTCGTTGACATTGACTTTCCATTTTCCCAACAAGCACAAAAGTGGCGACGAGGATTTGAGCGGATTTTTAACAAAATGGAAAAAATCGTAGAAAAACGGAGGAAAATCGCTGCACAGCAATCTCAACTACTAAATAAAAATGCCGGGAAAGTTTCCAAGACCAAATCAACCTCCCAAAATAGGAGTCTCTTGCAGTCATCATTGGACAAATCACTCAAAGTTTTGGCTCAAAATACAGGAATTCCATTTTGATCCAGAGAGTGAAATTACATGTCCAAAGTGGTATGTACAATATTCGGATTTATTTGAGAATGATGCATCTCTATTGGATGTCGCAGCTGAGGTAGAATTGCTGTTGAGGAAGCTTAGACCACAAGAACATAGTCGGTATGTAAATTTTATTATACCAAAGCAGGTATAAAATGGATGAACATTTTTGGGACAAAAAAATCATTATTTAAAATGCGTTATCGCTATCTACTGTACAAAAATTATACAGAGCCGAATATGTAACATTTTCAAGCGAAATAAAATGTAAAAATCTTGAATTCGCCAAATAATCTGCAGATCTTGCTTGGTGTTTATAATAAGCCTTCCATCACCTACCGAATCTAATATAAGATCTTACTTACTAGGGATTTTAGAAAAAGAAGATGATGTAACTCTGGATAAACTCCTATCAGAATGTCATTGCATTACAAGTATCAATCAAGTCACACCACTTATTGAATCAAATACGTCATCATCATTTTCAATTAATGCAGTCAAAAACAATTTCCGATCAGATACAAATTAAATTGATCGTCATAACCACAATCAATCAACACAAGTACCAAAAATACCATGCGGCGGCATGCATTTTTCCCAACATTGCAAATACAAGAATTTGCAAGTAATGCAATAAAAAAGCCTACAAAGAAGGGTACTGTTTTTGTTTTAGTGGACCATCACTATAGACAGCCACCAAATTCAAACGCAGCAGCCAACAACATTGACATTGGCCTTATTCAACATAGTGGCAACGAAGTATCAACTGCTTGTCGGGAATAGGTTACAACGTGGAGACTCTAAGATAATCAAAACTATTGCACGATGGAAGTGCTGTTAGCGATGCTCAGGGGAATTTTATGTCAAACTTAGGAAAGTGCTTTATTACAGACAAGACTAACCTCAAATTGCTAGGCATCGGTTTGATCTAAATGTTGGGACTATGGAATAGACAATGAACCACATATGCAACCAGGTAAATTTTAGAGATAAAACAACACTTATTGACTTGATTCAATAAAAATTCCCCACAATTCTAGAGAACTCACTTAGTTGTTGTAAAAAATCTAAATAAAATTATCTATAAAATTATATAAAATTTAAAAGACAATGCAATACCCGTATTTAAGCCGATACGACATGTTCCATATACATCCGCGCGGAAAATTGAAGGGGAAGTACAGAGACTTGAAAGTGTACGCATAATATCTCCAGTGTTTTACTCGCAATGGGCAGCATTAATTGTTGCAATAAAACGCTCAGACCGGAGCGTTAGTGTCCATCAGCTCTACATGATCCAGCCGTTTCAGTCGTCGGATCTTCAATCTTCCAGCTAAGTCGATGTCACTGTACATTCAATACAGTTCATCGTTGTATTTCCTTCTCTACTCACCGTCAATGCAGAGGGACCGAAGATCACTCGAATAATTTTCCTCTCAAAGCAGCGAAGAGCACCCTCATTCATTCTTCATAATGTCCAAGTCCAGCAGGACTGGGATTATGAGGATTTATATGGGGTAACTTTTGTTGTTCGAGAGAGGGCTTTACTAGTCCACCTCTGCAAAAGCGCCACTGACGTCACGCTGCTTTTTTCCGATTATGTCAATATCATCAGTGTATGCGAGTTATTAGACGGACTTTTGAAAGATTGTGTATCTTGTGATTGCGCGTGAGTTTTGCACTGTTCTTTCAAGTATGATGTTGAAGAAATCGCTTGACAGCGCATCGCCTTGTCTAATTCCTTTTTGACATCAAAGGTCTCGGTGAGATTTTTATTGACCTTTATGGAGCAGCGTGCATTCTTCATAGTTATCCTGCACAGACGGACGAGCCCTGAGAGGGATGCCAAAGTATTACTCTGTATAGCTCGTGTCTAATGATGTCATAATATGTGGCCTTAAAATGGAAGCTCATGGGCTTTCTCCAAGATCGACTGTAGTGTGAATATTTAGTCGATGACGTACTTTCCTAGCCTAAGGCCACACTGATATGGACCTATCGGGTTGTTGACAAACGGCTTCATAAAATACGGCAGACAAGATCTTAGATGCGATGCTAAGAACACTGATGCCGCTGTAGTTGGCGCAGTTCAGAGGGTCGCCGTTCTTGAGGATTAATTCTGAGGTTCCTTTCATCGGGTATACTTTCCAAATTTTGGAGATAAGATAGTGTATCCTCCTTGCCAAGTCAATGGCTGCCACTTTAAAAAGGTGGGAAGTCAGGCCGTTCGCTCCAGCAGCTTTGTTGGACTTCAGCTAAGATATTGCTGTCTTCACTTCATCCAGGTCGGATGGACGGAATTTGTGCTCTACATCGTCCAGTTTGAAAGGTTCAATTCGCAGATGAACGATCACCCACGAATTTTTCCCTCAAATCAGATTAGAGTGGTTAGACACTTGACAGAGTCCATATAATCCTAGATAATTATGCCTTGGGTAAGAATGGTCTTAAATAAAGAGAGCCTTGGTTCTCGGTTGCCTTCTTAGCTCAAATAAAAGAGCTCAAAATAAATCATAAATCAGCACCTAGGTAGATGAAGCCCCTTACTGTAGAGTAATATTGGTCTAAAGTGACATCTTGTGCGCGAACTCTACTCTGAATATCCTGTTTTGTAGACAGCAGCTATTTTATTTCACCGTTTCGGTATTTGTGGAGTAAAACTTACAAAATTCTAATGGGCTCTTGAAAGAATGTTTTTATTTTTATGATTCGGCGTATTTTTGGACCCTCTTTCCTAGAACGATACTTAAGAAATCGCAAGAGATCGCATTGCCTTGCCCACTCTAACCTCGAAGATCTCCGTGAGATTTGATCCAGATCAAAATGAAAACGATGCAGCATTCCCTTAAAATCATTCAAGTACAATCATTATCTCTTTTCAAGATTACAGTTTAAAAAAAACAAAAATTAATGGAAAACTGTAAAGGATGATAAGATGGAAAACCCCTTTTTGCAAACTGTTAAACCGTGATAATTATTAACATTTTGCTGGTACAGCAAACTTTTTGTGAACTATTTTCAAGTGTTCAAGCAGAAGCAAGGACGATGAATATGTCAGTAAGCGGGGGTAAGCGAAGTGTGTTGTTCTTGTGTGTCATAAATACATGCTGTCATCGAAAAGGGACACACAACACCAACAACCGGTAATTTGACTTCCCAGGCTTCACAATAAATATTAACAACGACACAACTTAGAGACTATTTGAAGTGTAACATTTATGAAACGATGTTTTGTTTTGGCCGAAAAGCCAATTGAATAGAAGAGCACTTTGTTAAAAAACGAAAATAAGATCGCCCCAGTACTTTCCTGTGGTGTAGAGGTATGCACATTATCAAGAAAGAATAAGGAAGCAATTCTTCGTTTCGAAAAAGATGTGATTCGGATGATCTGCACACGAGTGCAAGGGGTGTACGGTTGGTATAGTGGCATAAATTAAGCTACAAATGTCAATATTCATTGAAAGGTCTTCCAATCCATCATCGAGTATAGACGTAGGATAAGAAGGTCACAAGGACATCCCCGGTCTGAAACCAACTTAGGACCTTCCCGCTCCCAAGCCCTGCTTAATTAAATAGAATGGAAACAAGACAAATTAAAAGCCAATAACGAGGTCTTCAATCATTGATAAGGTGAGAAGATATGAGACAGGCCTAATAATACGGCAATGACAAGTGCTTTGATACTGGCGGCTAGGGAGCCGACAAAAATCCACTAAAATTGTGGATATAGAACTCTCCCAATTTCTATGAAAATCTTACTTAGCAAAAGGTATTACCTCAACGGCCACATTATATTACTACTAGTACATGATTCATATTCAAAAAAAAAAACATCAATCATGGGTTTGAAACTACTGCACTTTTAATAAAGACGTTTAGATTCATGCAAAAAAGGATGTTCAAATCGGAAGGTTCTAATGTATTCAGTTCGCAATAAATTTTCATGGATGTTACATCGAGAATATCCTACGAATTCAGCATGTTTAAGGATAACAACCGAAGCAAAAAACTATCATCGAAACATAGGCACTTTTATTCGAATCCGTGGCACGATTGTTTTTTGTTCGTCACAACTTTTTGTCCCATTAATGCGTTTGCTGAGCACTCGCTTTTTCAATAATTGTTCAGTCGTTTTTTTAAGGTTAGCAATTCCAAGAGCAACAAAAGGTAGGCGTTCCACACAGCCACAAAACAAATGACCAACCATTCCTTTGTTATACGTTTCAGCGCCATTTATTTCTCCGAATCATTTGGTCGTCGGTTACATTTGGTCTATCCGTCAATGCTTTCCATCGATTTTACGACTAGATTCGTAGAATCGACATTTTTATAGACTGTCCAGAAGAGATTTCCAATTCACATCACAAAATTGATTAACGGCTTTCAGCATGCAAATACCTTTGTAGTCGGAAACAAAATGCAATTCGTATTTTGCAGGATTCATTTACATTTGCAAAGTGTTGCCAATTTTTCAATTCTATTCGATAAGATGGCATTTTTGACAGTAAAAATCATAACTTACCTAGAAGACTCTTCACAGGTTAAATGCGCTCACCGACTGAATCTGAATCTTTAACTGCATCCTAGGTGAAGAACAAGAAATGTACAATAAATAAGAGGCTTAATATGCTCTCTGACTATATCTGTTTGTAGCACCCGTGTCAATTTGCAGACTATTTCCATAAACAATTCTGATACACTGAAGGATCAAAAAAAATTATAGCACTGTGTACGAGTATATCGATTGAAAATTTATGAAAATGGTTTTGAAAGCTCACTTAGCCCGGACAGAAATTTGCAAAAATGAAAAATAAACCATAGCGGCGAATGGAACCTCAACGTAGGTTATCCGATTCTAAAATGGGAAGATTCCCTGGACTGCGGTATTATCTACCTCCACTCCGCTATCAAGGATTTTACACACTTTACCTTAGGCGGCGGGGTGGACCAGGGACCAGGGCTTCAACCAACAAACTTCTCCAGTAAGCTCAATCCTTCGCTTGCTGCCTTCAATATGGCACACTAAGTTGCCTAAGGACCCCTTTCACTTGCGTGTGCCACCTAAGTCGCGAACTTATTCTTATTTCATTTTATTTATTTTATCAGTCGGGGGCAGATTCAAAAACTTTTTGTACCGGAGCGCTCTACGTAACCCAACTATCTCAGTCTTGGACCTTCCCTATTCTTACTCAGTCGATGTTCTATACAGTCCTTACATTTGGGCGTTGTTTCTCCTCCTCCATTTACCATTTATGCAGACTTCCCTTTCTAAATATCGAGATGTGGGCACCACGTGCTAGCCATGCTATTGTTTTGTTCAAGAGCTCGTAGAAGCTGTCGTCATCTTAAGCCTCTGTGGGGGCATGCGCGCATATAAGGCTAATGTTAGCAAATTTATTGTGATACCGATTGTTACGAGGCGTTAGTTCACATGCCGGAAATACTTGCCTTGGTGTGCCTCCAACAACCAACCCGGATACAAACAGGTGCTGCTTTTGGGGTCGAAAATAATCGCCTTAGTAGACCCGGAGTTTATCATCCTCTTCTTGTTCGGTTCATCCCTACACCGCTCATTCCATCTGGGGAATTCCTCTGTTGTCCCGTTTATGGAACTGCCAATTTTGCCTGCCAGTCAGCGATTGCGCTTATAAGTTCAGCAAGTTGAGATGGGATGGACATCGAGGAGTACCTGATTGTTATCTCCTGGAAGGTTAAATAAACGCAATTGATGTGTAGAAATAATGGAAAAACTGAATATCGCCAAGTAAACATTTTTCAGTGCCTAGCCTTTTTCTACAGCACTCAACCAACGGCGACGACACAGCATGAAAATTACACAAGGAGTCACTATTGCTAATCGTTAAGCAACCACGAAAATGTATACTCATAATTATTAACGTTTCAATATCGAACTGTACGGACTGTACAGCGATGCAGATTTTGTCAAACTGAGTTTGATAGCTATTCGTAGATTACATTTGCACCAGCGTCCCAAACGTTCTCAACTCCAAAAGGGTCAAAAACGGAATTTAAGACAAAATTGGAAAGAAAGCTAAGCCACTTCCGGCAAAGAGCACTCTAGCTCAAAGTTTTATTAGCAGAGACCATGAAAAAGCCTAGTGGGAAAAGTATGCGGTAAGAGCTACAGAAGCCACAGACGGATTTCAAGCGATCGAATAGCTAATTTTACTCTAAATTGAAACTGCAACACTTTCAAGAGTACACAAGCCTAATTCTGAACACCAGTGCAACGCCAAGAGGAAAGGGTACAGCGTACTGTATTATAAGACGGTGAAGCATACGAGTACATACTTGTGTGACGGTGAACCCATTGACATGAACGTGGTTCCAATTAATTTTCTCCAAAAAATTTCTTAATAGTACCAAGTGAAGGAACTGGATGAATTTGAAAAACGAATGGTGTACTTCCCGATGGTATGAAACCATTGATACGACGAAACCGATTTTAGATGAAAACAAATTATCGAATTTCTGAGTTTTCAAAAGCTCCCTAGTAAAATAGTGCAGTTGTAGAGAAACAGTGTAGCGTATTCAATATTGAAGTGCAAAGTTCAATATTGATTTGCCACACCAGTTCATGAAGAGAGCGTTTTCTAACGACTTTAACCTGCTCATCTGACTAATCTCGCCCATCACGCATAGGTGGGCTCTCTCACTTGTCGTTCCGGCCTAGCTCAGCCTGCGTGGATTCCGGATATGCGAGATGGGGAGAGCAAACTTTAAAATGGATTAATTGTTGGATTGGTCATGATCGCGTCTGTACTATATATTTGTATGTAAGCTGGCAGAATCAAATGAGTGAAACCAACTTGACTTTTGTTTTCACTTTTACTTCATTTCACTTTATTTAATCCAAAAAAGAAGAAGAGATTTACAAGAATTCATGTGAGAAAATGTAATACAAGGGAACTATCGTGATATCTGTCGTATTTTGTGCTAATCTATGTATTTAAAGAAGTTATTCTTTTACCTTTGTAATCCGCTGGTCATGACGTCAGGATCAGTTGATTAATTTTTTTCCTTTTTTTGTTAGGTACACTATTCTTTTAAACTATTATGCAGACAAATTTTTTTTTTTTCTTTTAGCACAAGACACTGATCACGATTTACAATAAAAATATTAATTCACGACAAAAGATACAAATGCTATACACGATGTCGATTCAGACAAAACATTTTTTTATTATTTATTTATTTTTTATTTATTTTTTTTTTACTTTTTTGTTTTTTTTTTTTTTTAGGGCAACTTTTTTTTTCTTGTTTGGTTTTGGTTTGATTTCAAAAATTTATTTTTTTTTTTGAGTGAATTTCACACAGCAAAGAATTGGGAAGCACGAGACCGAGATTGGTGGTGATTTGCTGCGCGGTGGGTCTTAAGAAGAAGGTACACGGTACACGTGGAGTTTGGTGTTGTAGGAATTGGCGCTCCGTTTGGCACGATTCTGTTTGGTGGATGGTTGAGGTGCTGGCGTGGCGGATGATTTGTCGGCCAAGCTATCGCTCTGACTTTAATGGTTACTCCTCTTCTAGCGCCTCTCCTAAGAGTCAGACTCTCGGCGTGGTTTAACCTACTCTACTCTATCGGATGGGGGCTTATCGCAGCTTAATGAAAGATTTGGGCACTTTTTATTTATTTTTTTTTTTTTTTATAGCCTTTTGGAAATGAGAATATATACATTTAATAAAAAAGAAACCAAAAGAAAGTCTCGAAAACTATATGCATACCTTTCCGTAATCTTGGGAGACGTCCAGCCGCTTTGAGAGTTTGGTTCGAAAAGAAAATTTTTTTTTGGCGGAAATGCAACAAAGCTGTGGAGAGGTGTTTTTTTTTTTTTTTCGGCGATAGTTTCAGTAGCGACCTCTAGCCGAAATTTTAGCTTGGGTAGTCGTTACATGTTTAAGTTTGTGCATTCAGTGCTGAGCATGAGAAAATTTATGTATCTATTGCTTTTTTTTTTTTTATAAAATCTGATTTGTTACGAATGCTACAACAGGTGAGTACATTAGTTTTCGATGTCGTTCATTTCACATTCCTGGTATTGCCTCTAATCATGTACGCCAAAATGATTAATAAATGTTTTTGATTCCACTCCATGTTCCAGCTTATGTAGTCATTGTATTCGAGAGCTGTTAGCTAGCCTACATCACTGTGTAACCCATGCACACGTACACCTTTTCTGTACAAGGAACACAATAACAAAATCCATACTTCTGTGCCACTGAGCAGGACTGTGATTATTAAGGTCTATAAGAAGCCAGTTAGTAGTTTGATGCCTTTGCTACTCAATTGCCTCCTTAGCCCCAAGTTAAAGCTGCTGTTTATTATTTGTCTGGTCTCGGTGCTCATATCAAAATCGAGGCAGATAAAGCTCCGCTTAATGCTCTACCCAAATTCTCCGTTTCCGACGCGACTTTCTGACAAAAGTAGTACCGAAATAAAGCTGCGTTCTTCCGATTATATAATGAAATCATCGGCGTATACCTATATTTAACAGCACTTTTGAATGACTGAGCCTCTGGTGTCGACGTGTGAACTAAGCAGACAATAATTTAAGTGGCAGACCGCCACTTTAACAAAGTCTAAGGATTCAGTAAATTCATGAATACGACTGTTGTTTCCCATTGGTAACACCAATAATAAAAAACAATAGTCATCAAGCCACAAAAACGCAAGACATTTATCAAACTTCATAAAACTGCTCCATACATTGTTCTCCAATGTCTTATTGGGGGTCGGAAGCAAATTCTTTTCATGTCACAATCCCTGTCAACACTATCAGCCATTAGTAGCAGATATCTTCGTTAAATTCCACACGAGCGTCAAGAATAAACAACAACATGCTGGCTAGTGACCGCATCCACTTGGACACCAACTATTTATATGACTGTCATTGTCATCCGACCTCTCTTTGGAGAGAAATAACCCACTGACATCTTCGTTCCGTCGTTATCCGATCTGACCCATGTGACAGTATCACTTGACCAACAGAACACCATGTCTTCGTGACAATGGAAAACTGAGATCCAGCATAATTTTGTGACTGGATAGGGATACTGATGCGGATGCAAGTGACAGCTTTAAAGAACTTTAATCGGATGAGAAAAATTTTATAAAATAAAGAGAAATTTCTATCTGAAGATGGAATCATGTTACCGCCATGAACAGACTAAACTGTTAGTCAGTGAAACACTTTTTTTTTATTGTTTTACCATCATTATCACGAGAGGCAATATCTTTCAACTCCTTTTTAAATATTCCTTACTTGCGTAGCATTTGGGATATTTTTCCATCCATGAAAGAAATACATATCTCAGACTACTGGGCGATGAGATTCGTCCTTGAAGACAGAGGGGTTCATAAGTTAATACATGAATGGATATTCCGTATGTGGAATCATGAAGAAAGGAAATGCTTCTCTCGAGTACAGTATTTTGAATTATTCAATAGGCTGCTTATTCAGGAGATACAAATATGCGTGCGATGGATGTTTTCTTGGTTTCTTGGCTATTCAAGCGCACGACTTTCACGTTATATTTGGATTCCACTTCGAATACTTTCTTGAGTTGAGTTAACATGAAAGTACATTATCATGTTGTAAATTAGGAAATTTTCATGTTGTGAAGAAGTAATAAGGAAAGAGTTTGTAGGGGCTTATTTCGTATTTTGGCTGCAACGTGATTTATCTTAATGTGAAAAGACGGTCAAATGCTTATGCTTGGAATTCACCATTTTAGTACGTGATAAACGGACAAAGTATATATTGTCATATGTAGCCACTACTCTTATTGATTCTCATACCTTTGAGTGGTCAAAATATTATCAAAAGAGTCGGTTGTCCATTCTCAAAACGAATCAATGTTCAAAAATCCAGTCTCCATTTAAAAGAGACAAGGTGTGGAGAAGGTAAAAACATCAATTGTGATAATTGTATCCACCGGGTACGGGTTCTCAGTCAACTGGGGTTGACTTTCCAAACGATAAGCCGATAAATGAACCGGAGAAGATTCCAAAACTATAGTACCTTGTCGGAAATGGGAAGCCCACAATTCAGACTACTGAATCAATGTGTTAGATATTATTCTGCTTAAATTTATTTCAAGAAACTTAAACGATGGCTTGTGAAATTGTATGGATTTATGGCAGTCTTTAATTTTCGACATACGATACTGACATTTGAATGTCAACCTTCTCTTGTCGGAGGCGTTCAAAGTTGGAGTTTATACGTTTCAGTTTTTACGAAGCAATCTAAAACCTCGTCATCTTCTATGACGAATGACATTAGCAAACAGGGAAATGTTTATACATATATCGCATCAGGTCTAAATTTTCCAAGATGACATTGATGTGGGCCAAAGGTCCGCAAAGGAGAGAGATTTTAGCTCCAATTACATACTCAACGAGCTCTTAAGATATTAAAAGGAGCAATGTCCTATCTATGCAGTAACTATCCTGCTTGGCGATTTTGACCGACTGCTGGGAAAAGGAGATACTTTGGAAATGATATCGTTGGTGAAAGCATCAGTGGTGGTCCATAAGGGATACAGGCTAATTGGTTACTTTGGCATTGCACTAAGACGTAAAATTTTAATATTCACAAAACCACTAGGCTATTGGCTGCGTTCTGATCAATTACTTGTTTGGTAAGTCATCAAATTTGACCTTCAAAGCTACAATATCTTTGTGCGCTGAGTGTCTGTTTAACCCTTCAAAAATCCGTAGCCCTCTGCAACGAAATGTAACTTATTAACTTACTTTAGTGGTGCTACGCCTCCAGTTTCACACGCTAAGTTGGCTAAGGTCCCCTTCCACTTGCGTGCGCCACCTGAGTCTCGGTCTTTCTCTACTGCACTATCCCTCTGGGGGCAGATTCGAAGCCTTTTCGAACCGGAGCGTTGGAGTCCATCCGCTTTACATGACTCAGTCATCTCAGTTGTTGGATCTTCACTCTTCTGGCTAGGTCGATGTCGCTGTGCAGTGCATACAGTTCGTCGTTATATCTCTTCCTCCACTCACCGTCAATGCAGACGGGACCGAAGATTACTCGAAGAATTTTTCTCTCAAAGCAACCAAGAACACCCTTATCCATTTCTGATAATTGGCATGCCTCTGCTGCATAGAGCTGGACTGGGATAAGTAAGGTCTTATACAGGGTAACTATTGTTTGGCCTTATAGCGGAGCATGGGTAGACAAAGTCCTTAACTAACTCAAAGTTATATCTATCGAAGGTGACGTTCTGTCCTAGACGTCAGTGTTCAGTGTCCTTTTTGCTTGACAACATATATGTACTTGGACTTGGCCTCATTGACCGATAAACCTATTTTCGCTGCTTCCATCTCAATATTCGCGAAAGCGCCACTGACATCACGTCGCTTTCTTCCAATTATGTTAATATCATCGGCGTATGTGAGTAGTTGGACGGACTTTTGAAAGATAGTGCCTCTTGTGTTTGCGCGTGAGTTTTGCACTATTCTTTCAAGTATGATGAGCGCATCGCCTTGTCTAAATCCTTTTTCTACATCAAAGGTCTCTGTGCGATCTTTGCCGACCTTCATGGAGCAGCGTGCATTCTCCATCATCATCCTTCACAGACGGATGAGTTTGGCAAGGATGCCAAAACTAGACATTGCTCTGTATAGCTTGTCTATAAATACTGTCATAGGCTGCCTTAAAATCGATAAATAGGTGGTGTGTATCGATCTAATGCTAAATATTTGTTCGATGGTGAACTTTCTTGGACTTATTAGGTTGATGACAAACGGTTTTAGGTGTTCACACAAAACGGCAGATAAGATCCTGTATGCGATGTTAAAAAGAATGATGCCTCTGTAATTGGTGCAGTCAGAGGGTCTCCTTTCTTGAGGATCGAACAAACAATGCTGACGTTCCATTCATCGGGCATACTTTCGTCCGACCATATTTTATGAGTTGGTGTATGATCTTAACCAAATCATGACCTGCTGCTTTGAAGAGCTCAGCAGGCAGGCCATCCGCTCCAGGGATTTGTTGGACTTTAGCTAGATATTGCGTTCTTCCTTCAGGTCGGATGGACGGAATTGCTGGTCTACATCGTCCAAGTTGAAAGGTTTATTCTGTCTGACAGCAGTATTTGTTTCGTCATCGCCGTTATACAGTCTACAGAAATGATCTTTCCTTATCCTCAGCATCGACTGCGACTCTACTACGATGTTCCCTTATTCATCTCTACAGGCTTTGGTTCGGGGCTTGTGTACATGACAAATCTCATTCCTGGAGTGCAACACGATGTGCAACCAGAAAAGTAAATCTCGCTGGATGATAAATGTTAACTGAGAAAATCGGCAGTAAAAACGGACGAGAGCTGCGTGTGTGCTTTAGGGGGAGAAATATAAATAGGATACTCCCTTCTTAAAAAGAAAAAGCCGGGCCGATCGAGGGAGGTATGCGACTGCAAAAATAAGGTTTGGAAGTTCTATCAAAAAACAAAAAATAAACCCGCCAAGCATATATAACCAAACTGAAGCCAAATTACAACATTCAATGCACTATTTCACATGAACGACGACTGGCAACATTTTTCTCAACTTAATCTAGACTAAATGAAGTTGGGCAATATCTTAGTATTATTCGAATAAAACTGCAGGCGCTGAGAGTTTATCAGCTGAATTTATTGAATCTGCCGATAATAAGTTGGTACAGTGCCTAAATCAGATATGAAAGGAGACATGCCCGATTAATGGAATATCTCCTCGTTTGTCACCGTAAGCCCACAAACTATGGAGTTGTCTCTGTCGTCTTATGTCAAGGCCAAAAGATACGAGGTCAAAGATTTTTACATAGCTGGATCTTGGATGGGAGGTAAATAGATCGATATACAGTATCATAATATGGGCTTTAAGTGATATTTGGCAACACAGCCATCACACTTCGACTGTGCATGCTGATATGTTTAATTCCATAGAACTTCGCCAAGATCTTAAATTTCAGGCAAAGAAATGCATTGCAATGTGTGTTTTTAAACAAGGTACTCACTTTTAAGTTATTTATTTCATCAGCCTGAAAATACAAGTGATGTTTGAGAGATTTAACAAAATCATATTTCCAAAACTTTTATTACAGCTCGATTGATTTGTCAGCTGTGTGACATCCAGCGCCGTACTTTGAAACTTCTCACCGAAAATGACGTTCCAACATATCCAAGTAGCGATTTTCATTAACAGCGGGGGCCAAAATGGACAACGAAGAATATGGCCCAATGACGCCGCCGGCATGAAAACTAAACCAAACAGGCAATTTTTGAGGATGTAGCAGAGTTGAGAGATAATGAAATACTCGTACCCAATCCATTGTAAGTATTTTCAAATACATTGGGAAAAAATCTTTGCCTATATCTAAACACAATGTTGTTTAAATAATGCATAATTCCTGCGACTAGCGTACAATGTAATATTACGTTGCAGATAAACTTACGGCCTTAGCTAATTTCCATAACTCCTTGTACATATTTTTTTTCTCATATTGGCGGCAGAACAGCGAAAATTAAGACTCAAATTGTTGCATAATATAACAACTTGCTTTTCGAGTGTTGCAATTATACCGACCGAAAATTAGCATTGGCGCTTCAAATTTAAGGCCACTGATTTCGAATTCTATTTATAAATTTTAGTAATATGTAGGCCGAACGGGTACTTAACTCTAACTAAATGGTACACATTGAAAAGTGAATTAGTTATGACAGTTCACAAGAATGTAAAACAATTTCGAATATTTAATCGGTACACCGATTTAAATGTTCACATATTTGTAGAAAATGAACTACAAAGTTGAAATTGCGTGTATTTAGGCTTAACTAACTTTAAAAATGAAAGTCATTTGGATGCAAGTCCAAGTTCCTAGGAGAAAAGTTGAAATGTGACACCACGTTAATTTACAAGCAACATTCAGATCATTGTTTTGCACACCAGTTCCTTCAATGACATACATACGTTTAATTTCGTTGGCCTTTGCTTTGTTGATATTATTCGCAGTGACAGGTTCAATAACGCCATCAGCTGAACTGTTTGAGTGCGAATTATTTGACCCAAAAGCCGCGAACAAGTTAGTATTGGCATTAAGAGCTAAAATCACTAAAAAAACAGCAGTACACATACACTTCATAATGTGCATTGATGTAGGTTGCTATAGCAAAAGCAACCGATAACTCAGCTTTATAACGATCTCTGTCGTTGTCATTTGTCATAACTGTAGATAAATATTTATATTTATACCAGGAGCAGGAACAATTGACGAAGTTGGTAAAATCAGAATTCTCTTCCATCTTGTCTGCCGAAGAAGACGTCATAACAAATGAAGAAGATCAATCAACAGCAGCAAGATTAGGAGAAGGAGTTCGTTACTTACTTACTTATGATGTATTGTCACTGATATTTTGCCAAAAAATATAAAGTTGACTCATTTTTTGTACGCCTATCACCACTACAGTTGCATACTTTAAGTCAGTTCTATTTGTGAGTGTCATTTTAAGCTAGATCTCTCTCTACTTCTTTGTCCCTCTGGGTTTGATTCGAGCACCCTGCGGGCCGAAACATTAGTTTCCATTCGCTCTAAATGTCCTAGCCACCTCAGAGGGCTGATGTGTTGTATTTTTAAAATGATTTATTTCTCGAAACATCGACGATATCTTCATATGCTTTCGATAGAGTCCATTCTTCAGCATCATACAACTGAGTATGAGAATTGAGTCTTACTACTCAATGGCCTTATTCGCCTGAGAAAACAGAGAACTCCATGAACTTTTCTGCTTCATTTCCTCTGAGGTGTTGGTGGCAGAATTTTTAGCAGAGTTCCCTACTACCTCAAAATTATAGCTGTAGGCTGTCACATTTTACTCAACTGGTCGATGTTGTATCTCTCTTGTTGTTCACAGCATATACTTAGGTTTACCCTAATTTACCGCCACACTCATTTGAGCAGCTTCTTCGCCAATACTAGTGACCGCACCAGTAACAGCCGGCTGTGTTCTTTTAATTATGTCGATAACATCGGCGTACCCGAAATGCTGCACATACTTTTAAGGATTGTGCCTTCAATATTTGCTTGTGGGTTCCGCACAATTCTTTTAGGTATGTTGACAAAGAAGTCACATGACAGTGAGTCACATTTCCTAAACCTTTTTGACATTTAATGTCTCAGTTAAGTCATTGCCTATGTTGACGGAACTGGGAGCGTTTGGATTCGTAATTCTGCACAGACATACGAGTTTAGTAGGAATGACAAAATATACTAGTAAATAGCTTACCTGTAATACGAGTAATGCTGCGACTTTCGCACCAAAGGACCCAATAGGATGCCGACTACTAAAATTTCACACAATAAAATCTCGTATGCTATGTTGGGGAGACTTGTGCCTCTATAGTCAACCCTGTTGAGGAGGTCTATATTTGTGCATGGAGCAAATGATGCTGAGATTCTCTGAGATTTTCATCAGGCGTACAATCTGCTGACCAGATCTGAGGAATAGGTTGGTGTATAGTCAATTTCAGCATCGACGAATACCTCGCCTGGAAGTCCGTCAGGTATTTACTTTGTAAGCGCTTCTACATCTCTAAATCTACTTCTTTTTAGTAAGGTAGACGCAATTTTTTGTAAACATCTAAGTGAATGGTTTATTCTACCTCACTTCCTTCTTCGCCCTTATACAGTCTGCAAAAATAGTTTTTTTCATATTCCCCGTACCGACTTCCACTATAAGGCTTCCCTTTACACCTCTTCAGGTTTCTTACCTTAACATGTTCTTTCTACGTTTTGGGCATACTTCCGTTTGTTATTCCTGGAGTCCCCAAATATCTCTGACCACATGCTTCTCGTGCTCTCTTTTTCTTCATCTGGAGAAGTCGATGTTCCTAACTTCTGTTATGCTCGTAGATCTTATGAGCAGCACTCGCATTTCGCTGCAGCACCGATTATCCACGTTTTATGATGCGGAAATCTCGGTTTCCCCTTGTGTATGCTGAAATAAAAGAACAATGTGCTTTATGTATCGATATTTCGTCTTTCCGCAAAGTCAGCCAGCCTAACCCCGTTGCCAGACTTTGTGTCATGTAGGTTATGCCCACCACCTTTCTTACGAAATACGAAATGTCTTCCTTTCGTATCCTGAAACATTCTGACATTTCTAATATGCCTTGCAGAAGAGCTCGTAGGAACATTCTTTGTGCCCGTCGTCTTTATCTTCCTTATGAGCATGGACACATGTTAGGCTTATATTAGTGAATTAAGCCTTGAAGGATATTACCGTAATGCGCTCCATCACGCGTTGGAAGCTCAAGACTCCTTGTCTAAATCGGTCTCACGTAGAAAATTAGCATACGAATAAGCTTTGTTTGTATTCCTCATAAAGGGTGACCAGATAGCAATGACATGTTTAAGCAGCTGTCAAAATTACCAATGATATCCAGCTGTCAAAATATTCAGTAAGGTTTCCCATTTCATCATGCATCGTTTTACGCTTCCCACGCGTGTGGAATTTATTAAAAAATATTATCGAACTAAATCTTGGCTCAATGCGTCGCACATTGAAAAAGATTGAGCGTGAGTATACTCTTTCGGATCTTAAGCCACCAACTCGACAGAGATTAGTGCAAAATGAAAAAAACATTACCACCGTAGCGGTTAGTATCGGAGAAAAAAAATGTTTATTCTGCGCCGATTAGCTGAATTGGACATCGCCAGAGAGTGAACTCGGGTTATTTTGCGGTTGGATTTGGGCCTAGCTCCGTTCAGGATTGTGCTGACGTCAGCACTGAAGCAGGACGATCATATGTTGGCAGAATATCCGGAGTTTGGCCATCTTTTAAGACGAGGCCCATTTTTGGCTTGACGGCTACGTCAACAAGCAAAATTGTCATTATTTATTTCCGATGTCAATGCATCCACGAAGAATGAATAATTGGTGCAGTTTACGACATGGCGGCATCTTCGGAACTAATATTTTTCGAAATAAAGAATGAGACAACGTTAATGGCCTCCGGTAAAGAGCGATGTTAACCGACGTTCTGTGGCCAAAGCTCGACAACATTGATACTATACTGGAGCTGTATTTTCAACAAGACGGCGCGATATGCCATACAAGCGACGCAACACTCGAAGTTTTGAAGGAGAAATTCTATGTCAACTCACGGCTAGCATTCATTAATTGACCAATACGGTAGTGCGATTTAACACCACACGATTATTTTCTCTAGGGCTACGTCAAGTCCCTAGTCTACGCTAATAAGCCAGTCACTCGAGACCAACATTCGACATGCTATTGCCTGAATAATGCGGCACAATGCCATTGAATGATGTTGCATGACGAGTAGCTTCAAAATAAACACAGACTCAATTTTATATCTCACATCGGAAGGTCCCCTTAAGAAAATGTTTGCGTTTGAAACAGCTATTTCATTAATTCTTTTTTGAATAGATCAACATTTCACATGTCCGACTACGCCGCATACACTACATGGAAGGATATGATATAATTAATGACAAAATTAAGCACGCAGTACGTAGTCGTATGTAAGTATCGCAGCAGACAACGTTGGAAGTCAAAACTTCGTCCATCCACACTCTGGTGTAATCAGTGCACAAACGATAGAAAATAACATTGTCGATCACTGTGTTGTGAGAGATATAGATAAGCAGATATGTAGCAAGGCCCTCGCTTGTACAACCTAGGTGAATACCGATTTTGGGAGGTTTTTTGAAGTAAAATGTGGACCTCATGGGTGGACAATAATTTAAGGTTCTCTATGTGTTGACATTGAGTCTTTTAATTTGTATTTTTTCCCATAAAACTCATTTGCATTCGCAGAGCTACGAGTAATTTGAAGTGAAAACAACACTTGGTTACTTTATCTTTTTTTTTATACGAGTAGTTCCTCAAAATAAAAATATCCATCACCTTGCAGCAAATCAATCAGGTGACGATAAATTGACCGATATTAAAAAAGAATCGAAATTCCATTCTCCGCATCCATGTACTTCAGCTCGTATAAGAGTTTCAAATTAAACAAAAGTCGGAAGTGAATAAATGCATTTAAAAAATTCAATCAATTCGAGAGAAGATATTGCGAAATATCGAAAATAAAGGAGAGCACATAATGTACTCGTAAAATGGAAATCTCAAATCTCGATATCATATTTCAGTTTGTCGCTCCAGTTGATTCTTAATAACATTTCAAAAGGAATAATTCAGTTCCTCTAGAGCGCCCCCAAAGATTGAAGCGACTCATACAAAAAGGATAACTGACGAAAGTACGAGTATGACACTCCCGGGGGAATTATAGTGAGCTGAATTCGATTTACTGCTCGGAAAAGTAGTCGAATAGCAATGGAGATGGTACGTAGTAGGTACTCGTTTCTTCTGCTCGTGTTGTTTGACTTCATCTTAAATGGAAATTTCATTGTTATCTGATTCTCCATGAATCGCTGGTAGGTGAAGGTGCGAGGATAATCAAAGAAGTTTTCTGATTTATAGGAAAACCAAGAGAGAATTTCTTCATTCCCTTTTTGTGTGCCAGACATAAACCTGGAGTTGAATTTGAATAATGAATGCGATACATTAACTACGGGTTGAATTTTTGAATTTATGGTATGCACGCCGAATTAGGCACAATTTTAAGAGTAGGTGGTGTTCTTTTTTTTTAGTAAAGTTTGTATGTACCACATGTGTGGGCATGAAGAATTACCAAAATTAGATTACATGTTTATGGTGGTATCCCTGTGGGCTGATTATATTACTCGTGAGATGCTCGACGGTATCGGATTTATAGAAGAATTCATTAGTGTTCGAGCGAACTGGAAATAATGTCTGCTGTCTAAGAATTACACAGGAGACTTTAACGTGGTCTTATTAACTCGTTTCAGTAGCAAAGTGTAACTTCATTCGTCACATGTTGTCGTGAACCATTCTTGTAGTCATGAGATATTCTTCTGATATTACAGTCTCCCACTAGATCTCAGCTAAAATCAGTTCCACGTCCAGGTTGAGAAAGACCAAGCTTAGGTTGAAAACTTAGAGCAGCATTTTTGGACATGGAGTCACCTACGCATATGCATAGAGAAAAATATTGCTGTTGTATCCGCCAGTGTTAATGAAGACTGCGAGTTTTCCTTTCGTCGTCGTTTGCAGCAATTGGGATTGTATTACTCGAAAAAGCAGAAAATTGTTCCCAAAAATTTTTGTCTAAAACTTCACAAAATACCGTTGGTGCAAGAACTAAAGCCGAACCATCTGCCAACTCGTCGAATTTTCGCTGAGTGAGCCTTAAAAAAGCTGGAGTAGGTAAGATCTGCTTTTTTAATCGAAAAATTGTCTTCAGCGACGAAGCGCATATGTTAATTAACAAAACTGCCGTATTTGGACCGATCGATGAGCAACTTCAGGCAAGACAAGAGCTGGAAATGCACTCGAAAAATTTGACTATTTGGTGAAGTGTATGGTCCCACAGAATCTTAGGCCCGTATTTGTTCAAAGATGACCGTGAGAACAATGTTTTGGCAGCTGTCAGCGGCTGTTAGTACACCTAATATCCGTGGGGATGATGATTGAAAATGTATCTCCTTAAGAGATACAAGTACTTTTTGATCTGTGTGATAATTAATTTAGTAAAATAAAAGGTAAAGACATAAATTAAATAAAAGCGTCTTTTTTGGTTAGATATATACATAGTGGAGGTGTCGTACATTGCTATAAATGGTGACCCCGACGTGATTTTTATATAAAGTCACAAAGAATAATACGACCGTACGTGCAAACAAAATATACATATATATTGCGACGCATATGCCGTATAATCTGCGCAGTAAAAAAGAACTCAAACTGAATTTTACGGATTCTGAGGTATCTGACGAAGAATTGATGTCTTCTTCCGTCCAGCAAATTAAAAACAATAGTGCAAAGAAAATGTCAAATCCTAGTACTGATCCAAACGCCGAGATTATCAATCAGCTACGAGAAGAATTGAGAGAAGCAAATGAGGCAATTCGTTCCTTGAAACAAATTTAGCTCTCTCAGTCTTTGGGAACAACGCTAAAAAATCCCAGTGACTCTGTTCCAGCAGGATCTTCAAATGCACAACCATCAGTTAGTAACAACAACACTCTAGCACAGACACCAGCTGCAACTAACTTAGGAGTGCACCGAACAATAATGCAGCGTGTACTTCTTCCGAAATTTAATCCGTTGTATCCTCAACTGTGGCTAGCTCAAGTGGAAATGGCATTTCAATTGGGTGGCGTTACCGACGACAACGAACGCTATGCCAATTTGCTAGTTAGTCTCGAAGGCGACGCATTAAGAGCTGTAGGTGACTTGGCAAATAACCCACCAGTAGCTACGAGGTGAAGACATGTCAGGTAAGAAGCCATCAGCAATTCTCGCGCACATGAGACATCTTTCTGATGGACGTTGCGACCCGTCAATAATGCGCACGCTGTTTTTCGACCGACTGCCAGAGAACATGTGTACAGTGCTGCTAGCAACAGGTCAAGATGACTTGGACAAACTTGCCAAAGTCGGAGACAAAATTTTCGACATGTCCAGCGCGCATCTATATACTATCTCGCCCTCCACCTCGTTGCCTTCAGAGACGATTCAGGCCAACGTTGGACGAGCTTAAAAGAACAGTGGCGGCTCTGCGTAAAGAGGTCCACGCTCTGAAGATGAGGAACCAACCCGGCAGCAGGTCGACATCCCGCCATAGATCAAAAAGTAGACCTAGGACCACTGAAAGCGGCGAAGCAAAGCTTTGCTACTCTCATCAGAAGTTTGGTGATGATGCACGGAGGTGCAAACCTGGTTGTCCAAAGTGGACAGAAAACTAGGATTGCCGTCGGGCGTACAGACGGTCGTCCACGGCAATAACAAGTGGCATGTTGTACTTAATTGATACAGGGGCAGACATTTCTGTCCTGCCCAAAAAGTATGCCAACACCAAAACACCTGTCTCATCCCAACTTTAGTAGCTAACGGGGCTACTATTTCGACATACGGTACTAAATCTATAACACTGGATCTGGACTTCGCTGCGAATTCCGCTGGACTTTCATAATCGCCGACGTCAGACAACCAATCATTGGGGCCGACTTTATCTACCACTTTGACTTAACAATCCGGTTAAGTCAGAGAATGTTCAGCGACAACATTACCAACCTAGGCGTTCAAGGCAGCATTGTCAATAGTTCGCAGCCAATACTCAAGACAATTGACGAAACAAACCGTTTTGCAAACATCCTCAAGGATTTCGTAAGTATCACACTCGACAAGAATCCAAATAACCACGAACATTCTGTCCAGCATCATATTATCGTCAGAGGGCATCCCGTAGCGGAACGATCTCGTCGGCTTGTCGGCGACAAACTCAAAGCTGCAAATGAGGAGTTCCAGGATATGATGCAGCGAGGGATCTGTCAACCATCCAAGAGCGAGTGGGCATCTCCCCTTCAAATGGTGCAAAAAAAATCCGGAGGATGGAGACCTTGTGGTGACTACCGCCGCCTCAACCGCATTACCGTTCCGGATAGATATCCAATACCACATCTCCTAGATTTCAGTCAACAACTCGCCAATTGCCCCATTGTTACAACTTTAGACCTGAAGGGAGCTTACCACCAGATACCACTTCCACCAGAGGATCGACCAAAGATGGCTGTCATAACACCTTTCGGCCTCTTTGAGTTCAACGCCATGACATTTGGCCTGTGTAACGCTGCTCAGACAATGCAGCGCTTCATGGACACAGTACTGCGAGGACTTGAATTTTACTTCTCCTTCATTGACGATATCCTCATTGCGTCAGTAAGCGAAGACGCCCATCGACAACACTTGTGTATAATCTTCGATAAGCTACAGCAATTCGGTCTAGTCTTGAACGTATCCAAGTGCTTCTTTGGACGCTCTGAGGGATACACAGTCAACAAAACTGGAATAAAACCTCCCACAGACCGAATTGAGGCATTAATCAGCTTTCCAAAACCTTCGACAATGGACAAGCTGAGAAGATTCCTAGGATCGTGGAATTTTTATCGAAGTTGTATGCCCGGTGCTTCAGAAACCCAAGCTCCTCTCATCAGTTTAACAGTCGGAGCGAAAAAAGGCGATAAAAAACAAGTTCTGTGGACACCCGAAGCAACTCGAGCATTCGAAGAATGTAAAAAAAAGTTGAGAGATGCAGTTCAACCAGCTCATCCACAATCTGGTGTACCACTGGTGCTGCGATGTGATTCCTCAGACCTTGCAGTTGGAGCTGCTCTGGACCAGGGTGTAGAGGATCAATTTCAACCACTTGGTTTCTTCTCTAAAAAGCTAAGTCCAAGAGAAGCCAGATACAAAGTGTACGACCGGGAGCTGCTAGCCATCTATAAAGCAGTACGACATTTTCGACACCTGATAGAAGGCCGTGGAGTCATCATCCTCACCGACCACAAGCCACTGGTGCACGCATTCGACCAGAAATCAGACCACGCTTGTGACCGCGTAGCCCGTCAGCTAGAGGAAATTGGGCGCTTCTCAACTAACATTCAATATGTTCCGGGAATGAAAAACGTTGTGGCAGATGCGTATTCTCGCATCGACACTATCAACATGCCTGTCATGGTCAGCACTGCAGATTTGGCTGAGATGCAGAGAGACGACGACGAGCTAAAGCTTCTTCTGACAACTCCAGAAAAATCTTCACTTCAGCTCCGAGGACTGCGCATCGACGACACAGACGTCATCGTTTACTGCGACGTGGGAGGCACCGACAACCGTCCATATGTGGCAACAAATCTACGCAGCAAAATCTTCGACAGCACACATGGCCTTTCCCATCCCAGTGGAAGAGCAACAAAACACCAAATCTGCAAGAACTTCGTGTGGCCATCCATGCGTAGGGACATACTCACGTGGGCCAGGTCATGCATACAATGCCAACGAAGCAAAATCGGCAGACATGTCAAAAACATCCCGCAGCATATTCCGATACCGAGCAACAGATTCCAGCACGTCCACATTGATATCGCCATAATGCCACTGATACACGACTACAGGTATCTTTTGACGATGATCGATCGCTTCACAAGATGGCCAGAAGCAATACCTTTAAAGGACATCACAGCGGAGACGATTGTTAACACGTTCTTTAACAACTGGGTGTGCAGATTCGGTGCACCGAAAACAATCACCACCGACAGAGGATCCCAGTTTGAATCTTCTTTGTTCGACGCACTTGTTAAACTAATCGGAAGCACACACATCAGGATAAACGCCTACCATCCAGCATCCAACGGAATGATTGAACGTTGGCACAGGTCTCTTAGCGCCAAGAAACAACAGACTGGATGGGTGTTCTCTCGACGGTTTTGTTGGGATTGCGTACCAGCTTCAAGGAAGATATAAAATCAACCGCTGCAGAACTCGTCTGCGGAACAACGCTGAGATTACCTGGGGAATTCTCTATGCATGAGGAAGTGTCACTCGAGCCACAGATCTTCGTTGAGAAGTTCCGAGAGCACATGCGACAAGTGAAGTCAACTCCAACAGCTCACCACTGCAAAACAAAACCGTTTGCGCACGAAACACTTTTTGAGTGCACACATGTTTTTGTTAGAGTTGACTTCGTTCAAAAACCGTGTGAGCAGCCGTATACTGGTACGTATGAAGTGCAGGAACGTATTTCCGACTACGCGTTCAAAATAAACATGAACGGAACGCCAGCAACAGTATCCACAGAGACCAGAAACCAGAAACCAGCTTTTTTTGAAAACTTCTGCGAATTAAAACCAAATAGTACACCAATCATTAGTCAACAACAGTCATCTTTACCATCAATCCAGATCAGCAACAACTTAGTAAATACAGCCAACTCCAGCTACCCCACATCGATTCCATCAGTATTCAGATTTCGATTGTTTTTCCCTAAAATTCACGAGCTGAACCTGGTTGACATGTAGTTTCAAAAAGATGGCGCAACATGCCACTCAGCACACTAATCGATATACAAATTCAAAAATCTATTCGGTGGGAAATTTATCTTTCCTTTTGAAACGATAAATTCTCCGGCTAGATCGTGCATTATGATGTCTTTAGACTATTTGTTATGGGGATGCTTCAAATCACTCGTCTATGCCGATAAGCCAGAATCAATTGCAGCCTTGGATGACAACATTAGACGTTTAATTAGCGAGATACTAGGCAATATGCTCGAATAAGTGATTCAAAATTGGACTGTCGTATGGACCACTTACAACGTAGTCGTGGTAAATTTATTTAATTTAAATGAAATAACCTCTAAAGAGTAAATGGAAAGCATTGGTTTATCAAATCGAATAATAATTTTATACCCTTTCGCAATTTTTCTGTCTTTTTTAACAATTAAAACCCAAAAATGCATGGTCATGCTCTTAAAATCCAAGTGGATGAGAAGTTCGACTTCGATCATGTACCAGCCAATAGTTTCCACAAGTTGGGTATACAATCTGATTTGTTGTTGCACAAAACTAAAGCTGCTACTACATGATCATGATTTTCATCGTGGGCAAATTGTTACAGCATGCAACTGCATACTGAAGTGACTCACAGAAACTTTAACCAAAATTAGTTTAAATTAATTCAAGAACAAAATAAGGAATATTTTTACAAGTATTACAAAAATTCTGGCTCTCTGGAATTAGTTTAGTATAGCGGTTTGGTGATGGTGACAGTTTGGTGATGAGGGGCAGATATCGTTTACGACTGGTGTTTACTGTGGAGATGCCGTGCTAATTTTGCAGGTTCTGGATGAACGAGATCCACTCTGCCAATGAGCCACTTTATCGTTTCCAAAAGCCTATATCCGAAGTCAAAACGTATCTGTGCTACCGAAAACGTAAGCAGACTCTAAATAAATCACACTAAATAGTCGGCATGATGCTAAAGAAATCACATATCAGCGAAACGCATTTTTGAAATCCTTTTTAGGCATCAAATGTTTCGGTGGTGTCATTGGCAGTTTTATGGAATAGCTAGTGGGCATGACTCTATATACGCATAACTCCTCTCAAAATTATTACTGCCATATGCGGCCGTGAAATCGACGAACTGATGATGGGTATCGTTTTAGAATTCAAGATTTTTTGCAAAATTTACTGAAAAGTTGATAACTGATCGAACCACACTGCATTACACTAATTGTATTGGGTTTTAGGGATTTACATATTGAGCTAGATAGATAGGATCTTACACAAAAGAATCGAGAACGAGACTATATAGTTGACATTGTTCAGAGGCCTTTCTTTCCTCTGGCAATTTTTGCTGATATTCTATTCACTAAGCATACCTTTAAAGATGTCCTGATGTATACTTCTTAACAAAACATCTACCGCATGCTTTAATAATTCGGCAGGAAGTCGGTCGGCTCCAATAGATACATAAGTTCTTAGTTTAGATAATGATATCGTTGAGCTCTTATTTACCTCTTTTTTGTAGAACCAGACGGTTGTCCTACAAAACTTAACACATCACTTATCGGAAAAGCTCTACAAGTCTCTTGTGATTGTAAGCGTTCGACGTTAAATTTTCTTACAAATTTGCTTCGATGTTTTGGTTAGGTTAAACAAGGTGTGTCATTAAACACATTACTAGGCATCAAAGCGGGCCCATCGCGATCACTGTGGGACCGTGCCGTCTATCTCGTCAAGTTTTCAAAACGTATTTTCCTAAGAATTTCCTTTGGATACGCGATGTTCCCTCACATTCACATAGTATATGTGTTACATATGTCCTCAACCACTTGCAGATCACAGCAGAATCCACCAATGTCCGTATCTGACAATTTGAGTCTTTTTGCGTGTTTCAGCAAGAGACAGTGTAGTGTCAGGATTGCTATTAGTGTCGTAAGCTTGTCCCTGTTTTGATGATGGCGATGGCGCGATAGTTAGCTCATTGGACTATCACGCAGAGAATCTGGGTTCGATTCCTAGCTGGGTCACCAACAATTTTTCAAATCGCCATCACCCTTTCGGCGGGCAATAACAAACTCTCGAAAGTAAAATGGCATACGAAAAAGTTTCTAAGTGGTGCCTTTCGGACTCGGCGATAAACCGAAGGGCCCCGCTTATGTGACAAAAATGAGAACATGAGCAACACAAATGAGTGCCAAGAAGCTAGGCCATGAGCCAGCACCACAGTTTTTTTTTTTTTTTTTTTTTCGTGTTTAGTTTAATTAACTTCCTATATCTTTTACCGTCAAGAAGTGTCCACAGAGCCTTGGATACCCTATCTCCTTCAATATTCGACAACCTTGCATTGCCAGTCTTTATGGTCTTTTCCCGGATAGTCTCTTTTACTGTGCAGGGGAGTGGTTTGTTGTAGGCATCCTTACTAATATCGAATAGCCCACTTCATTTTGCAAGCTCATCCGCTTGTTCGTTTCCCTCTATACTGTCGAGTCCTGGCACCCAGCACAGTCTCACCTTGTTCTGAATGCATAATGCTTTGAGCATTGTGCGACAGCTCTTGACTGTATCAGAGTTAATGTCCGTTGATTCCATTGACTTAAGAGCGGCCTAGCTGTCGATGTAAATAGCGATATCTCTACCGGATACCGATCTTATCTGCAGGGGAAGGCAGTACTTGTGGCCGGTAATCATATGGACACTCTTACTTCTGGGGCTTATGAGAAGACATCGGAACCTGTTCCTTCCTCTGATTACTGCATTTTCTTGCAAATCCTTCCTCTCCGGATATATTATATCATTCGGAATGTCGAAGTCGATCAAGGAAGGAATTTCATCCGTTGAAATTGGATTACCTCGCAGTAGCTCCGCTAGGACCGTGCCGTGTCCGAAGCTACTGCTCTTGAAGTGACCGAAATTAGTGAGTCGTATCGCACTGATACCAGCAAGTTTTTTGATATGTAAATCAAGCAGTATTAGGTGCAAAAACGTGTCCAATGCTGCCCTAGGGATGATACGGAGCGCACCTGTAATGACCATGGAAGCCATTCTCCATCATGCTGGTGGGCTATATGTAAGCCAATACACCATAGAAGGTTTTACGCCCCAAATTGTTCATGCAGTTCTTTTGCGTATAGAAAGAGCATTACATGACTTTTTGATTCTTTCCCCTACGTTGAGATTGTAAATGAATTTTTTGTCCAGAATTACACCCAGATACCTCGCGCTGTCCGTGAGAAATAGTTTCACTCCGTTAAGCTTTGGGAGTATTGCCGTGTCTGGTAAAAAGAACCAGTTCCGCTCACATCATAGCTGTTTGCCCAAGTGCTGATCGTCTTCGTGAAAACCCCCATAATATCGCTTAAAATATTTAAGTATTTTCCCTGCACTATTATGCCTTCGTCATCTGTGTATGCCGTGGCACATCGAGTCCTGGTTACAACAAGGTAGTAGTACGAGTGAATGGTAATTCCTCGAACAAGTGAGACATTCAAAAAAGTGAAACTGTGTCGATCACAAGGCAATCCATTTGGCTGACTGGTTTTTAATCAGGAGATATCCAGATTTACAAAGGGAGATATTGAGGTGTGTGAAGCGAATGTTGTGTCTACGACCTCGTGGAAATAAACTTTAACAACATGGGCATATTAGAATTATGTTTGCTAATTTAGCATTAGCGCTCCTTATTCTTCCACACTGATGGAAAATTCACAATCAAAGCGGTGCTGTTTTTCTTCCCTATAGCAATCACCACAGTCTATCATACTTACTTTGTTTGATCTATCCCATCTCACTCTTTGGGCCTTTTGTCCCCGATTTATGACATTAAAAAAAAATTGTATTTATCACAGAAGTGGGTTAGTACAGAAAGATTTTCAGATTAAAGCAACATATAGTGTCCCTCAGGGAAGCCACCTTTGACCATTCAATATTCTTCCACCTTCTAAAGAAGCGAAAATTCGACGTGCACGATGGTTTATTGGCCTAAGTCAATTATATACGGCTGTGTGCAAAATACGACACAGGCTAGCCCCTTCTATTGATTGCGGTCTTGATTTCCTGACTCGCGTACAACCCCAATATTCTCTTCATTTCGGACCTTTTTTTTGCCTAAATAGCATGACAATATTACTGAATGCATAGGCGGATTCGAATTTTTTCATCAAATTCTTATTAATGATTAAGATCTTCTATTGACTCGGTATAGATTCAAAAGAACCGAACTGCTTTCGGGTTTTTTCATTGTTTAAGCATTGTAATAACCTCAAAAAGACAGAGAAGTTCTGAAAATTCATTCTTATATTTTGGACTTGATACCGCTATAGCCTCTTCTTTTTGAAACAACGACTTCCTTCATTGTGATAAGCATTAACGAAAATTACTATTTTCTCACTTGAGGGGCTATCTAGTACCTGGCAATAGTAACCTTTTACTTGGAAACTAACAGAAATTTCTCTCTAAATAGTCAAACGTTATCCGCACATTTATTCCCTTCCATTTCACGCGCGTTGTCAACAATTTCCTTAAGAGAGTGCATGACTTATTGCTACGATTACTTCACATTTTCTTCTCAGAAATGTACGCCGGATATACTCGTATACTGCGTACATCAGTCAAGTGAACTCAAAAATCAGCATTTTTCCTCCTCCCTTGACAAGTGACTAGAGAACATCTTCGCTTTACCTATTCCCAGAAGTTCTTAATGATTTATTCCTTTGAAGGGATTTAATCGTATCTATTATAACTTTCAACAGTCTCTTCTTACTTCATAAAATATCACTTTCGCGGTATCTTGCTAACTCTCTCTCGAGTGAGGTATGACAATATTTTCTACATTGTTGGCTACTTTTATGGAAACAAGTTCCTCATGAAGATGCACAGTCAAGGACTCTTCTGGGGGTATTGAACTAAATATACTCCATGCACCGACATGCATTTTGTGCCATCTACTCTTGTTCAGAGGGGACGAGCTACTTGTCTATAGGACAAATACAGAGTGTAGAAGGGTTGTATTGAAGAATTGGTGCTACACCCTACAGAGAATCGTATAAAAGTCTGTTTTAGTGCAAATTTGTGTGCAAATGTCATAAGATCCCTTTCAAATTGGAGAGGTTTTTGGGATACCTACATATGTAAAATCTATCTATCGTCACCTTACGACGGTCAAGCCACTATTTTGCTCGGAACACTTAGACAAGATCGTGAACTGATATCACTTCTCATAAGGTTAAGATCGTAGTTATGATTTATTATCTAAGTGATTTGATTCGGATACAAAACACAAAAATGGTTTATAAAGCAGTTATTGTTCTTTTTGTTTATCTGCGCTTAAAATTGCCATTCAATTATATTATGCCCTATGGAACCCGTCCGAGGTACTCGTATCTTTCAACTTTCATATAATCGACCTTCAGTGACTCTTGACAGAGTTGTTGTCTTTGAACATTTCACAGTGATGTTCTTCTTCTCCGAACATCCATCCGTATGACATTAAATAAGTATGAGCATCATGTTGGTCGTTGGTCAACAAAGAACACGTTTCACCAAAGTAAATACTTCTTACCCCTCAAGCGACGGAAATAAAAGTAAGTGCATGGAGCTTGAAGTTTTCATTTTCTCTTCCTCCCTGGATATTTCTAAAGTGCTTCTTTCTGTAGAATTTTTCTTACCGGAAAGCAAGTTGCTTACATTTTGGTCCCGGTCTAGTTTAAAGTGGAAACAGTTTCCATCTCCTGAACTGGTCTTAATTTATGGAAAAGGTGAAGTAGATTGCTTTTTTTGCCTCTTGGTCACGCCTTAGTCTTGCTATGCTCATACTTGTATATATCATAATAAAAGAATGCCATACCATATACTGAAGAACAGAAAAGGTTTTGCTATATATAGGGAACAGGATAAAGGACTTTGATTAGACTAAACGTTGATAATACTGGTATTGGAAGGAGTTGGATCATTTGATTTTTTTTAAAGCAAAAAAATTACGAATATCTTTAGATTATCAACTAAACGAGTATATAATATTTATGTACAGAAAAAGACAGTGAGCATCCCCACTAAAAATTCATAATGAAAACTATTTATGAATATCACAGCAGGTTGACAATATTTTGTCAAGATGACTGGCTAGTGGCTTGAATAGCATGCTAAATTAAGCCTTCTGAGTGTCCAATTATTGGTTTCTAAAAGTATTACATGATGAAGTGCTTGCTCTATCTGATCTCTGTGACAGACAGACAAAGTGTCCTTCCGCCTCTGTTTTTATTGGTCAGCGTATATACGAGTAACAACTTCGAGTATCTACAAAGGTATGGTATAAGATAATGACTTAGCAGGCATAGTTATATAGTTACAAAACGTATTCCAAAACGTCTTTAATTATTGACTGCCAAGCAAGACAAACCTAGTGGTGAAAAAATAACTACATTAGAAGAAGAAAGAAGCGACAGCGCGGACCAGGGCTTGCTTCAAAGATTCAATACTTCGGAGGTGAAATAGGCCATTTCCTCTAAAACGGACCACATTCTGTAATCCAAAGTTTTGAGGTCCGGACTACCAGCTGGTCCATCATCCTGTAACTTGAAGTCCAGTACATCTTTCTTTAGTCACTCTTGTGTGGTTTTTGCCATATGGGCTGGAGCAAAATCATACTGGAATGTCCAGGGCTTGTTTGCGAACATTTTTCTCCTTAGCAGCTTAACAGTGTCTTCTGAAACAGTGCTTTGGTAAATTTTCGCCGAAGTGTACCTTTACATTTGGACGGTGGTGGCCACTTTCAACGCTTGTAATATGTTCTGACGCTTTTAACGATGTCCGAGCTTACACCGCAACATTTTTGCCTATTTTTCTCGTCGGTGAACAGAAATTGTCTGTGAGCGTTGTCAGTGTTTCGCCTTAAGAGAACTTTTGATTTTTGCTTACGTTTTTGGTTTAATGCAACTGTTAGCAGGGGTCCAGTGTCTTTTTTAGGTACTCGGTCCCAAGTCTTCTTTAATGATGCGAGACATGGATTTTTGCGAAATGTTCATCTACCGCGACAAGACCTTCTAAGCAGAAGGTTTGGATCTGACTCGAGCTTGGAAGGTTTTGTTGGCTTCTGTAGTCCTCACAGTGCGTGAACGGCCGGATCTTTGACAGTTACATTTTTCACCAGTATCCTCGAATTGTTTATTAGTATAAGTTTATTTATAAGTTTATTAGTATAAGGAGTTTGCCATTGCCCGCCGAAAGGGTGATGGCGATTTGAAAAACTGTTGGTGACCCAGCCAGGAATCGAACCCAGACTGCCTGCGTGATAGTCCAATGAGCTTACTATAACGCCATCACCATCGCCCCCAGGAGTAACGTAACTTAATAATTCTATCCAATCTCCTTGAAACAGAGGACTACCTCTGGTATTCTAAAGATGGAAGTGTCAGAATATTCGGTTCAAATCACTAGGTCTCGAAGGCATAAGCGATGTACGCAAGTGTTTGAGGCATTTATACGTCAGTCAATTTCAACGTCGAGATAAACGGAATCGATCAATACAATTAAATACGCTGGTGCCAATGTCCTCCGAAACCTATCAGATCTCGGAGGAGTAGATGTTAGCAATAGAGCTAGACAGGTGCCGAAACATATGTTACCCTAAGTTTTGCAGCTAATCAAATTTCAGGAAATGAATTTACGTATATTGAAGGACAGGCTTAGGGAGTTATCAAAATTATCCTTCATTACTCTGACTCTGTGTATGTGTATGGCTGTGTAATTATACAGTTCTTGAGATCGTAGTACATATTTTTGTTATTCTCACAGCTATTCTTTGATATGAATGCCAGTTAAGATCAAATTGACCAAGAACGGGACCCCATTTCATCAAGTACACACCAAATAAACTTTTCAAGTGCGGTCTGTCAAGGTTTTTCGCTGTTCTAAATATTTTGAAGCTGAGAAAGGACAAGTTCACACCGAGCAGCATTTTTACGGATTTTGTTTAGTCGTAAAATATTTGTTCACAGTACGGTTAAGGCAATGTAGGGAAGGAAAGAAGAAGAGATACTGTCGTATGTTGGTTTTGAATGTTCGCAAGTTATAATGAGTAGGAAATGCAGAAATTGGCAGGGCATTCCATTGTCCGAAAATGGGTTTAATAGTCATGTAATGAGCATTCCTTCAATATTACAGTTGAAGGTTTGAAAAGGCAATATGAACTTGGTACTTATAGAATAAGGTAAGGCAGGAGAGATTGCATCTTTGACTTTGCATTACTATATTAGCATCATCTATGAGTTTCAACTTCGCTGAATCTTATCTACGGGAATAGATACTCGTATTAAGGACCTCTTATTTTTGGGCATATAAATGCTTCATATATAACTGGTCATCCTTGCATGGTCTTTTCCCTGTCTTACATACCGAAAATGGAATATTTTTCCAAATTTGTAGATGCAATTGCCATTATTTTATTATGAATATCAGTTTATATATCACTTAACAACGTCAGTGTAGATTATGGTTTGAGGGCTCCACCCTGTTAGTTAGTTAGTTAGTTACTTATGCTGCTATTATGTTACGGACTTAAAACACGAAGCCCGAAAAATTCTTTAACTGAACAGCGGAGAAGTTTTATGAATTATTTGCAATTATAGGGGGTTTCTCCGTTCCCAAGCGTATGGGTTTTGTGAGGACGAGCATTTGGGTTGCCCACTCTTCGGCCAGACAAATTTCCAGCGAATCTGTTTCTACGAAATCCATACTGTCTGTCTTTAAGAAGTTTTTATGTTTCAAGATATTGATCACAATACGACAAGTCTAAGTTCTCTGTAAGGGAACGGAGAACTATATGTACCTTTCTAAAGGCCATCTGAAAAGTTTTGTTTTCAATCTTCTCGGAGATGGTTCTAGGAATTTCATTGATAGAAAAGCAGAGACACAAGTCGACAAAAAGGAAGTGGGTGGTTGTGTATACAGAGATCTTTGAGTACTCCTACTACTTCACTGTCGTATGTAGTGGTGAAAAAGAGGCAAAACAAACGGTAGCTAGAGTTAGCAAATATAGGGAATTGTTTAAAATTTCTTCTTATAACTTTATGAGAGGTGATCGTATAACTAATAAGAAGATAAAAGGCAGATGGTTTTTATTGTCATGCCAGGATCTCTATTGAATCAGCAAACTATGAACCTCTGACGACTTCCCGCCTTTTTGCCTATTTAATAATAACAATAATCAACGACGTGACAGTCCTTCACGCTAGCTAGGTGATAATATCCATAACTCCTGACATCCATTAAGAAGAAGTCATTGTGGCTTTGTCTTCAACCAGAAAGTAAATCGTGATGTCACACAGAGTTAACATGGACTGGTTTAAATTGCATCGAAACTTACTAGTATCATGTTACAGAAAAATTACAAATGCAGTTTCAGCTATACAATTGTACTTCTATCAAATATTCCGGCTCTACTTCGATTAGTGTCAAGATTAGTGTGTTCGACGGGCAAGCCAACCTACTGGCTACCTACCTGACCCGGTCGATTTTTTCATTACAAAAGGGGTTCCCAAATATCTCACGACTTTAGAAGAATCCTATGATCTCTGCTCAGATCACTCGCCAGTAATCTTTAAAATCGGCAGGAGCATAGCAAAGACCGAAAAACCGCCCAGATTGACGAATAAAGAAACAAACTGGGATGGTTTCAGAAGAAATTGCAAGGAAAATATTGCTTTAAGAGTTCCACTTACGACGCCGTTGCAAATAGAAGACGAAGTTGACAAGTTCGTGGAAATCAACCAAAGAAAGGCGTGGAACAACACTTCCGTTCGAACAAGAAGAATAAAAAAAACATATACGCGCCTGATATAGAAGGCCTCCTAAGAGAAAAAAGAAAAGCACGGAGGATATGGCAACAATCACGTGCGCCCCGCATAAATCCTATTTGAACCGCCTATCAAATAAGCTAAGGCAAATGCTGCAAGAATAGAAGAACCGTGAGACTTCTAATTACCTCGAAGGCTTGACTGCGAACAAGAGTTCCAATTATTCGCTCTGGCAAGCCGTGAAGTCGACTAAGAAACCTTTATGCAATTGTCACCGATAAAAACAGCCAACGGCAAATGGGCAAAAGGAGACAAAGAGAAAGCAAATTTGTTTGCCGACCACTTGGAAGAAACATTCAAACCGTTCAACGTCAGCAAAAAACCTAAAAAATAATAAGGCTCCAGGATACGATTTGATTACAAGTGAAATTCTGAAGGAGCTACCTCGAAAAGCATTTGTCAAGCTCCTCCGCATTATAAATGCTTCCATGGGACTTTTATTCGTTTCAAGCCAATGGAAAGTCGCAGAAGTCATAATGGTTCCAAAACCTGGAAAAAGTCCAAATGACAAAAAATCATACAGACATTTCACTCCTGCCGATAATTTCAAAAGTCTTCGAAATCCGTCTGCTTAAACGTTTTAAACCGATAACTGAAGAAAGACGATTGATCCCGGATCACCAGTTCGGCTCTAGGGTCAAACCTTCCACAATCGATCAGGTCTATCGGATAACAAATGTAATTGAAAACGCACTATAGGGAAAAAAGATTTGTTCAAGCGTTTTTCTCGATGTATCGCAAGCCTTCGACAAGGTATGGCACGAGGGCTTGAAGTATAAGCTACAACAAATTTTACCGAGAGAAATGAATAGAATACTCAAATCTTATCTTGAAAATATACTGTTTTGGGTTAAAAATGGGATTTAAAACTCCGAATTCAAGGAAATTCAAGCTGGCGTTACACAAGGAAGCATTCTGGGGCCATACCTATTCTTACTGTACACTAGAGACATACCTCTAGATGAAAAGACTGTGGTAGCCACGATCGCGGATGACAGGTCGATCCTCGCCACAGGACAAACAGTTGAATCCTCGACTGCAAAACTTCAACGAGCTCTGAACAAAATATTTGAGTGGACGAAGAGCTGGCGAATCGTCCTAAACGAGACTCAGTCAACACACGTCAATTTCACGTACAGAAAGATAAACAACTTACCTATATTCATCAACTCGGTACGAATACCGTATGCAAACGAGGCAAAATATTTGGGAATGACCCTAGATGCAAATGGGATTTCACTTTTTTTGATGTCGCTATCAGTCTGCAAAAGTTACCTTTATATCTCCTCCTCCACTCACCGTCTAGGCAAATGGAAAAAAAGAAAATCATCCGAATCAATCAATTTCCTTAAAACAGCCAAGAGCACCCTCACTCTTTTCTGATAATGTCCATCCCTCTACGCCATAGAGCAGGACTGGTCTTAAATGATGTCACTTTTGTTGTTCGAAAGAGGGCTTTGCTAGTTAATTGCCTTCCATAAACATCATCCCACTGCAATTAATCCTTAAATTTACAAATTTTGCAGCATCATCTGAGGGATTTCCTTAAATGAATATCAGAAAATATTTCCTCAAAACCCTCGCCGTAAAGAGGAAACACAAACCATATACCGAATAAAAAATTCGGTGAACGGGATCCGACCTATTTAAAAATTTATCTTGAATCTTACATTCGTGCTATTGACATTGTTCCCTACACCCACTCACACACTTTATCGCCCCATTCAAAAGACTCATTATGGTCTATTTGCCTGCCTCTAGCTGTTGTGCGGAGGCTTATTTTGTAGAAGTGTAGCTTTTATATTGTCGCCACCACAAAAAGGACAATCGATTGTCGTAAAAAAAAATCCCAACCCCCCTTATGTACTTTGTTATGTCCTTTAAGTTAGACACGGACACGATAAAAACGACCTTTTTTCCATGGAAGCCAAGATTGTTTTTTACAGTCAAAACCCTAGAGGGAAGTCCATTCTGATAATGAAACGTTTCTGTGATCATGCTTTTCCATGGCCGATCGAATTTCACAATTAACCTTAAGATAACGTTAATTAGTGGTTTTGGCGATTGCTTTCCCTTTTAAAGTTAATTACTAAGGATCCAGGGATGAGAATGAATCTTATTCTTTCGAGGATGGAAGAATCGAGAAGGGAATAAAATTCTTAATTAGATGAAGTGTTTACATGGCTTCCGAGGAAACTTAGGCACTTATTCCTTGAAGTTAAACAAGAACAAACAGTGGGCTTTATTTACAATAATGGAGACTAAATAAATGCAACAATAAAATGTGGAAAAAAAAGGGGCTTGCAGCTACTCGACTACTATAAATCAGATATCATCGCCATTAACCAAGTACGATAGGATGAGCCAGGCCGATTGCTCATAAAATCAATATAAAACGTATTGAGTTCCGGCACGTAACGACTAACACAGTATAACAATCTGTATCGAAGCATCAGACTAATGTACGATGGCATCCTTACAAAGGCAACGCTAGAATGATAATGACATTCTAGGGCAATTTAACGCCAAAATAAATGTACATATGACACGATGCCCGGACTAAGTTTGGTTGACATTGCTGAAAAGCGGAACACAGTTTCCAGAGGTTTTGGCGATAACGACTCTCTCAATTTCTCGACATGCCTTATGCAACAAACTTGCGCCAAAAATCATGCCTGAAACAGAAACTTAACTCAGTTTGCGCCATCCACAGAAAGCTCTACTTAACATCGAATATAAGTCATTTTTCGTTTTCTTGCGTGACCACCTGAAGTCATTTAAAATCAATTTGACTATCAGTCTTGCGCCTGGTAAGTCTACCTTTGGCCGTGTGAACTTTGAAATCAAAAAAGTGTTTAGACAAGGAGGCATGCTGTCACGCAACTTTTCCAAAAACAAACAGGAAAAATTTATATGAAACTCGCAATTCAATACCAGAGGTAATATTTTCTAAAAGTCTGTACACCAGTGATACAACTCGGCGCATTGAAACAAGCGCGGCAAAAATAAGATTAGACGTAAATGAAGGCAAGACTAAGAGTGTGTTGTCAACCACAAGAAACACACATTATAGAAGAATTAGAAAAACGTCAAAATGGACAGCTATAACTCTGAGGTAGTCAGGGACTTTTCGACCTTTTCTTCGACCTTTTTTTTAAAGTCTGATAACGACATCGCAACAAAAATCGATGGGTAACTCTTGCCAATCTCTGGTTCTTCGACCTAAGAGTAATAAAGCGTTGTCAAGGAACACTAAGGACACTCATTATCATAGTCCTGGTTTATGGTGCACAAGCATAGACGTTAGCAAGGGCGAATGAAGATAAGCCTTTCCTTTTGAAAGCAAATTCCTAAGAATGAACTTGATACCGTTAACATTGACGGGGCTTAAAAAACGAGCTGTACAGCACGATAAAACTAAACTACTTGTCAAACTGCGAGTGCTTCAATCTATTTATTGATGACAAAGTTCTGCAGTTCTCGCCAAAAATGGCAGTGCTGATAGTCGATAGCCTATGCCAACGAACCAGAGACTTTAGACGACTTACAGGCGAATACTCGACGTGGAATTGCCGACCAAATTATGCGAAAAGTCGCGAATTGGTTTTATGCATCTACTCATGATGTTGCGTTTTATAACTAATGGTGTCAGCTTCATTTCGGTGCAGAAATAAAAGTCATACGCATTTTGTAAGATACTATATGGGAATTCATGATAGGGAGAGAAACCATATCGTTTCATCGTTGATTACGGCCCTTCAAATGAGTCACTAACTTACTTACGTGGCGCTACAGTTCGGGGTGCAAGTGAGCCTTAACAAACAAGCCTGATCTTTGGCAAATTGCCTCTAAGACCCAACGGATCTAAGGATCATCTTATTTCTACTGAGATGATGTAGGTGGAATAGATCTGAGAACCAAGGCAGATAAAGTGCTTTACTACCTGCGAAGTTCTGGCTAATTCGTCGATGTTGTACGAGTATGTCCCTTATTACTGATAGCATGTATCAAGTTGTCTGCCTATTATGTCAACAACATCAGCTTATGGTAGTCATATACTTGTACTGTCTTTTCAAACATTGTGCACCCTATGTTTTCTAGCGGGTTCTGCACAATCCTTTCGAGTACTCGTATTATACATACAAAAGGAGTCACATGACAGCGCCTCAAAGCAAAAACAGGCCTCGATTAAAATATTACCGATCTTGACAGAGCATTAAGCGTCCTCAATCATCATTCTGCACAAGCAGAGTGATTGCAAAAACTTGCTATAGCTCTATCTCTATCTATTCAGACTTCTTGGATTTTTCCAGGATCTGCCGGAAGATTTGGTCTATTGTGGACTTTTTTAGTCTGAAACCGAAATGATATGGGTCAATCAGGTTGTTGACAGAGGTTTTCAGACGTTCATACAATATGGTAGATAAGATCTCGTAGGTAATGTTAAGGAGTATTTTATTTTTATAGCCGGCGCAGCTAAGGGATTCTACTTTCCTTTGGCAAACAATGATCAGAATTAATTCTTCTAACCAGATGAGAGAAATGAGTTGGTGAATGCTCTCTTAGAAGTTACGTCCAGCTGATTTGACCACTAAGTCAAACAGATAATTTCAGCTTTAATTTTTCTACCGGCACTTCATTTCGGTCAAGTGGACGGAAGTTTTGACTAAGTTGAATATCCTATTCTTCCTGGCGGTGAGATGTTTGGATTCGTCGCCCTGGTGCGGTTTGCAGAAGAAGTTTTATTTTTTTCCTCAGCACCAACTGTGATTCCCCAAGAGGATTTTCTTCTTCATCTCTACTGATTTCTGTACGGGTCCTCTTACCTTAACATGCTCTTTCTATCTTTCGGCCAAACTTTTGTTTGTTATTCCTGGAGTAAAGACCTTCAATATCTTCGGCCTCTCGTGCTCTCTTTCCCTATTCCTAGAGCTCACGAGCGGGCTTCGTCCTTCGGTGCAGCTCCACTTTATAGGTACGCTTCTTGTTTAGTTGCATATGCTTTCCGGCAGTGTTCTTTAAACCAAGGCTTTCCTTGTGTAGGTTGAATGAAACTAAGCACATCGATCGTGGCGTCTCTGGTGGAGAGTTGGCAGCGTTGACACTGACGTCATCGGTTCTTGATATTGGTGGCAGTTCTCCTCTTTTCCGATCCTGACATTGAATCCGCTTCGAATCCGTGTCAGTGTCTTCGCCCTTGTCTCCCGTAGATGCATGGAAGCATATAAGGCTTACGTTAGCCAATTAATCCTTGATGTTGATTGTCATAAAACGATCGCTCACGTAGCGGAAGCGCAAGACTTCTTGCCTTAGTCTGCCGCATATGGCAAATATCCCGTGTCATCCCGTCGCACTTCCTGGATAGCTGACCATAAACAATCGCTTACTTCGTTGCAACTTTTTTTATAAACGAGTTAGAAAACTAGTTGTACTGCCCTGTCACGTCAAAACCCCCTGAAACAAGCAAATAAGTAAAAAGTGTATTTTATGAGCTTTGTGGTAGTAAATCTACGGTAAGAAAACCGTCAATATTAAAGTTCATCAACTTTTCTTGAAACTGAAATCCATTAAGGAAAAAAAATTTTAAATAGTCCAAAAACACACACACTTTGCTACAGAAAATTTCAAAAGTCAGCTGGTTTGTTGTATGTTTTATTAAATAAAGAAATATTAAATCAAATCTGTTGTCACAATCTTGAAATGAAATCTATGTTTCTTCCGATATAAACCTAAAATTTAATGAAGCTAAAAATAGGAAAATTCACTTTGAGTGCTTTTAAGTCTACGAGTAACCTACAATGGCGACTTCAATCCCTTTTCCGTTTATTGACTCCAGGACACATATTTGATCGCACAGTTGGTTATAAAACTTTATTAAGTATTTTCACTGGGGTACAAAGTACACCGATGTGAATGAAAATAAATAGGAACAACCACCAGATGTTGCCGACATGGCAATATAGAAATCTTTGTGATTTTAGGGAGTTGTGTTTACAAGGAACGCCTCACGGTAGACTGAAAGTGATTTAAAAATTCAAAACAAAAATTGTTTGAAGAGTTTGCTGTAGGTTGTGATGCGTATACTTATTATTTACTCTAAATCTGAAGATGTCATGTATTAAAGGTAGAAGGCTTACATGTCTCCGAGGAAGATATTGCCCGTACCTTATGCATTTGATGGCAACCTGTGCTCTTAGCACTAGGACAAATTTATTTAATTTTGAAAGGGAAGGAATATACAAGTATATTTTTGGCAAAATATGAGTTTGGCAACTGCTTAGATGCAGTTTGTCTAGTTTCCAGTTGTACAAAAATAGAATGTAGTTGCCCTCGGTTCTTCCAGAAATGACATAAATGCGAATCATTCGATTTGGAGTTTCACAACAGCATTCGGTGAACTGTATGGACTGTATCGCTATACAACCTAGCTAGAAGAACGAAGATCCAACGAATAAAAAAGCGGATGAACACCAATGCTCCGGTTTGAAGAGTCTTCGAATCCGCCCCGAGGAACAGCACAGTAGAGGAAGGCCCAGACACAGGTGGCACACGCAAGTATTGTAGAGGGGACCTCAGCCAAATTAGTGAGCGAAACTGGAGGCAGCTGGCAAAAGATCGAGCTAGCTGGAGACGCTTGTTGATTGAGGCTCACGTCCAACCTGGGCTGTAGCGCCAGCTAAAGTAAGTAAGTAATAAACTACATTAGCTCAACGACATAATTTAACATCTCAAATAGCAAAGTAAATGGTTGTTGTACAAAGTAGCCCAACAGAACCTGGCTGACCTTTAAAAAAAAATCATTCAGTCAAAATTAAATATTGAGGCTAATTTGTGGGCCTCCGAAAAGCTCTCGTTCCAGTCCAATTACCTATGTATCTGATAAAGCTGGTTGGACTCTAAACTAATAGCAGTAGGAAATATTAGCCCGCTGTTGATACATAACTTTATGAGGTATTCCCGGAAGCCGCGACTTGTTTTTAGTACTCGGAGACAGTGAGCCTTAGCCTAAATAGTTTGGCAATCAAACCGACTGTTCAATTCGCAAGGTGATGTAGTTCAAACTACTGGAATCACGTGTATTCTCTCCATCGAAAAGACAGCACCTTAAGCAATGTCTTAATATTACTGTTAAATCTAGAAAACCGGTCCTCTAAATGTGGATCTGAATCAGTCCCTAACAAGAACAATCAACATCGCAAAGCTATATCACCCACAGCTCAAACAAATGACAGTTGAGACACACCGCATGGTGGTCTCCATCTATCCCGTAATCTATATAGACCGTAATAGGAAACAAACTATTTAGACTCCTGATGCAGAAAGCCTGACTTCGAGTCACTAGGCAACATATGAATACTCCTAGGCAAAGAACTGCTAAACTTAACTTGTGGCCCATAAAGTGTCGTTCGCCGACGAAAGCAACACCAAATCGTTCCTCTTCATCAAGAAAAACTGAGTCTCTTCTTGAATTTATGTAGCTTCTGCAATTTATTTGCGAATGATTGTGGATATTAGAATGCATGGTTCCGTTTTCATGCTTGTTGGATAAAATGTGCACAATAATCTTAATATACATTTTGGCTTTGTCTTAATATTTAGATCTATAACAATGTACGTATGATAAGGCAGTTGGGTGTCTAGTGATGAACAAAATAAACAGGTGTATATTCAAAGAAAAACAACAAAGATCGGTCTGCTACTATAGTTGCGGTCCTTTGTTACCTATTGCACTTCACAATCTTTTCCACCTCTTAAGTCTGGGTAACATCCATTGAAAAAAAATGATTCCGGGTACTATAGTTTGAAATCAATATTGCAATAGACACCTAAAAGACCAGGTTCCGTACACTAGCCTCAAATTAATAGCTTGATTGTCTACGTAAATACATTGCAGTATCCGAGGAGGATATTCAATTCAGCCTGGAAGATGATTGTAGAATAAAGTTAGGTTGGCAACCATTGGAAGGGTTTTTCACTCGCCAGTGACGCTTATTAAGGCAGCTCTCTGTGTTTTTTCAAGCAGGTTGGTGTTGGTTACTTTTGCGGGGCAATTCATTAAACGGATATTCCGTAAGTGAGATTTGGTCTCACGAAATTTGTGTAGACCTAGTGCATAACTCTGTGTTGTAAGCCTCTGCTTGCCCTTAAACGCGTACAAAGTAATCAAATTTAGTTTTGCTACTTCTACCTTAACTTACCACCTAGAATGTAGCCTTGCAGTCTTCATAAGAAGTCATAGCTGATGTGATGCTGATTTTTTCCTTTTGCTGAGGAATTGCTACAATTTACTATAAGCGGTTGTCTGATACGTGAAAAGTATCTCCGTTTGCATGACCTACCGTACCACATTCATAGGTTCTTTTGTAAAGGAGGGTATATACCCTAAATACATTCTTCTACAAGATTACTTGTTTGTAGCTTAGCCAACAAATGATGATAAGGCTTAGTAGGTCTCGGCGTTGTTAAGGGCTTCTTCAATAATAAGCAATCCCGACATTGCAAAAGGCGACTGATTAATTGTATGAAAAAGGGGGGATAAATGATCTCAATGGTCTATTGTAGTTAAGACTCCATTTAACTTAAAAATCAAGGGTTTGTTTTTATGTTATCTTACTTAAGGTGGCGCTACAGTCCGGGGTGGACCTGGGCCTCAGTCAACAAACTTCTCCAGCCAGCTCGATCCCTGGCTAGCTGTCTCCAGTTTCGCACGCTAAGTTGGCTGAGGTCCTCTTCCACTTGCGTGCGCCACCAGAGTCTTGGCCTTCCTCTACTGCGCTGTCCCTCGGGAGCGGATTCGAAGACTTTTCGGACCGGAGCATTGGTGTCCATGCGCTCTACATGACCCAGCCATCTCAGTCTTTGGATCTTCACTCTCCTGGCTAGGTCCATGTCGCTGTACAGCCCATACAGTTCGTCGTTGTATCTCCTCCTCCACACACCGTCAATGCAGACGGGACCGAAGATCGCTCGAAGAATTTTTCTCTCGAAGCAACCAAGAACACCCTCATCCATTTTTGATAATGTCCATGCCTCTGCGCCATAGAGCAGGACCGGGATTATTAAGGTCTTAAAAAGGGTGACTTTTGTTGTCCTAGAGAGGGCTTTGCTAGTCAATTGCCTTCTTAGCCCAAAGAAACAGGGGTTGGCAAGAGTTATTCTTCGCTTGTTCTCAGCGCTGGTGTCGTTGTCTGTGTTTATAGCAGAGCCTAGGTACACAAAGTCCTTAAGTACCTCAAATTTATATCTGTCTAAGGTGACGTTCTGCCCGAGACGTCGATGTTGGTTGTCCTTTTTGCTTGACAGCATATACTTGGTCTTGCCCTAATTGACCGCTAAACCCATTTTCGCCACTTCCGTCTCAATACTCGCGAAAGCGCCACTGATACCACGCTGCTTTCTCCCGATTATGTCAATATCGTCGGCATATGCGAGTAGTTGGACGGACTTTTGAAAGATAGTGCCTCTTGTGTTTGCTCGTGAGTTTTGCACTATTCTTTCAAGTACGATGTTGAAAAAATCACACGACAGCGCATCGCCTTGTCTAAATCCTTTCTGGACATTAAAGGTCTCGGTGAGATCTTTACCGACCTTGATGGATATGGAGCAACGTGCATTCTCCATCGTCGTCCTGCACAGACGGACGAGTTTAGCAGGGATGCCAAAACTAGACATTGCTCTGTATAGCTCGTCACTATAAATGCTGTCATACGCGGCCTTAAAATCGATGAATAGGTGGTGGGTATCGATCTGAAGCTCATGGGTATTCTACAAGATCTGCCGTGGTGTGAATATCTGGTCGATGGTGGACTTGCCTGGCCTGAAGCCACACTGATATAGACCTATCAGGTTGTTGACGAACGGCTTCAGGCGTTCACACAATACGGCAGATACGATCTTATAAGCGATGTTAAGGAGACTGATGCTTCAGTAGTTGGCGCAATTCAGAGGGTCTCCTTTCTTGAGAATCGGACAAACAATGCTGAGGTTCCATTCATCGGGCATACTTTCGTCCGACCATATTTTACAGATGAGTTGGTGTATGCTCCTTACCAAGTCATCGCCTGCCGCTTTGAAGAGCTCGGCAGTCAGGCCATCCGCTCCAGCTGCTTTGTTGGACTTAAGCTTCGATATAGCTATCTTCACTTCATCCAGGTAGGGTGGATGGAATTGTTGGTCATCATCGTCCAGGTTGAAAGGTTGATTCTGCCTGACAGCGGTATTTGGTCCGTCATCGCCGTTATACAGTCTGCAGAAATGGTTCTTCCAAATCCTCAGCATCGACTGCGATTCTACTACGATGTTCCCTTGTTCATCTCTACAGGCGTCGGTTCGCGGTTTGTTTCCGTGGCATGTTATTTTTACCTTTTGGTTAAACTTCCGAACCTCATTCCCGGTGTAGCATCTCTCAATTTCCTCGATCGCGCGTTTCTCATGCTCTTTCTTCTTCCTCCTGAGAAGCCGGTGCTCGTCTCTTCTCTTCCGCTCATAGAGCTCTGGTCTTTCTTTGCAGTGCCGCATTGCGTGCTTTTTGCTTAGCTGCATGTGCTTGTCGGCATTCGTCATCGAACCAGGGGTTTCGTTGTGGTGGACGAGTTAAACCCAGCATATCAGAAGTTGCATCTCTGATGGCGTTTTGGCAGTGTTTCCAGAGGTCTTCGATGCTTGATGCTGGCGGCATTGGACCTCTTAAGAGATTAAGAGACACTCGATCGGAAAAGGACTTGGCGATTTCTTGCGATTGTAGCCGTCTGACGTCGAATTTTTTCACAACATTAGTTTGTCTTGGCGTAGTTTGCGATATCCGCAACCGTACCTTGGCTACAACAAGGTAATGTTCCGAGTCGATGTTGGCTCCTCGGAACGTACGGACATCCAAAATACTGCAGGAGTGTCTTGCATCGATCGCAATGTGATCAATCTGGTTGACTGTTGATTGATCAGGGGTTCTCCAAGTCCCCTTGTGTATGTCGAGATGGGAACCGCGTGCTAGCCACGACAATGTTTCGCCCCGCCGCAAAGTCGATTAGCCTGAATCCGTTATCGGAGGTGGTGTTGTACAGGCTATATTTTCCGATTGTTCCACCAAAGATACCCTCTCTTCCTAGCTTTGCATTAAAATCACCGAGGACAATTTTAATATCATAGCTAGGGCATTGCTCGTAGGTCTTGTTAAGGAGCTCGTAGAAGGCATCCTTGGTGTCGTCATCTTTCTCCTCTGTGGGGGCATGCGCGCATATAAGGCTAATGTTGGCGAATTTAGCCTTGATGCGGATTGCTACGAGGCGCTCGCTCACATGCCGGAAGCTGAGGACTTCTTGTCTTAGTCTGCCTCCGACAACAAATCCGTATCCAAATAAGCGCTGCTTTTCTTCTTTTTGTCCGGCCCATCCCATCGCATTTCTTGAATGGCGGTTATGTCTGCTTTGCAGCAGTCAAGGGCCTCCGCTAGTTGCTCGGCTGCACTTGGTCTATTAAATGATCAAACATTCCACGTGCATATCCGAAGCTCATTGTCCTTAAATCGTTTGCGTAGGTTGTCAACAGTAAATCCGTCCATATCCGAAGCTTGTTGATGCTTCGTAACTTCCTTTTTTTTAAATGGCCGGGCAGTTACCCCGGCGGCACAACCCCCAACCTGGAGGACCAGTTCCAATTTGAATGCCCCTAGGACGAGGGGTCGGTTACACCGAAGCCAGTAATCCGTTCCGGGATGTGAGCGCCGCCGTTGGCCCATATAGGACTCGTCCGCCACCATCTCTTTTCCAAGACCCTGATTAAGTCCTGGAAATCCTTACCGCCCTGAGCTCCAAATATGTCGGAGTATCCCGGATAAGGTCTTGTTTTGTTTCTCCGACACTAAACCTGGTTTATGGCGTAGGAAACTCGTCATTTGCCCCCTTCACTTCGCAATCTCTAGTGAGATTCCCTGATGGCGCCACGGGGAGGCGTGAAGTAGGGCTTATTAGCAGAGCTGCATGATGTTCGGCTGCAGAGGCTCATTCTCGTCATTTAAGGAACCAGCACCTGTCGGAAGATGCTGCTTCTACGAGGCCTTATACTAATCGTTGCCACGCCGTTTTTATGTTATCAGAAGGAGAAATAATTGGCTAAGTCGCTGATTTGGATATGAAAAGTACAATAAGCTCGGATAAGGGGTTGATGATGTATAGACTTTAGGAATGGATAACAGTCGATTTGTGACATTTTGAAGCTGTGCAGGGAAGTTGCTATCAGTTCCTTATCCAATGAAAGGTTCAAAGCCCCAAACTCCCCATTCAATCTTTTTCCAGCAGATGTTTAGTAGTGAAAAGAGTGTTTAATGTGAGTTTGATCAATTCAATTGAATTGGATCAATGTAATTTGCTCCAGTTCCAATGATTTGCTTGTGCTAATGAACTTCCTCAGCAAAAATGGCATTACCATTCTCATTTGCCTAAGGGCGCCTTTTATATAAAACACTTTGTATCTACACTATTGCTTCCCAACCACCCTCAGTCGTAAGAAGGCAAATTAACAAATTCTTAAAGTCCTGCTGATTCTCATTCTTTTACATCCTTCTACTTAAAGTCGCATCTATCTCAAAGTAGTGTCTTTACGTTTCTCTTTGAGTTTTATTACACAGGATATAAGCTTTGGAACGTGACCTTCTCTCTCTTCTCATCACATCCTTGTGAATAATTTAATTTGGCGAACTGTTACATTATTCACTTAATATATCTAAATCTCTTGATGCTTAATTAATTAAACATATGTGTCGAATTACTTTGTATCCTTGACATTATAAATACGAGTAGTAAACAGGACATCACACATGGATCATAATGAGACGTTAGCAGAAGAACATCCATGTTAGGACTTTTACTACTTCTCAACGATGACTACGTGATGTTGTAGGATTCTAGTTACTCGATAGTCATTGTGGTTACTGACTTGTTTGACACAGAGCTCAGGATGTCGTTCTAAGACAAGTCTTTTTGAAAACTTTCTACTCTACGTTAAGATAAAAACGAGACGGGAAGATGTTTTATGGTTTGTTTTTCAAGAACATTTGGTTAGTTTATTCTTCAGTTGTGAGTGTGACTTTTGTGTGAATTTAATGGAAATTTCCCACTTTCACAGTCTGCAATTAAATACAGTTAATTGCCGGTGATGCCACAATGAATATAATAAATGTTTTGATTCGCGTTGCCAGACTAAACTGAACCTCTCGGTGATGTTAACCACGTAATTATATTTGGCAGGCGCATTATTTAAATACTGATTTCGTGGGATTTACAGCTTCCCGCGGACATGATTTATGGCCTGAAATGATTTTGTGAGTGGTGGGAGATGGACTCATTATTATTTGTTCTTTAAGAAGAGAAAAATACTGGTACAATCATGATATTATGATTTGTTCTGTGCATTACCATCACTGTCATCATAATCTATCTTCCTTCATTTTTAGTTTGACTATTTTAAGAAAGAAGTCTATACTTTTTGGACACCAAGAAGCCTTAGTACTTGATGAGCTACTAAGAATCGAAAAACAATTAAAATTCAGTCTCAGATTCAAGATGACTGACACGAAAGGTCGAAATAACTTTTTTAGAATGCAGGGAGTGTTGTTCAATTTATTTTATAACTACAATTAACTAGTATGGTATCGACGAAATCTATTTAAACGGTAAAGGTAATCTTTTAAAGCCAGGTAAGTGACTTCTTGGCTATCTTATTGGAAGTACTCTGTCTAATGCCATTTTCGACTGTGATGAAAATGTACACTCGCTTTAAAGAAACTAATTCAGAATTGATTGGAGCTCTCTTCTGATGGTAGTGGAGAAGGGATTCTGAATTTCATAAAAAACGCATAAGCGTTTCCCTTAACCTTACAATATTGCTACTTCGGCAATATTTTAGAGCGACTTTGAACTGCAAGGTTGTCGAATTTTACAGGGTGGCTACTGAGTTGTTCAAAGGCGCTGGTGGAATCATGATAATAATTGTTATCAGTCCATCTGCGAAGTTTGTTCGGATGGCAACATGCCCACTAAGTGGAATATTAAAATTATTTGCCGGTATTCAAGAAGAACCGTAACGTACAGAAGTATCAGTTTCTTAAAGAGCTTGTTTCAGATGCTATACAATATGATTGGCTGAATCAATTTGTCAACAAACTGAATATTAATATTATTTCAACCGAGAAAGCACCTAGTTTTGGAAGTTTTCACAAATCAAATCTTTGGCGAGAGACCATCCTGTTTCTGTACATGACCCTTATCATCTCATTCCTGATTTATGGTCTAGAACAATGGTTCTTAACCTTTTAGTGATGAGGGAACATTTGACTAAATTTTTGTCTTACTATGGACCACAAACTGTTTAGACTCTAAGCTTTAGAGGTAAAATGCAATAAATGTAAATGAATAAAAGGTTGCTCTACCTGTAAATAAAACACGCATTCAATTATTCAGATTGAAATAGATATTTTAGTTTTTTTACGACAATTTTACATTAAAGAGATACACATATTATTTTAATGAGATTTTTGTGACTGCATGCTCTTTACTAACTTCTGAGTCCTTGGTTCAATGTTACTTACTTAAAGAAACGCATGTCGGCACTGCCGTCGAACCGACTTCAGTGCTCGTTTTTAATTGTCGGAAGTGCCGGGAACCCCTGCTCGCATAGATATGGCGATGAAAACAAAGTTAGGTGACGTATAGCAATTTCTCCAATCTCGAATGTACTCGTATCTTTCGTGTTGCATTTCAATCACTTGTCCTAGCAATCAGGAAAATAGCAATTGAATTCACTTTTTTAATTTTTCCAATGAAGTGTATATTTTTCTCCTTTAATCCCAGCACACTGTTCGTCAATAACTTGATTCAGGGTATCAAACGCAGAAAAGTTGTCTCTTTCGACTTCAGTTTTCGCGATAAACTAGAAAAGTTGATTGGTTGATGCCCTGATCGACTCGGACATTTTGGCTCACACAAAAAATATGACAGCATTGTGAGTCATTATTCTGTAGAGATCCGTTACCCTCAAATTATTGTTTTATACATAGCCTGCGCTCAAGTGATTTTGTGTACTGTAAATGAGCAAAGAAAAATTAGGAAGGGCATTTCTCATGCGAGTTTTATTAATTCAGGAAGAGTTACGATATTTGGGAGCAAAACCGAGAGTTAATTTGAGGGTTAACTGAAAAGCGTTTATAGTGAGACAGGCGATTGAGTTGAAGGTGTGAATTTCGATGAAGGCTATCTGTTACTGCTCCAGCTTCATTAATAGCTCTAATCCAATTCTTCCACCATGATGAGAAGATTAGGTGTCTTGCGATCAGGGAAGTATTGGACGATATCCAGTTCTGATACTCTGACGAAAAACTAAAATCGATTTCGTTAGCTTATGAGGGCGAGTATCGAGAAACAAAAAATTTAATGTACATCAGAAGAATTCACGCAAATTAACCAAATTGACATTACAATTGCGTTGTAAATGGGCTACTTTGACATATGAAGAAGATCTGAGAACAGAGATTACTTAAAATACTCAGGCAGATAAGTCGCTTAATTGGTCAACGGCAGGTCTCTAGTCAGCAAAAGTAAAATTCACTCCGAAAAATACGACTCATTTAAATTGTAAAATAGCCAAGTAACACAATTTGTTCGCTGACGAGTGCGGACACGAACATCGGCTTCATCGGAAAGGAAGAACATAAGAAGATGCAAAGAAGATCACTTCTGTACTGTAACAACGGGTTTGACCCAAATTTAGTTCTCAGGAAAGAGTAACTTTTCAAGAAATATATGCAAATATGAATTGAGGCCATCAGGCCATCTCCTAATTAAATAGTTTAGGGTAACACCACTTTTGCGCTGATAGCCTCAATTAAGCGCAAAAATATTTAAACTGAAGAAAAATAAGACCTTGGGGTAGAAGAGCTCATCTATGTATTTAAAATAATTAAAGCCAGTAGGAGTTTTATTTGTCTGAAGAAGGGACTGTACCGATTAGAGAAGCAGCAGTTTCATTTATATCGAGAGAACCTTCGACATCCAGTTCGATATTCACCACCTCTTTGTTTATTTTAAGACATATTACTTAAAATACTCGGCTTATGCAGAATGACGACGGAGAATGCCCATTGATCAGTACAGGTTGGAACTTAAAAGAGATGCTACCCTGTCATGAGATTTCTTCATTATCACACTAAAGAATATTTTACGAAACACGCGAGCTGGTTCGCAATACCATTGATGTCATTGATAAGCTGTTATTAATATGCTTACGAGTAATGATTGTGACGCTGCAGAAATGTGTCCGAAAAGTGAGCATTAACCATCTGAGATGTTTTAACAAATAAACCTCTACAGGTTTTTTTTTAACGCAACCAAGTCGACTTCTCATAATTTTTTTCATAATCTACACAACAAGAAAAATATTTAAAAAAAAAAGTCATTGAAATCGGTGTAGTTTTTTTATCGCTAAAAAATCAGGTGACCGCGAAAGTTTATAATTACTTTTTTGTTTTTTACTTTTTTTTATAATTAGCGCGCGATCAAGGGGTTGTTCGGCTTATGAAAGAATCGTACAATCGACTGTGTAATATTGGCATCACCTATAAGTTTTATCGTACGGTTTTGATTCTTCTCTAGCAAGTGCAAAGAAGTATTAGGAGCAGATGAAAGCCTTATATATTGAAGACAGATCAGAGAAAACATCGCTTGAGGAAGCCTAGACATTTTACAGCATTTTTGGCGACTCCGAATACGTGGTCATTCCAATGTTAGTTACCACTGACACACATACCGAGAATGGAAAGTTTTTCGGTTTCAACAATGCAAGTGCCATTCATGGATAATGGCTGGGTATTTCAATTTCGCTTAAGCGACAGCAGACAGCATTGTGTTTTGAATTAAATTAAATTCCACTCTCTTGATAGTTCCCCAATTGGTTTTGCAGTTAATGTCGGAATTTAATGAACTTAACATACACTGGCGTTCTCATTCTACAGCCCAAGAGCAAGGACGTGAGTCTTGGAATAAATATGAAAAGTAGAGAGTATTGTCGTCAGCAAAGGAATTAATTGGATTAGAAGTAGCAGACAAGACATCTTTGATAAAAAATAAAATCGAGTGTCGGGGTAAAGACGAAGCCCTGGGGACACCAGCGTTTATTTTCTGAATATCAGACTTGAAACCATCCAACAAAACTTGAATTGAACGTTCCAAAAGGTAATTTTTAATCCATTGATGAAGAGAGTCGTCCATCGCAAATTCACATATTTTCGACAAAAAAGCCTTTGGCATCAGGCTGTCAAATGTCTTAGAAATATCAAGTGCAACTATTTTGCTTTCGCCAAATTGATGTAAGCTTTGGTTCCACTTTTCGGTAAGACATGCCATAAAATCACCAGTGGACGTGTTGCTACGAAAAGCGTACTGACAGTCATTAAGAAGTTTTCTTGTTTCGAAATAATACATGATCTCACGATTTAAAAGCGTTTCCATGACCTTGGAAAGTAGGGATGCAAGTACAATGGGTCTGTAAGAGGAAACCCATCTTAAGGACGGGCTTGACAAATCCTTTTATCCATCTGCTCGAAAAGAGTCCTAAAGAGTAGGATTGATGAAAAAGATTACACAGTAGTTTTGCCACCGTAGAAGAACACCTCTTTATAATAAGGGGACGTATACCATCTGGACCCGCGAAGTTGTGAATGTTCAGATCTTTAAGTACTCTTGCTACTTCACGAGTTCGAAAACGGATTTGTCCCTTTCAAAATTCGACACACTCAAGTGCTTGCGGAGACAAAGCACAATCTGGAAGCGTTGAGCTGACTGCAAAGTATGCAGCAAGCAGATTGGCTTTGTCCAAGGAGCTGACAGCTGGAATATCATTATAAATGGGACACTGTAGTATTTTTTCCCTTAATTTTTAGTCGTATAGAAATTTCACGTTGCAGACATTCCTGGTTTGTTTGAATTCCTTCGGCTTTCCTCTGCAAGGGTAAGTCTTATAGGACCGACTCTTACCCTGACAGCCTCTTAACAGCCCGAGTCGTAACACGCATTTTATTTTAGTCGAATACTCTTAGCCCGATGAGGGATAGAGGATCTCGTTCCAAAGAATATAGTGTCTGTGATCATATCAGCAACAGCATCCACGTCGTTATCGAGGAAAAATAACGACCAGTTAAAATTCCTAATGAAGGCTTTCTCGTTTTGCCATACGGTTCTTTTAGGAATTTTTTCTCTTACTGTGTGGTGAATGTACTAGAATTTAACTTATATGACACAATGGTCCGAGCCTAGAGGGGAGAACACATCAAGGGTGTACTTTTCAGGGTGAGAAGTTAAAAACAAGTCCAGGGCGTTGGCGCTAAGACTATCAACGTCTGCTGTTCGGGTGGGCTCATTTAAAAGCTGGATCAAGCTGTTTTCCGCAGCGAAGATCTCAACACAACGTCCTTCGGGCGTTGTCTGTCCAGAATGTCAAAGCCACCCAGAAAAGTGAATATTGAAATCGCACATATGAGGATACAGCGTTACAATTCTTTATATGAAGTCAGACAGCGCATCAAGCTCGTTAAAGGTTGAATTGCTGTCCAGTTTGGGGCCTCTGTAAATAAAGTAAAGTAGTGGATAATTTGCTTACGGATATAAAATTTTAGCCACATGAAATTAAATTCCGGATTGTGGTGGTTTTTGATAAGCTCCATAACTATGCACGTAAATGGCAAGACCCCTGTGAGTGGTCTAGTGGCAGTAGTTTTGTATATTAAAATTTCAACTACCACCAAGAAAATTCGTTAAATCGTCCCGTTTAACTTCAAGAGCAGATTCCAACTACCATATGTTTCTCATGGAAGTGGCGAGGAAACTAAACGCCTAATTGTGCTTGGTTTGAGGCCACATATTGACTTGTGAAAACTGCACTAGTTTTCTTTTGAGTTTCTAAGACAAGCACAAGCCAATTGTGCAGAAGAAATTTGTGCATGGCACAGGACAGAATGCCTAGATATTAGGCTTATTCCATCGATTTCTGTACGAATTTTTAGATCCAGTGAAGTAGATATTATCTTCTATCATCCTTACAGCTATCTGTCCAATAACTTCTCCCTACAGGGATGGCAATGGACCTCATCTTATATAAATATTTTGAGTCCTAGTTCATACAACCACCAAAAACATACTTTATTTTCTCGACCCCCAATTTCCTTTTAGAGCTTGCGACCAATAATTCTTCTAGGTCACTTGCAGGTCATGTACTCTCTCAGTTGAAATAGATGAGATTTAGTAATTTATTTAAAACTAAAACATTTTGCGCAAATGATCCATAACTTTCATCTCTAATTTTGGAGACATTACGAGATATGCGTCGTTTCGTCCAAAATGTAAACATGAAAATAACATCGTAGTGAGATTTCAACTCATTTACAAAATGTCTTTACTGCTTAACTAATTTGGCTTTTGAGATTCATCCACATTGCCAATTTAAGTAACTGCCAACCACACCTTGGCTTAACTTTGTCCAATTACAAAAGCATCCATTCGTTTTAAGTTTCAAAAATTAGCTTCCTTGAAACTGTCACATTACAATCTAATTAGATCACGTATTAGAGGAACTAATTACACATTTATCCAACCTGTCCCGATACTCTCCAAGAGTCAAATTAAATCTTTGTCAAAAACATCTGAAGTAATTAAATGAAATTAAAGTGAATACTCTTGTGTAAGCGACAAAAGTTTTAACCATTCCAACACCCGATTGGCCCCCGATCTGTGAGTGCGACACATTAAGTAGAGTTCTTAGCTGAAGTATTTCATTTCGATGGCGCAATGAAATTCGTATCCTTCAAAGGATTTCAAAATTTCATTAGATGCTATAATGAACCTTAATTGCTTTACATCAAAATTCGATGGCAAATGGCAGTTCTTAGAAAAAAGGACAAAAATAACTTGGTGATGAAGAATTTTTTAAAAATGAAATTGGTATTCAAATTTATATAAGTTAAAAATATCGATTTCGCTTTTACGAAAACCAGCTACCTCTGGAAAATGGCTTAAATGCGACAATTAAATGAATTCATGTGAAGGAACAATGCAGTAGAGGAAGACTGCCACTCAAGTGGTGCTTGAATTTATTCCTAAAGCGACCGCAGTCAACTTAGAGTGTGAAATTGGAGGCAGCTAGCGAAGAATCGAGCTGGCGAGAGACGTATGTATATTGACTGAGGCCAAAGTTCAACCCGGACTGCAAGGCCACCTAAATTAAGTAACAAACAATTCTTAGTATCTATTATTCTAGGGCAGTCAGAAAATAACTCCTACTCCTATTGCAGTTGATTGTGGTACTTACGAGTATATGACCTCACATCCGGTGATGTCGTAAACTTTTATCTCACTGTAACGAGTTTAAGGCATTCTGCAGATTACTACAGAGGACGTTTTAATTCGAAAAAAGTTTGCTTGGGGCATCTTTGAGTGAAAGGTCACTACTTAAGTAATTCCAACATTTTCAACTAAACATTCACTTTCATTTTGACCCGTCAAAATCTATTGATTTCAAATCTGCACGTTGTAAAAGATTTTTTAAATCGACTTCAAGAAAATCAAAGAGTCATACAGCGGGAACAATACCCGGCAGCTTTCTGAAAAAATCAGCCATCTGGCAACTAGCCTGAAAACTGTGGTAACCTATTCATCGATTTGAGGTGAATTTCATTAGTGTAATTATAAAAAACACACAAAAAAAGCTGCTGGAGCAGACGGCCTGATTGTCGAGCGCTGCAAAGCGGCAGGCGATGACTTTGTAAGGAACATACACCAACTCATCTCTAAAATATGGTCAACATTACTTGTCCGTTCCTCAAGAAAGGAGACCCTCTGAACTGCGCCTGTAGTTGGCATTAGTGTTCTTAACATCAAATACAACATTTTATCTGCCGTTTTTTGTGAACGCCTGAATTCCTTCGTCAAAAACCTGGTAGGTCCACATCATTGTGACTTCAGGCCCAGACCAGATATTGACATCATCGGAAGAAAGCAGCGTGCTGTTAATGGCGCTTTCGCGAGTATTGAGGCGAAAGTGGTGGATGAGTGGAAAGCGGTAGAGCGGATGGACACAAACGCTCCAGTCTAAAAAGTCTTCGAATCCGCTTCCGAGCGACAACGCAGTAGAAGAAAACCGCAGTTCCTGTGGCTTACGCTAGTGGAAGGGTAGCTCAGCTAAGCAACTTGAGGCAGGTAGCGAGGGATCTAACTTGCTGAAGGCGTTTGTTTGCTGAGGCCACCCGGACTGTGACGCCAACTAAAGTAATTAAGTAAGTAAGACCATTTGACGATGATGAGAGCCCACAGCGGACGGATTTCTTTACACGACTGCATCCATGTGTAATTCATATTCATCATTGGTCTTTAAATGCAAATGGGTAGAATTCAAGCAGCAATAGGCAAGTGTTGGCCATTTTAATTAACATTGACAGTACTTTCTATGTAGAACAGGGCCAAACAGGACAAGGTCTTCAAATAAGTGTTATACTGATGAATAGACCCTGACTTTGAATGATGATTACGAACAACATTTGATAACGGGTCTGAGCCGGGATTTCGCGCTTTCTTTCGAAATAGTTACAGTCAGAATATTAGACGTCATTAGATATAAAGTCGGCCTACTGGCAGATCCCCATGGAGGTAATATCACGCCTAGTCACCCTTTCGCCTGCTACGTGGCAGAGGCTTATGAACAGCATCTTAGGTTATGTTGTACATAGGATTGGAATGCATGTAGATCCAAAGCAGATAGATAACATGGTTGGGATTCCCGCAACCAAAAGTGTGAATTTTATATGGACGGACGAGCGTGAGTAATGAAAGCTTTAAGCGAAACTAAACAGTGTGTAGTAACGGCGCCCATTTTGACATGTTCAGATTTCGATAGGCTCTTTTTGGCAACGCTTTTTTATCTGAAGCCAAAGGCAGTCTGCCCTAACAACTCAAAGGGATGGAAAAGAATAGGTGCGATTCGATATTTCTAGTTTCTTCACATAAAATATTCACTGAACTTGCTAAGAATAAAGCGATGCGTTCCTGCAGTCCCAATTATTTCCGGGTAAAGATGCCCTCGAATCAAACTAAGACATTGTTGTGAGTGTTTCTTTTTAAAGAGTAGATTTTCTGAAAAGTTGATTTAATCGCTTAAGAATTTTCATCTTTATTCCTGTGTTAATTAAGATGTTTGTGTTGCTTTTCTCTTTGATTGACCATACTCGTAGTTTGACCTAAATAATCGAAAGAATATTTTCCAAGCCGTAATTCGTCAGCCTTGAAAGAGCTTAATGGACGAACTTTACCTACATTAACAGAATTGAACGTCTGTCTTTCCCTAGGGGGAGAGTACATAACGAGTTTGAAAATGTTTCCGCAAACTTTTTGAATTTCATTTAAGTTGGAAAATGCCTGTGGAAATCTAAACCACTAAACACAGACGTCAGTATATTCCGCGAACGATGGTCCTCCCAGGGATGTTGAACGTTAAAAACCTCCACTCCTACTAATGGTTTCGGATTTGTTTTTAAACGAAAACCACATCCTGTTGCTTGGCAGATACTCGTATGAATATCCCTTCACCCTTCAAAGTAAGTGGTTGTCCTTTTTGTAATTGGCTTGGTCAAGTCCAACGAGATGATTTTAATTATTTGTATTTATGTGTGATGACTCTAATTTATACCAAAAATGTATGTATTCTGTGTTCTACATTTGTTTTAAAGTAAATTTTTCCATCCAGAGGTTAAGGATATTGTGTTCAGATCTCTGAAATCCAGCAGACAAAGTTTTCCCAGTTACCTTGATGTAATTTTAATGTAGAAATTTGTGGAAATAATATGATGCTGCTGGTGGTTTGGCTTAATGTTTTAGCAGTGTATTACTTAACTTTTATCTCTGTTATACGATATAAAATGAACTGAAAATGCTGAACTCACTAATTAAAGCAGTCCATATTGTAGTTCAACCGCAAGGGAAGAGATTGAAATAAATCAAATCAATGTTATTTTGGATATTATGCGATTAAGCTGGTCAACAAGTCTTCAACCTGGCGATGTTCAAAGCAGTTATAATGAATACACTGCAAGAGTGCGTATTTTAGATCCTCGAGGTAGCTAGCGATTCTAACTTCGGAGCTTCGGTTATTCTAGCAAAAGTTTCATCTTTTGCTGGTTCCGCTTGAAGAGATTAAGTAGTAAGTTAAAGTCCCAAGCAATATCGGTTCTCCAAACTTCTTGTAGATTGCCATCAATTGCTTTAGGAGCTCACGTTTCATAGGGGGGTGCTACCATTCAAAAATACGCCTCCATGGTGGAACTTTAGTACGCAGGTGAATACGTCTGAAGCATTTTACCAATGAAAACATAAAATCTTGTATAACGCAAATGCTTTGCCTTCTGCCAGTTATCTCCCTACTTGCATAGCCCCCAGCACTGCATTTAGATTCGATAACCAGTTTCAAATTTGAAAGTCGCCATTTCAATGAATGTGCTTTACGTCCCTACCTAGGTGGATAGGCTCCTGCTTGATGTCAACACTATCGACCGTATCGTCGACGTGCTCTATTATTGCCTCAATAGCTCTGGGTCTGGTATGCAGAAGTTCATAGCATTGTAATTTTTGACCTAATGAGCAATTTATGGAGAATATGCAGTTCTGAAGGTAATCACCGGCATTTCAAAGAGATCCTGCTTTTCCGAGTCGTATACCGCAATCCATAAAAGTCTTTGTGCTTGCCTATCGGTTTCTTTCATGCGCACTTGATGGAACATCTCGGGTATATTGCCACAAATAACCTCCTTTCCGCAGCGAAATCCATATAGCACGGTATTGATTGAGACGAGCTGCTTAGATTCCTTTAAAGATAAGTCGTTGACCGATTATCCTTTGTACTATGCAGCTGCGTTCCACACAAGTCTCGACTTCAAAGGCTTATTTGGTTCGGGTTTCCCAATGTAAATAGCATTTATCATACCATACGCATTTGCCTGCTGTATTTTAATGCTCTTTAACCCTAGATTTTTACGTATCCTCTTTCCAATAAGTTAGATACATTCGCATACAATCCCAGTTCACGAGAACGATTTTTATCCATTTGGGTTAAGGAAAACCTCCAACAGTTCATAATACATGGACGGATAATCCGCACCTCGCTGAATTGATGTGGTATATCACATTTGAATAAATTCCACTATTGACCCTGTCACTCACTGGTGAGCTCTCCGACTTGTTGTTAGTGGGAACTTTTGCATAATTATGCAGCAATCGATTTAGTTTCAATGTACATTCCCTTATCCCGCAAGAACCTACACCCGGAACAAGCATGTATTGCATAAGTTATTTTCTTCCACGACATTCCATCGTCCCGGATGTCTCATATATTACAAATGTACGAGTAGATACATGCTCGCAGTATGAGTACCTTTACAAACACAGGAATTTTTGGGCTGCACTGAGGAGCAATTGATCTTCTTGTCTGTAGATGGAAATGTATCATTACTACAAAGGTGGTTGTTATGTCTACTGACCTGATTTTCGGTAGGATTAGTCATTGACAACGTTGCCACGGTGCAAGCCGCTTTGAGGAACTGATATAATCATGCATAAATCACCACATGGCGACAGATTGGAAATTCTTGGAAATGCCCCTCAGTTCAGATGGGATCTGAGCTATTGTAGGTTGATTTGAGTCGCGTATGATGGGAAGAGGTTGCTGGAGAGTACCACCAGGAGAAGGAAATGGAGGTGGTGTTGGTGTGCTTGGATTGTTAAGTACAGTACTATTGGCATTACCCAGCCTTTCCTGTGAAAATTGCCTACCATATACAAAAACCAACTTCCTTTATAGAAGCACGCAAATAAGAAAGAAAAGAGAACTTTCAACGTATATTAGCTTCAATATATTGAGTTCTTAACGCAAAAGCCTTTGCACAGGGGCCCACGCATAGATGACGCTTACGATGATTGGGCAGAAGAAGGATATATGTACATATATATATAGAAAAGCCAGGTTACTGATATACAAATTGTGGTAAACGAATCTCCAATATAACAATACCTATAGAAGCTTTCATATAAGCGAAGCGGGCTACTGGTTCTGGATATACATATTTACTCTTTGTGCAATAATTCTTCCAAAGAATATATCCGCAAGTTTCTTCACAAAAGCGAATGACTCTGCTACGGGACAGTGTATCACTCTACTAAGCTCGCACGCAGATCATAAAATGTCAATCTAAACTGATTAAGTTGCGATAGACACAAGATGCTCTTTCATTACTATAAACCTAAGTAAGTTTTATATATACGAATATTTCAAGAGGACCAACGTGAATTCGAACTGCGACCCACTTGCAACTAAGAAAACTCAACATATATCCTACATGGAATAATAATGTCCATTAACAACCTTGACGATCGCGTACTCTTTAACTTAATGTCAATGCCTGGCATTGTCAGGAAGCCTCCCTGGATGGAGCTAGGCTTTGTCGAACTAAACTTAGGGTAGGCTTATCCTGATTTCGTTAAAGTCTGGTGGGAAAAATTGTTGCACATTACATCGAATACATATACGAGTACTTCATTCAGCCTGTTAGCGAAGTGGGAATCATAGTCACCGCTAAACAATCCACTAACACAAATGGAATTTTTCGAATGTCCTTCCCTTTACCTTCAAATAAAATTTCTGATCGTCCTTGCTGCTGCATCTTTCCGATTTCTGAGAAATTGGTGCTCGTCAATTTTTTTCAAGACTTCTCATACGCCAACTGATGTTTATCGTCAAACTACGGGTTTCACAGTGGTAGTCAGACGAAACATTGGACATCAGATTTAGGTTTGTTTTGGATACATGATGCACTAATTACCATGCCTCATTTCCGCCTATTAGAGAAAGAATTGTATCCAAATAGCTGCTGCTTATCTTTCATTTTATTTTTACTTCTGGATAAGGAACGGAGGGATCTGCTTTATAGCAGCCTAGAGCAACTAGAATTCTATTGAAGGCTTTCGTGTGATATCGAACCATATATCTTTTAAAACTGACGGGAACTGAAACCGATGAATACCCGCCAACTCGGCGAGCCCTGTTCTTTGTTGCACACCTTGAAAACAATGTGCAGGTTTATAGTCCTCTATAAGGTTGTAAGTGCTTTCAATTATTTCGCCACCATCTTCCCATTAGAAACCTTGAAAGTTTCTTCTTTAATCTCGAATTGAAAAAGAACTCCTCAGAGCTATAAATTTTATTCTAAACCCTAAACCGTACAACTTTATGGGAATTCCAAATAAACTTGTGACTGTCCTTATGAATAAATCTTTTCCAACTGGTTACAAGCATCATATCCCAATTATCAAGTCATTTGCCCGGGGAATTATTGAAACTCGACGCGATTCAATCGCTATTCAAATGGCCAAATTATACAAATTCACTTGCCATAGTAACGACTTACAATGACACTCACCAGCAGTTATCATAAAACAAGGAGCAAATTATTCGCAAATCCTCAATTCATCCATTTGGTAGTAAATCCTTGTGATTGCGACAATAAACCAACAATTTGGTTCGGTTTTTTTTTTTTTTTTTTCAAAAAAGCAAACATAGACAAATTCATCCGTAGGCGGCTTGATTTATGCTTGTTAACGACAAAAAAACAATAATCATCTCGTTAGACCTTTAAAACGGGGGAGTCATCTTAACAAAATAAGCTTTCGTTGCCACTCCTTTGATACGTTGAACCCTAAGTGCCGGCAATATCATTTTATTGCCACTTAATCGAGACACTCAACAACTAAATAAATAGATATAAAATATGGAAAAAATATCGAATAATTCAATCCAGCTTTCAAGGAGTACCTTCATTGAAAAGTTCAAAGTTAAATCCTGTTGAGTCCCTTACATGATCCACTTATCACCAGGGATCAGAGAAGGTTTCACTTGAAAAATACAAACAGCAATAAAAAAAATTGCGGGAGGACCCACTTTATAAATACAACATACGGCAAACGACGGATTGACGGAACCGAGATCGAGTACCGTAGCAACATTAACATATCATCCGCTCCGGGTTGCAGAGAGATTTGAACACATTCGGGACCAGTTTTTGGATGTGATTTTCCATTTTATGATTTCGTTATGAACATCAAAAGCATCGATTACCCCTTTCACACCATTGCTAGGTGAATTTCCATTTCACAGAATGTTCAGCATCAGTTGTTTAGTGATGATGAATATAGGCAGTAGTTGGTGGGAAACTTTTAACGATTTCAATATTTAATGGGATGTCCTTGCATATGCAATTCAAGCAGAACGCTTTGAATTGATAATTTACGAGGCTGCCTTCCTAATCAGAGTGCTACTGCCATATGGAATATGGATTCAGGATAAGTCTTTGTGCGATGCTATTGGTCTTTTAATTAGAATCCACTTTCAAGCTCTAATAACACTCAATTCATGTCTCTGACACGTCGTTTGATGTGATTTCAAGGATAGTGTTGGTGCTGATGTAGGTAATTGGTATTTTGTGAGCCCGATTTATGTTGTAATTAGTTACTTCGAGATGAATGTAATTAGGAATCTTCTAAATGCATTTTTTTTAACTTAATCACAGTTCTTTGAATCTGCGAGAGATACAACTTTCGAGCATATAGTTGACACAGGTCCACTATTGTAAGGTTTCTCCTTTTAAGCGAAATATTTTCTGTTAGTCTTTAAGTATTTTGCAATCAAAAAAGTTAACCACTGTTAAAAAGCAGAAGTTAATGAGAAAGGAGTAATATCATATCCTATGAGTCTGTTTTAAGGTCATAAACCAGACAAATAAAAGAGTCCCATAGAAATAGCTTTTCGAGATCTTCATCAAAAACGTCATCTGACTGAGTTGTTATCGAAAACCTTTCGGGTCCGGCTTGGTGTTCAATTAATGTACTATCGTTCACAGACCGCCGTCAACTGTTTCGGCTTTTCGCTAGAAATAAAAGCTTACTACAGTCAAATCGAAGTGCCGACGAAGACAAAATCAGGCGACGGATAGCAGAAGAATCAGAAAACTAGCAATAACACTAATAGGTGAAAAATAAATGCAGCAAAAACATCAACAACAGCCACCAAAACAGCAACAAAAATAAACAACAGCAGAAACGACAACAGTAGCAGGAGCAAACATCAATTAAACATAGGATGACTTCAATAAATACATACTTAATGGATACAGTAGAGTTATGTTAGTCGGCCGTAGCCACCAGTTTTTTAATAAAAGACTTAGTTTAGCTAGTCACACGATCCACCTAAGAAATCCAGCGAAGCTCAAATAAAAAGAGTGCTATGAGCTCCGTTCCGTGTTGCGATTTTCATTGAAAACGGCTTGTGATTTAAATGAACGCAAATAGCTGCACAGGGCAACCGAAAACTTTGAGCGAAAAATAACGATAACTGCTGAGCCGAATCGACAATCGATTCTCGTGGGATTCATGTCAAACTACGACTGAGGAACAATTGCACTCTACATTCGCGGCATCAAGACGGCGACTGTCCATCTGCCAGTGTCTCCAGTCTGTCCGCGGCCGACAGAGGGAACTGAATTCAAAGAATCCAGTGAATCCGACCTTTAGCGTGGCATCCAGTGAATGACGGGGAGAGAAAAACGGAGACAATACAAGAAAAGGCAGAAGGAGAAATAGAGTAAAACAGACGTGAACAGAACCAAAGGCAGTATAGTATTTTTCGGGCATAATTTGCATACAACAATATTACGAAGGCTGCCAAACCTGATGACCCGAAGCAGAGAAATACTTCTTAAGGTCAAGAAGTTGTTCCCTCCTGTGTCCTATATTGGATAACATTTTATCTGTTTTTGGAATTTGTATGGAAAAAAGAAGGACAACAACAACAACCACTTAGTGCGACTGAAGAGCCTTTTGTTTTTTTTTACAAAAAGTTTTAACGGACAAAATCCGTATCTTGCTTATACAAAATCGTGCCATCTTTGCTGTGTCTTGTGTCTATTAGGTATCGTGACAGTATTCGGCTCTGAAATTATCTCTCCTCCACCTATATCAGAATCTGAATTTGCATCTTCCTGATCAGGCATAAATCCTTCACCGATAACCACGTTTTCAGATGGATCAGGCTCAGTTTCATCCAAATCGAATTTGACAGTGGACATATTTTAAAACCACTTTCGCCCCTCATCATTAGAACGTGACTTTGAATGAAGATACTTATTTTTGGGGTATATTTTTTGATGGCCAGGAAGCTGGCGAATCTCTGTAAAATTTGTGAATTTTTCTATTCAGAGGGTTTTTTTTGGAGCTATAAGCCTTGAAATTGATATAAGACACTTGAAAGCATCGAATACTTTTCTAGCATTTGAATTCGATGTTGGCCTCCAAGGTTTGAGACATCGTTGGTTTATCCACATAGACTAACAACATTAACTACCGCTGCAAAAACAAATGCCAGTGGAGTGAAATCACACGATCTTGGAAATCGGTCCACAATGCTATTTCTGAATCATCAATTTTTCCCGGGTGCCATTGACGGTAAAATTTTGATTTCTTATTCCAATACAAATATGTTTTTTAACCCTCCGAATAGCGAGAAAGTGGAGGATGATGAGTCCGATGAAGACCACGATGATGAGATAGAAAAGTTTCGGGGAGAAGCTGCTACTGCCACCACTGCCCTTAATCAGGCTGAGACTGATGCTGCCCATTTTATTTCCAAAATGGCACAAAATGTTACAAAGATCCACCAACGAGCAATCGCATTCGTCCTCATAATATTGTCAATTACACTTGAAGCAAGTCAGGGTCATTGAAAACTTGGTTCATGATCTATTTACCATCTTTCGATCTCAAATCACCGAAGATATGGCTCACATCATCATTCAAGAAACGAATCGCAAAGCCAAGCAGATCACAGCTTATGGAATGAAGTAAATCTAACTAAGCAGAAACAAAATAAAGTGTTGACTCTTAAAGCGTTTAATGCTTTAATATGCTGGAATGTGCAAATCAAACAGCGTGCCTTCGAAGGAACTATGGGACCTTACACATGCTCCAATATATGAAGCCGCTTTATTATATAATCGTTTCATACTCGTATCTGTCACAAAGTTTATTCCCTTTGATAATGCGATAACAAGGCCGTAGAGATTACTCATAAGCAGAACCACTGCTATTAATAATTTGTGGCTTATATAACACACTAATTTGGCAGCAGTTTACAATCCGCACGATTCGATGGCCGTGGACGAACAACTTTTTCCTTTTCGAGTACGTTTCACACAATATATTCCATCTAGGCCAGCTTAGTACGGAATAAAAGTATGGTGGTTGTGTGGTTCGAAGGGTATGATTTATGGTCGAAAGATGTCGGAACAGGAGCGCGAGGTCAATCAAGGCCAAAATATCGTATTTCGCTTGGAATGTCCTACAATATGATTGATATTGCTCCTTTGGCCTCAATCATAATATACGGTGAAATGAATCCACTCCAAAAATCGGACAAACGGCTATTATTTTTGAAATTGTTGACGAGACAATTGACAATTTCAAACATTGTAGCACCAGCCACCAATCTACGAATAACGTGCTATCCCAAAATTCGAAATACCATGGCAGGACATTTGATGTTGTGGTAAATTGAACGGAAGGCCACGTAAAAAAAATTTAAGAAGCATCACCAACACCAGGACCTGTTCCTTCGTTTGTACAGCGTTCAAATCGGCCATCATACCACTAACATATGTCGTGCGGAGTATAAAAACCAGCGGAAACCCCGAGCATATTGCTGTTGCTGCAATAATGCGGTTTATGCAGAACACTCAGCACTTTTCTATCGCTGCCAAACCTGCACTGCTGCACTAGCTACGCAAACAAAATAAATATTTAAATAATATTTAAATTACTTTACCTACAATTTTCTTGTTTATTTCCTGTTATTTCTCTCCACAATATACATTTTCGGACTGAAAACAACTATAAGTTAATAAACAAAAAAAATCAGGCACAACTGCATAATGATAATACCGTATTTCTTAAAAAATTGTACACAAATCCTTGTAGGTCCGTATGGACCTTGTTGCTAATACAACGCTATCGAAGCTGTCGTTGATCGGAGGGTTAAAGGGCAGCAGTCTAGCTTGATGTCGTGTATTATGAGCTGCTCAGACCGAACGAAAGCATTACTAAGGCTCCCTACCGAACACAGTCGATGAAAATGAGCCGAGCACTCAAGGAAAAATGCGCCCGGTATTATTCCAGGCACGACAAACTTATTCTCCTGCATGATAATGCTCGTCCACATATTGCGACGCTGTTCAAAACCTACTTGGACACACTCAATTGGCAAGTCCTGGTGCATTTTTTTTTACCAAATTTGACATCTCTAATCAAAATTTGACGGTAAAAATGTGGAGCGATATCCAAATTTTCAAACGTCCAGTCAGCGAAGCCAGCACACAGTATAAATCTGTAAAAAAATTTAATTTTAATTTAAATCATATCACAAAGTCAATGGATAGAGGCCAAGTTCCTGTCCATGATGCTTCACAACTTTCTTCAACGCAGGTCTCAACCACGACGATACTTTCATCATTTGCACTCTCCCCAATCTTCTGACTTGAACTCCAAAAGTACAAATGTTTCTTCTTATCCTTTTATTAACCCTTTCCTCGTTATACGAACTTATGCGTAACGAGTTTCCCATTTTTACTGCATCGCTGCTGCTCCGCTTATGGGGTTGGCTAATGTCGCAGACCGCAGAACGCGTCTACATAATGCTCGGTCCTGGATCGCTTCAGTGGTTAACCCCAGACGTTGTTGCGCATTTGCCATCTGAGAAATCCAGGAATTCTTTTTCCGACCTCGTTTTCTTACAGTTGGAGTGACCGTAGTTGATAGTGCCTTTTTAACCGGATTTTCCGCAGATCTTCTTTGAACGTGGCAATACCAACTTATTCTATTCGCCTCAAGCTGTTCGGTTACCGAATTCTTTATATGTAGACTTCCTCTTATACGCGTAGATCTAATACAATCGCGTTTAGTGACTCCACTAGACATCCTTAACATTTTCATTTCCGCTGCCGTCATTTTGTTTTTAAACGCTTCGTACATTGTCCAGCACTGTGAACCGTATATAAGAGCTGGTCTAACAACCGTGGTGTAGAGTTTCCCATTTAATTTAAGTGGAAATTTTCGGTCGCAAAAGATTCCCGAATTTTCCCGCCATTTCATCCATCCCACACTCACTCTATGGTTTACGTCGTCGTCACATTTCGCTTCCATGTTAACGATTGATCCTAAGTACTTAAAGATAGTGCTTTTCGGAAGAACTATTCCGTCTAACATTATATCCGGAACAGGTCGCAATGGATGTGCAAATGGGCACGTCAAATGCTCCGTCTTTGAACGACTTATTTTAAACCCGTTTCTCTCTAGCGCATTTCTCCATGAATCTAAGGCGTTCTTTAAATCTTCGACGTTATCGCTAAGTATAACTGCGTCGTCAGCGAAGAGAATTGGCGTTACATTTGCTCCGCGCATGCAGTCTTTTAAAAGATAGTCGAATACTACGCTAAAGAGGAAAGGGCTAAGTACGATTCCTTGATGCACTCCGACATTAACTGGAAATTCTCTCGTTAGTCCAGCAGAGCTTTTAACCGCAGTTTTCACGTTTCCGTACATGTTTTGTATTATTCTAACATACGTTTCCGGTACGTTTTGAGACCTCAGCGCGGCCCATATGAGATCCCTAGGCACTCGATCGAATGCTTTCTCGAGGTCGATAAATACCATGTGTAAATCCTTAGACGAATCTCGGTGCTTTTCCATTATTATTCGTAGGCTTTGGATAGCGTCCACCGTCGATCTTCCTTTCTACAAATCCACACTGGCTATTATCGAGCTTTATTATTTGCCGAAGACGTTCGTTTAAGACTCTTTCGACGATTTTCATTGTGTGTGACATAAGCTTGATTGAACGGTAGTTGTTGCATTCTCGAGTGTCGCCTTTTCCTTTGTATAATGGAACCAAGAAGCTACTTCTACATTGATTCGGCATGGGTTGTCCACATTTTAATTTATTTAAAAGTTTCGATAGCCAAACGCTGCCGATCCCCTCCATCTTCGACCAAAACTCTGATAGAATGCTGTCTGGTCCCGCCGCTTTCCCTCGCTTCATTTTTCCGATTGCTATACTTATTTCTTCGATTGAAAAGTCCGAAACTTCTTCCTCGAATAAATCAGCTGTCGGCACGATATCACGTGAAAACTGTTTGTTCAGCAACTCCTTGCAGTATTCAAGCCACCGGTCACAAATTTCCTTTTCATTTGTTAGTTAGCGACCGTCTGCGTTTTTGATGTATTTCGGCGAGGTTATTTCCATTGAATTTTTTCTCCTCTGTGCAGCGAGCTTAAAAATATTTGGCATTTTAGTATTGTACGACGTTTGAACTTCTTGGATAGCTTGTCTTCTATCCGCCGATCGTGAGGATATTTGTTCCAACTCCTGGTACAGGTTTTCCGCTTCTGCCGCTAGAGTTCGAGCCAGGACTTTTTTTGCGATCTTTTTAAGACGCTCGTATTCAAGAGGCAGTCGAGCTTTTTCGATATCGTCGCTCCGATCGCATTTTGTCCACGCTTGGAATGCACTCTTCTTGTCGGCCACAGCTCGTTTGGTTTCGTCATTCCACCACCATGTTTCTTTGCCGACGTGATGGAATTTCGATATAGTCCCCAGATGGGACTTTGCGAGTGTTATGCTTTCCTCGTGCATGCTGTTCCACATTTCTTGCGGGCTAAGTGAGTCTGCTATACCATTTATATTTTGAAGTACTTATTTAGCCAGTGCGATGAATCTTGCGCTTCGTTCCTTCGATAGATTATACCACCGGATTTTTGGCTTTCCAAACGATGCCCGTGTTTTCGGTGGTTCCGCTGTGAAAAATTCTGTAATGAGCAGACGGTGTTGGCTTACTAGCGATTCTAGCGAGTACAAATGTTTGTTAGTGCGAATTTTTTTAATGTTATTTCAAAAATATATTTTCACAATTTATAAATGTTGCTCGAATGTTTTAACCAAATTGATTTTTTCTAAATCAGGTAAAAGCATTTCACTTAAATATTTTTACATTTAAACATGGTTCTAAGGTGTTGATTTGAAGGTATCACTTAAACATCACTTCAAACTAAAAGAACATCACTATTTCACATTTTGTAGGAACATTTTAGTTGCAGGTTACACCTCCTCATATATTGTTCTCAAAATCTCATAAAAAGGAACACATGTTATACGTTTAAAGCAACTGCGCTCAATGATTCTGCCCCAAAACACCTTTTTTTTTAAATACAAATTTAAACGAAAAAAAAAATCGTTCAACATAAATTTAATCGCTTTATGCCACGATTACATTTTCATTGCACACGCCACACAGTCCAAAAGGCAGCAAAATCAAGGAAAAATCGTTGAAAGGATTCCTCCCATTAAAACGAAATCCTCCCAAAATAGAAACACCAATTTCATTATTCAATGCAATAAAAATCTCATCAAATCTAAACGGCCCTACGAAGCTGGGAGGATCCATGAAATGCGCACACCAAGCAATTTTGATGGGACACAAGACTCCAGTAAAATAGAATGTGTAGGACTGAGCTGGAGGTGGACTACTAAAGCCGAAGCTTCTACCACACGACTTTAAGTCTCATTAGGCAAATTATTTCACTTGAATATCTGTATCTAGGAGTATGTATAATAAGAGCCGATGGGTGGGTGTTGGAAAATCTTAACAAACACGAATTTAGAATTAGTGGTTGTTTTGTGATCCTTCTTCGACCGACGAATATTATGCTCACTTGACCATTTTACGGAATTGTCTTCTGGAAATGATTTGGGGTTTTTTTGGATGACATGGTTTTATTGGTCTGGTAATTCAATTGGTGATTAACAGCCATAAGTTGGTTGTTCCATGATACCGCACACAGCCGGAATGTATTTAAAAACGGCCAAACAAATCTGAAAATGATTTATGGTAATTTTTTGTCGGGTTTTCGACACACCCTTGTGTCCTTTGCAAATATTGTTTTTGCTTTTTATCGCCATTACAGGCATAAGTAATTGAATCCATGTGTGTAACTTTGGAATTGTGCCAGCCAGTGGACATTAATCAAACCAAAAGAGCTGTCGAATTTTTTTTTTTAAGTCAACAGTCAAGTTCGCAGGCATGGCGCCAATGCGCAAATTATTTCACTGAATCGATTAAATTCATCGATGAGATTATCGGTTAATATGCATTTAATGGATGTGAAGTTGACGTCCCTGAAATTAAATGTTTGCCTTTGCAATGGTTCTGCTGTGGGAATTAAATAGTAAACAGGTAGAGATAGATAGAGTAAAACTCAGCCCAATTGTAACAGAATTCAATTGTCACAATAATCCAATTTTAGAAGGATCCCATTGTCTTCGAGCTGGATTATAAAGTTTATGGAGAATAAATGCTTTAGTGGAAGTATCTTAATATTGAGAAAAAGACAAAAACTGTGATCACGACGTCTTTTTTTCCAAATCATCCTTAGGATGTCTTTTTGCGCAATTATTAAGGGTTACAGGTTGTTTGCGAAGGTACCGCCCCAGAATACGAGACCATATTGCAACTTGGATTGAACTAGGCTATAAGAAATAGTCTCAGAGGTATGTACACTCCAATTGAGTTTGTTATCTATGTTAAAACCCACATTCTTAAAAACGGATACAATTTCAATGGGAAAGCATATTAAAGAACAACTAACGCTCCCATAGAAGGTTGTTCGGAATCAATTTTTCAATACTTACTTACTTACTTTAGGTGGCGCTACAGTCCGGGGTGGACCTGGGCCTCAGTCAACAAGCTTCTCCAGCCAGCTCGATCCCTGGCTAGCTGCCTCCAGTTTCGCACGCTAAGTTGGCTGAGGTCCTCTTCCACTTGCGTGCGCCACCTGAGTCTTGGCCTTCCTCTACTGCGCTGTCCCTCGGGAGCGGATTCGAAGACTTTTCGCACCGGAGCATTGGTGTCCATGCGCTCTACATGACCCAGCCATCTCAGTTTTTGGATCTTCACTCTCCTGGCTAGGTCCATGTCGCTGTACAGCCCATACAGTTCGTCGTTGTATCTCCTCCTCCACACACCGTCAATGCAGACGGGACCGAAGATCGCTCGAAGAATTTTTCTCTCGAAGCAACCAAGAACACCCTTATCCATTTTTGATAATGTCCATGCCTCTGCGCCATAGAGCAGAACCGGGATTATTAAGGTCTTAAAAAGGGTGACTTTTGTTGTCCTAGAGAGGGCTTTGCTAGTCAATTGCCTTCTTAGCCCAAAGAAACAGGGGTTGGCAAGAGTTATTCTTCGCTTGTTCTCAGCGCTGGTGTCGTTGTCTGTGTTTATAGCGGAGTCTAGGTACACAAAGTCCTTAACTACCTCAAAGTTATATCTGTCTAAGGTGACGTTCTGCCCGAGACGTAGGTGTTGGTTGTCCTTTTTGCTTGACAGCTTATACTTGGTCTTGCCCTCATTGACCGCTAAACCCATTTTCGCCGCTTCCGTCTCAATACTCGCGAAAGCGCCACTGACATCATGCTGCTTTCTCCCGATTATGTCAATATCGTCGGCGTATGCGAGTAGTTGGACGGACTTTTGAAAGATAGTGCCTCTCGTGTTTGCTCGTGAGTTTTCCACTATTCTTTCAAGTACGATGTTGAAAAAATCGCACGACAGCGCATCGCCTTGTCTAAATCCTTTCTGGACATCAAAAGTCTCGGTGAGATCTTTACCGACCTTGATGGAGCAGCGTGCATTCTCCATTGTCATCCTGCACAGACGGACGAGTTTGGCAGGGATGCCAAAACTAGACATTGCTCTATATAGCTCGTCTCTATAGATGCTGTCATACTCGGCCATAAAATCGATGAATAGGTAGTGTGTATCGGTCTGAAACTCATGGGTCTTCCCCAAGATCTGCCATAGTGTGAATATCTGGTCGATGGTGGATTTTCCTGGCCTGAAGCCACACTGATATGGACCTATCAGGTTGTTGACGAACGGCTTCAGGCATTCACACAATACGGCAGATACGATCTTATATGCGATGTTAAGGAGACTGATGCCTCTGTAGTTGGCGTAATTCAGAAGATCTCCTTTCTTGAGAATCGGACAAACAATGCTGAGGTTCCATTCATCGGGCATACTTTCGTCTGACCATATTTTACAGCTGAGTTGGTGTATGCTCCTTACCAAGTCATCGCCTGCCGCTTTGAAGAGCTCGGCAGTCAGGCCATCCGCTCCAGCAGCTTTGTTGGACTTAAGCTTCGATATAGCTATCTTCACTTCATCCAGGTCGGGTGGACGGAATTGTTGGTCATCATCGTCCAAGTTGAAAGGTTGATTTCCTCGATCGCGCGTTTCTCATGCTCTTTCTTCTTCCTCCTGAGAAGCACGTGCTCGTCTCTCCTCTTCCACTCATAGAGCTCATGAGCAGCTCTGGTCTTTCTTTGCAGTGCCGCATTGCGTGCTTTTTGCTTAGCTGCATGTGCTTGCCGGCATTCGTCATCGAACCAGAGGTTTCGTTGTGGTGGACGAGTTAAACCCAGCTCATCAGAAGTGGCATCTCTGATGGCGTTTTTTCAGTGTTTCCAGAGGTCTTCGATGCTTGATGCTGGCGGCATTGGACCTCTTAAGAGATTAAGAGACACTCGATCGGAAAAGGACTTGGCGATTTCTTGCGATTGTAGCCGTCTGACGTCGAATTTTTTCACAGCATAAGTTTGTCTAGGCGTAGTTTGCGATATCCGCAACCGTACTTTGGCTACAACAAGGTAATGGTCCGAGTCGATGTTGGCTCCTCGGAACGTACGGACATCCAAAATACTGGAGGAGTGTCTTGCGTCGATCGCAATGTTATCAATCTGGTTGACTGTTGATTGATCAGGGGTTCTCCAAGTCCCCTTGTGTATGTCGAGATATGGGAACCGCGTGCTAGCCACGACAATGTTCCGCCCCGCCGCAAAGTCGATTAGCCTGAATCCGTTATCGGAGGTGGTGTTGTACAGGCTATATTTTCCGATTGTTCCACCAAAGATACCCTCTCCTCCTAGCTTTGCATTAAAATCACCGAGGACAATTTTAATGTCATAGCTTTGCTCCTAGGTCTTGTTAAGGAGCTCGTAGAAGGCATCCTTGGTGTCGTCATCTTTCTCCTCTGTGGTGGCATGCGCGCATATAAGGCTAATGTTGGCGAATTTAGCCTTGATGCGGATTGCTACGAGGCGCTCGCTCACATGCCGGAAGCTGAGGACTTCTTGTCTTAATTTGCCTCCGACAACAAATCCGCATCCAAATAAGCGCTGTTTTTGCCGTCGATAGCAATTGCAGCCCATCGCATTTTTTGAATGGCGGTTATGTCTGCTTTGCAGCAGTCAAGGGCGTCCGCTAGTTGCTCGGCTGCACGTGGTCTATTAAGGGATCTAACATTCCACGTGCATATCCGAAGCTCATTGTCCTTAAAAACTTCCTTTTTTTTAAATGGCCGGGCAGTTACCCCGGCGGCACAACCCCCAACCTGGAGGACCAGTTCCATTTTTAATGCCCCTAGGACGAGGGGTCGGTTACACCGAAGCCAGTACCCCGTTCCAGGATGGTTGGCCCATATGGGGTTCGTCCGCTACCATCTCTTTTCCAAGACCCTGACTAAGTCCTGGAAATCCTTACCGGCCTGAGCTCCAAATATGTCGGAGTATCCCGGATAAGGTCTTGTTTTGTTTCTCCGACACTAACCCTGGTTTATGGCGCAGGAAACTCGCCATTTGCCCCCTTCACTTCGCAATCTCTAGTGAGATTCCCAGATGGTGCCACGGGGAGGCGTGAAGTAGGGCTTATTAGCAGAGCTGCAAGATGTTCGGCTGCAGAGGCTCATTCTCGTCATTTAAGGAACCAGCACCTGCCGGAAGATGCTACTTCTACGAGGCCTTATACTAATCGTTGCCATCAACGTTTCAATACTATGAACAATTGAATTCGAGGAATTAAAATAGCAAGAGGATTAATTTAAAAACACTTATAACAAATTTATGCATGCCAAACTAATGCCTTAGGATTTCCAGATCCTGGGTAATGTCTGCTACTAAGTCCAACACAGAATTTCTAGAGAAGAACATCCCATGTCTTCAGCAAAACCCGGGTTTTTAACTCTTAAGATCAAGGCTAAGAATTAAGCTGATAAATATTATAAATAAAATAGGACCCAATACAGACGCCTGTGGGACACCGATTGGAATATCCAGGCTCTCAGTAAACACGTTACCTATCGTAACCAGTTGCTTCCTAGGAAATCATTTCAGAATAAAACCTCTAAAGCCAGCTTTTTCAAGTTTGTTCAGTAACAGTGCGTGATCTACAGTGTCAAAGGCCTTTGTAATATCGATGAAAAGTGCCGCAGTAGTATGTCTCTTATTTAAACTCTCATAGATATGACTACAAAAGTTTAAAAGTACATCTTCCGTTGTCTTTTCCGCTCTGAAGCCGTATTGATTGTTGCTCTCTCTCTCTTTCTCTCTTCTCTCTCTCTCTCTCTCTCTCTCTCTCTCTCTCTCTACAAAGGTAATAATTCTGACTTTAATTGCTTTTTCGAACATTTTGGAGAAAACCGCAAAGAGGGAAATAGGCCTATAATTTTTAAGATTCTTCGAGTCACCTTTTTTGAAAATAGGTATAACCTCAACAATCTTAAGGCTGGTCGGAAAAATACCACAACACACGCTTAGGTTAAAGATATGTGCTAAGACGTCCACAATGTTAAAGGAAATGCTATTAAGAAAAGAATTTGAGTAGCTATTTTACTTGAATCCGATTTGTTTAGTAACAATATATTTTTGTACAACTCCAAAGAAGATATAGGCTCGAAGAAAAAGCTATAATGGAAGCCGCTATCCTGAAGGAAACAGTATTGTCCAGAAATACTGTAGTGAGTAGAACTTTATAAGACTGCAGATGTATATTCAAATGCAAGATTCGCCATAATGTACCGTAAGTCAAGAGAAATCAACAGATTTTGACCTACTTCAACACTTTCACTAACAGCAGCCATATTTTCTGTGAAAAACCACTCTCTTTGAATTCTTCTTATAGTTTTGCTTATAGTATGCTTAGATGGATGATTATGTCGACCATAATCTGCTCGTAATGCCCGAAACTTATCTACTATGAAATCACTAACAATATTTGTAGTAAGTTCCCACAATTAAAACAAATTCAGTGTTTGTTAAACGATTCATATTGTAAAATAGCAAACCATAAACTAAAGTTATACAGTCTCGGATCATATAGTAGGTCGGTTTGACGCATGTGATTGGAACATCTGATGATGCTTCAATTTTCTATCCCGCCTGACCCAACGACGGGATGTCGTTAGTATCCGTTTTATATCAATTACGAGTATCTACATATTTATTCGGCTACAAGTGGCCCGCTGTAGATTTGAATTTGCATGTGCAGATCCAAACATTCTCTTAACTCTTTTTTTTTTTGTACTGGGTAGTCAACCGTCGATTCTTCTAAAGGGTTTTCCAATAAGGACCGGACAACTTTTTTTTTAAATAAAACGCAAACCATTTGAGATATTTCAAAAACTTTATTATCGGCTTGAAGTACATGAATGAATGACTTAACGTAGCCCCAGAGAAAATAGTCAAGCGGCGTTAAATCGCACGAACGAGGCGGCCAATCGACTGGCCCATTTCTTGAGATAACCCGCTCACTATATTACTCGTCAATAAATCGATCCATTGATGGCATCCATCCTGTTGAAACCACATGTCGTCCAAGTCCATATCTTCCAATTCGGGCCAAAAATAATCGGTGATCATGTCGCGAAAACGCTGACCATTCACAATAACGTGACGATCGTTATCGTCGACAAAAAAATATGGCCCAATAACGCCGCTGTTATGCAAACCGCACCAAACAGTTATTTTTTGTGGATGAAGTGGTGATTCATGAAGCACATGTGGATTTTCACCCGACCAATAACTCATATTTTTCTTAATGACGAACCCATTGAGCCAAAAATGAGGGCGGGAATTACGACCGAACATTGGAATTAACGCTCTTAAAGTTGCAGTCACCGACTCCGAATTTCGGTAGAAAATTTTTATAATTTGCAAACGTTGCTCGTTCGTGTACTTTACCATGATGAAAATGTTGAGTTCAATGAATTAATTGACAGTGACAGTTTGATGATGAGTGAAAGAGTGCGTTCACAAATTAAATTCAAAGTTGTCAAGTCCCTATTGGAAAACCCGATATATCCAATGCAATAGTAGGGTTTTTCCATTGTAGGGTAGACTGAAGATGGGCACTTCCATTCTCATTCGTTGCCGCATTAAGGGTTTAACCCCCACTTATGGTTAAGCTTCCGGATTACTTCTGAAAAGTTATTCTTTTTCTTAAGCTAAGCATTGAAATAAATTCTTTTCGCCACCAGTACTCAGTGGCTACCATGAAGAGGTGAAATAAACACGTTTGATGACTACACAGAACTGCCAAGTTGAAGTTCAGTTCTATTCTTATCGTACATCCTCTAATCACCTGCGAGTCTTCCTCTTACTCTAAATAATTAAAATTAATAATTAAGTCTTAATTTCCATCAGGAATTTTAAAGCGGTATCCGCTTGGTAAATAGTTTTATGTTCTAAAGGCAACGTGTCTGCTGCAGTATAGGAAGCTATGTAGGTTCCTCATGCTAGACTAAGTAATTAGAAATGCAAAAAATTAATCAAATGCAACTTGTTGCGACAAAAATAACTTTTTTCCTCATCGTGACAGTCAGTGAAGATGTAAAGTATGCAAGGTGCACAGAGGATAATCGCATTTCATTAAATCCTGTCGGGTATGTCTCCCACATCGGTGTTAACACGATCTCATGCGATTAACATCAATGAAAGTTCATTAAGCAATTGATATGACAAAGTGAAACAATAAATTTGTTTGCGGAAATAAAACATAAAATTGTACAACTGTGATCGGAGTGAGGAAACTTACATTTTTTATTTCGAATGAGATGGCCGAAGTGATGAGGTGCGAATTGCTGGTGTTAAATGGTATTTCTACCTTAATGGTACATTTTTTCGAAATCCTCTGGACTGGACAGTCTACCTCATTAAAATGTCGAATTACCAATTTCATGTCTCACCAGGTTTGTTTTGAGAAGATGGAGATTTTAGTCAACTTGTTTTTCAGTGTCTGATCTGCCTAATTGGATCGAAGGTAACTTTTACGAATGAGAGGGTTTTCAAATTCATCAATTATGGTGTTTGATTTGATTTTTGTTAAAAAAAAATTTTATTAAAAAAAAAAAATTAAATAAACGACAATTTGAACACACCCCATCCAGGTGGGCGTTTGTGAAGTTGTATTGTAGGGCAAAGTCGATTTTGGATGTAATGGTATTGTAAAGCAACGTCGTCCATTTGGACAATCTGGTGTTCCTTAGGTGTTTATTAAAGGTGGTGTCCCATTACGATTATGATTACGATACTAGGCAGTCTTCAGCCTTTTATACTTAGGAATGGCACAACTGTTACTAATCTCTTGACGTAGGGAAGCATTCGCTTGAATGCCAGTATCTAGGAGACTGATATACTTGTCTAATTCCATGTATCTAGACTGTGATGAAAGAATTTATCAACGTCTTATTTGTTGTTCGTAGTTTGTTCATCGATTTTTCACAATATAGTTAGTAATCATCAGGAATGCGTGTGTAACCAGATTACATTCTAGTTCATGGCATAAATTCGAAAGCCAGAGACCAATGTCATAAAAACTCCAGTGCATACGATCATTATTGTTTTTCTCTCAAAGATAGCTTTGGGAGTAGGCCTATGATATGGATATCAAGGCATCTACAATAGAGTCAGGGTAAAGGCAGAAGTGAGGTATCTTCGAAATAGCTTTTTCTACCAGATAATCAACAGATAGAATACAATTGGTCTCATCGTATCATAGTAATGGGTGTTGATGTCTTCATGCAGTTCATGAGTCAAACCAGACAGCTTCCTTCTCCTTACAAAGGGAACAACCTGAATATAAAGAGGATTGGCGGAAAGACAATATAGACCTATGAATATAGTGCACCAACCATCAATTACGTCTAGGGATGCCTGCGCTTTGAAGAAGACAGTCACTAGTCATGATCTCACAGATAGTACAGCAACATCATCCACCTATGATAATAATAATAATTAATAAGGACAGGCTTGTATATGAACATGTAAGATTAGGATGTTGACTGGGACAATCAGTGTTTTAAAAAGAGTGCTACTTTGTTCGTTTGAGAGAGGACTCTGCTTCTCTACCTTTTGAGAAGTCATTTTAAAGAATTACCCTCCGATTGATCCTTAATGCGTTGTTGTCACTTACATTAATATTATTATTATAATTTATTACCATATAAATTAGATTACATGCTAATAAGCACTAGCTGCGAGGGCTTTCGGCTCCATTTATATTAATTGCAGAGCCTATGTACGAGAAGAAGACATGAGGATCTCCGGATCATGAAATCCTTTTAGCTTTCTAAACATTGAAACGTTCCAAGGAGTCAATATTGACTCGGATAACCACTTGTTGCAGCCAAGGTGCGAATGCGCACTCCCAAACACTACGGCAAAAAAAAAAATTTATAAGAACAAGCGACGTTAAAATATTGCAATCTCGAAATCTCTCAAAACGCACAGAAACTATTATGCGGACAGCTCGGATTGAAGAAGAATTCCGGCAAAAATATGCAGCTAAGAACGAAGCGTACAGTTTCAGTTTCCCCACCGTCAAGTTCGGACGTGTTTCTATTTCGCTTCGCATTATTTGTGAATATTTTTTTACTTGTTCCCAATCATTCACACTAAAACTTTTCAGTGTCATAAAAACAGAGTGACTTGGTAAAAAATAAAAAAATAATTAGTACTCTGACCTTATTTAACCATGCCTTCCTGTGGATTTGCTGACTGCGCTATACCTACTAACTCTGTGGAAATGATTGCATGCAATGGGATATGTGGAAAGAAATTCCATCCCATATGCATTGGTTTGAGCAGAAATGCTAGGACTCATCTTTTGTGTAGAGTGCCGGACCATCTCCCTGACACATATAATGCTGGCTATAAAATGTAATAACCAGCAACTAACTGGACTTGCAGACGCGATTGCAGAGCTAAAATGCGAAGCACAATATATAGGGAAAAATGTAACCAAAGTCATTTCCGAGAGCTATGACTCTCTAAACTGCTCAATCGATAAGAGCGTAACGTCCATAAAATCAGCTATTCAATCCGTGCACTCAAAAATCACCAAATTAGGAGATTTTGATAGGTCCCACTGCTCAAAAACGTTACCAGCGATTCAGTCAACTTCAATTCAGTTGAGAAAAATTATGTCAACGTTGGCTGACCAATCCACTTTGTTACAACTCAAACATGCTGAACATACTGAAAATATCGGATCCATTCAACATGACCTCAATTATCTTAGTGAGGAAGCTGCATCCACTAGATCAACCACAATGCAGATACTGGAGGGAGTAAAGCACATCTTTAATAAGCCGGATACACCACCATCTGTGGTGAGCCCATGTAACAAATCCTTACACGACAACTTATCCAGCAGCCGCTACCACAGATCGCCGATCCCGTCCCAAGACCCATTACCAATAATAAGGGCTTTTGGGACATCCTGGACCCTCCCTTAATGGAACGTCATGCAAGCCCGTCATGGATCTAAGATCTCTTCAGGAAAATATTTGGTATATAGAACGTCAAACGTAAACTAGTTAGCAAAGCTAAGAGCAAATACGGTGAGTGTTTCGAAATACGTATACCCACAAAGGATGATTGGGTGTTCAAATCATCGGACGGCATACCCATCTCAGAAAAGATGGTCATCACCCAATGGAAGGATAAGGTAGTTAATAAGCTTATTAATAAACGAACAGCTAGCACCCACAACTCTGTCCTGTTCCAGCAACATCCCGACTCAAACTGGTCATTTAAAACCGATATCTTTCCAAGATTTTCTTCACCCATTCCCCCTTTTAATCCATCTATAAAGAACACCAGAGTCCCGACACCAACGCTTCGCCCCTAACTTCAACTTCAACGTTTTTCGAAAAGATGGATTTGAAAGAGTTGATAATCCCTATTGCCGAGGGGTTTTACAAGCAATCAGAAGCTGTTTTCATACAACTCTTGTTAACATTCCTCATGCGCACAATTTTGAGTTAGCATGTGTCAGCATCACACTATCCAAACGCTGCCTTTACGTACTTTGTTGTAACATTCACCCATCTCAACCAATTGAGTCTTATCGAGCTGTTGTTCACGAAATGGATTTTTTGACCGATGAGAGTATTATTATACGAGTAGTAGCCGATTTCAACGTTCCTCGCCTGAAGTGGGCGCCTTCCGACGACTAAGGTGGACTACCTTACAAACTTTTACTTTGATTTTATTGCTGAAACAACAAACATTGATCTTGCCTTATCAACTTTCTATCCGTAATTTTCTCCTGCTTTGTCCAATCGGTTCCATATTCCTTCCGAAAAGACTGCATGTCAGCTCCTGCTTGGTATAATAAGAAGTTGCGCTCTCTCCGCAATAACAGAAACAAAGAAAGTCAGACGGTTTCCCATCTACTCTCAAATTTCTTAGTAAATCTTCTGCCGACCCAAAAGCCATTGCTAACTTCTTTGCCTGTTATTTTAACAAATCCTTTTGTAAGACGATCCTAGTTACTTTAGCTATATGAGAAACTGTCCAGAGACGTCATCCATTTCGTTAAATATAACAACATCTTTGGTTTCTGGAAACATTACCAAGATGATTTTTCGTCCGGCCCTAATGGAATTGTAATAAAAAAGTGTCTAAGCCATGCCCTATTTAACTTGTCTGTTTCAACATGTACTTTTCCTTTCCTCTGAAAGGAATCTTATATATTCCCTGTTCATAAAAAAGGAAGCAAGGACGGAGTGGATAATAATAGACCCATAGCAAAACTCTCTTCCATACCCAAACTGTTCGAAAACATAATCTATCAACAATTGCTTCCGTACTGTAGGCCTTCTATCTGCACAAACCAGCACGGTTTCATAAAAGGCAAATCCACCACCACTAAGCTAACAGAGTTCATATCTAGGACGCTTTGTGCTTTAACGAATTCTAATCTTTCTATTTTCGCTGACAACATGAGAATTTCCAAAGTCATTACAATGCCTTTTGACTCCCATTGCTTGCAAGATGATTTAAATAAGTTTTCGGTATGGTGCAAGCAAAATTTGTTGGAGCTTAATGTCAACAAATGCCAAGCGATAACCTATTCCCACAAACGTCTTCCTCCGCCTTCAAGAAACTACTTTATCGGCGATGAGCCTATTCCCTCCACTACCCAAGTAAGTGATCTAGGAATAATATGTGGCAGAGAATTAAATTTCGACTCACATATTTATAACTCTGCACTTGGCTTTATCAAAGGCTGGTCAAAAGAATTTGCCAACCCCAACGTTACAAGGTCTCTGTACATTACTTTTGTAAGGCCTCTTCTGGAATATTGCAGCAAAGTTTCGTCACCCTATAAACAAATCCACATTCAAAGAATCGAAGCAATCCAACGCAGGTTTATCCGATTTGCACTTCGTGGTCTACGTTGGGCCGATCCATATCGATTACCTCCCTATGAAAATAGGTTAAAACTAATTGTAATGCATACCCTAAAAAAACGGCGTCGCTGATGTACTTTTTATATAGATACACCAGTTATTGACTGGAAACATCAGCTGCCCGAGGATAACACAAAATATTTTATTCACTCCCAATCCCCGTAACCTAAGATCTGTCCCACTTCTCCTTATCCAAACTCACCGCACCAATTACGGTCACTTCGAACCATTATCAAGAATGTTGGGTATAACTAAAAACTATGCCGAAGTAAGTCTACGACCTAAATAGCAGCAATCATGAAATCAAAATAGTCTTGCTGAATATGTCCTGCCCATAACATCTCCCCCGACTTAGATTCTCCCTCGCCCCTTTAGGTAAACCAGATTACATTCTAGTTCATGGCATAAATTCGAAAGCCAGAGACCAATGTCATAAAAACTCCAGTGCATACGATCATTATTGTTTTTCTCTCAAAGATAGCTTTGTGAGTAGGCCTATGATATGGATATCAAGGCATCTACAATAGAGTCAGGGTAAAGGCAGAAGTGAGGTATCTTCGAAATAGCTTTTTCTACCAGATAATCAACAGATAGAATACAATTGGTCTCATCGTATCATAGTAATGGGTGTTGATGTCTTCATGCAGTTCATGAGTCAAACCAGACAGCTTCCTTCTCCTTACAAAGGGAACAACCTGAATATAAAGAGGATTGGCGGAAAGACAATATAGACCTATGAATATAGTGCACCAACCATCAATTACGTCTAGGGATGCCTGCGCTTTGAAGAAGACAGTCACTAGTCATGATCTCACAGATAGTACAGCAACATCATCCACCTATGATAATAATAATAATTAATAAGGACAGGCTTGTATATGAACATGTAAGATTAGGATGTTGACTGGGACAATCAGTGTTTTAAAAAGAGTGCTACTTTGTTCGTTTGAGAGAGGACTCTGCTTCTCTACCTTTTGAGAAGTCATTTTAAAGAATTACCCTCCGATTGATCCTTAATGCGTTGTTGTCACTTACATTAATATTATTATTATAATTTATTACCATCTAAATTAGATTACATGCTAATAAGAACTAGCTGCAAGGGCTTTCGGCTCCATTTATATTAATTGCAGAGCCTATGTACGAGAAGAAGACATGAGGATCTCCGGATCATGAAATCCTTTTAGCTTTCTAAACATTGAAACGTTCCAAGGAGTCAATATTGACTCGGATAACCACTTGTTGTAGCCAAGGTGCGAATGCGCACTCCCAAACACTACGGCAAAAAAAAAAATTTATAAGAACAAGCGACGTTAAAATATTGCAATCTCGAAATCTCTCAAAACGCACAGAAACTATTATGCGGACAGCTCGGATTGAAGAAGAATTCCGGCAAAAATATGCAGCTAAGAACGAAGCGTACAGTTTCAGTTTCCCCACCGTCAAGTTCGGACGTGTTTCTATTTCGCTTCGCATTATTTGTGAATATTTTTTTACTTGTTCCCAATCATTCACACTAAAACTTTTCAGTGTCATAAAAACAGAGTGACTTGGTAAAAAATAAAAAAATAATTAGTACTCTGACCTTATTTAACCATGTCTTCCTGTGGATTTGCTGACTGCGCTATACCTACTAACTCTGTGGAAATGATTGCATGCAATGGGATATGTGGAAAGAAATTCCATCCCATATGCATTGGTTTGAGCAGAAATGCTAGGACTCATCTTTTGTGTAGAGTGCCGGACCATCTCCCTGACACATATAATGCTGGCTATAAAATGTAATAACCAGCAACTAACTTGACTTGCAGATGCGATTGCAGAGCTAAAATGCGAAGTACAATATATAGGGAAAAATGTAACCAAAATCATTTCCGAGAGCTATGACTCTCTAAACTCAATGCCTTTTGACTCCCATTGCTTGCAAGATGATTTAAATAAGTTTTCGGTATGGTGCAAGCAAAATTTGTTGGAGCTTAATGTCAACAAATGCCAAGCGATAACCTATTCCCACAAACGTCTTCCTCCGCCTCCAAGAAACGACTTTATCTGCGATAAGCCTATTCCCTCCACTACCCAAGTAAGTGATCTAGGAATAATATGTGACAGAGAATTAAATTTCGACTCACATATTTATAACTCTGCACTTGGCTTTATCAAAGGCTGGTCAAAAGAATTTGCCAACCCCAACGTTACAAGGTCTCTGTACATTACTTTTGTAAGGCCTCTTCTGGAATATTGCAGCAAAGTTTCGTCACCCTATAAACAAATCCACATTCAAAGAATCGAAGCAATCCAACGCAGGTTTATCCGATTTGCACTTCGTGGTCTACGTTGGGCCGATCCATATCGATTACCTCCCTATGAAAATAGGTTAAAACTAATTGTAATGCATACCCTAAAAAAACGGCGTCGCTGATGTACTTTTTATATAGATACACCAGTTATTGACTGGAAACATCAGCTGCCCGAGGATAACACAAAATATTTTATTCACTCCCAATCCCCGTAACCTAAGATCTGTCCCACTTCTCCTTATCCAAACTCACCGCACCAATTACGGTCACTTCGAACCATTATCAAGAATGTTGGGTATAACTAAAAACTATGCCGAAGTAAGTCTACGATCTAAATAGCAGCAATCATGAAATCAAAATAGTCTTGCTGAATATGTCCTGCCCATAACATCTCCCCCGACTTAGATTCTCCCTCGCCCCTTTAGGTAAAGAATTTTTTTTGTTAGTTTTTAAGCCTCAGCTTAAGTTTTTGCTTGTTAATAAGCTAAATAAAGCTGTCCGGGGTAGACCCGGGCCAATAATAATAATAATAAGAGAGTGGCGCTACAATGAAGGACGAAAAAAGGGAAAGGGGAAGAGACGGGAAAAACATCGCTTTCCACAGAAGAAAAAAAACGGAGCACGGGAAACGTGGAATCGAGGATATTGAGAGTTGGTATACCAGTAATTGCAAACGGAAATTTTACTAACAGGTAAAAAGAACGCCTCAAGGTACAAAAACCTGAAGCGACGAAGAAAATTACTCCGTAGTAGAGTCATGTTCGGTACTGAGTATACGGAAAACATTTTTTGCGAATTGTAGAACTGTAGAGGTCCAATAGACCATTCAACTTAGACGATGACAATCAAAACTTCCGTCCACCTGAACACAACGATATAAGGACAGCAATATCTACACTGAAGTTCAACAAAGCAGCTGCACCTGACGGCTTACCGGCCGAGGTACGCAAAACTTCATGAAATGACTTTTCGGAAAATATACTGTTGTGACCAATAATGCCTTACAACAAAATTTTCATAACCGTGTATGGACATGGGTCTCAAATGAAGCAACCCTGCGCTGCAGTGTCACAAGTTAATTGTAATGCTCACACCATTTCGAGTAAACAATTGTTTCAAATGACACACGTGTGTTAGAGTTTCCACGATAATTTTTGTAGAGTAAGCATAATTTTAGTATATAAGTTAGAATAAGAATATAAAGTTTTAAATTGTCCAGTTGAGTTGTTATTACGCGGTAAGGAAAAGCCAATGTATACATACATAAGCTTATTTCTCAAATCTTGTCATGAGAACCTGTGCCTAACGAAGGAAATCTTAATTTCGTTTGCCTGATACTGTAGAGGTATGTATAAGTCTTCTCAACATCGAAATGCAAGGTCTTATATACTATTTTGTGTGAATGTCCCACTCAATTCTGCTTAAAAAACCTCCTTAAAATGTTTCTATGTTTCAACACCCACTAGCCGGTATTCATAGTCAACCTACAGGTTTTCAGTAGAGTGAACCTCATCAGAATATTTCTATTGACCTCTTAGTAGTCATTCTGCTTGGTTTTGGGGCAATATAAGGCTAGCGCACAACTTCGAGAGAGATAAAGGCACACTTTGTCGTCAAAGGCCCTAGTGGTTTCTCTGTTCTGAGATTTCAAACTTCATTTTGATTTTAGCATCATGCTTAGGACATTAACTGTGTAAGAACTCATAAAAAGTGTTGAGGTGTTGGCATCATATTAGAACGTACCCGCATATTAATCCGATTTTGGAAAATTTAGACCTGACAAGGATTGCAACGGCGCGACCTTTCATAACATATGCATGAAACTTAAGACTTTTCGTCAAGGTCTGCTTCCAATGGCAAATGCACACCCAATTAACAACCGCTTGTCCTCTCGGTGCTTATTTCCATTATCTGTGTCGCAATTTTTTTGTCTTCTTATAATACAATCTGTCTATTCCTTGCTTTTCTGGGCTGGTGGTAAGATCAGTTTTCGGTCTCCACGAGTTGTTCGTGTACCAAAAATCGTATGACTATTTCAAGAAGCGTTGGTCGTCAGCAGAAAATGATTTTATCAGAAAATCAAGGAATATTCTCGTCCGTGTTGCTGTGCGTGGTCTCATGTTAACGAGTTAATTAAAGTTAAGGTGCTTCGACAATGTCACAGTTTGGTTATAAAAAAAAAAAAAATTAATTCGAATTCATTTTCGATGTTACGAAACTCAAAAAGGCACTCATTCATTTTTAACGCCATTGAGTTGAGTGAGTTTTTATAAACTTTTTTTACGTTCCACAAAGCTTTCGGAATTTGCCCATTTCTAACAACCTGTTGAGTTTTAAACCCAAAAGCTTACTCCGAAATGAATTCTAGAATTCTAGCTAGAGAGAATGGGAGAGAGAGGTATAGAATCTCCGAACTTTCTTTATACTTCTCTCTTCTCTCACAATCACTCATCCTTGTTATAGTTTTAGTGTTGAGCTTTTCTCTGCCTGACATTGCGATGCCAATGTTGTCAACGACAGTTTTATGGTAGCTTAAAAAATTACATCAGTGATTTTAAACAATTTTATGAGTATTACTCGTACATCCAACACGAAAACAAAAATTATTTAAATTCCGGGACTTACTAGCTCGCTGAAAACCCCAGAAGACATAGACCTCTAAAATAGCTCAATACTCTAAGGAACACAATTGTTGCTGTTGTAGCTTCTAGGTATAAAGTAAGCTTAAGAACAATTGATTCGAGAGTGAGTTCAATATGACACGGTAACTTACCTTTGCTGCAGTAATACGGGGTGCATTATTTACCTCCACATTTAATTGAGTCGGAACGTAACACGCTTGTTCCGCAGGTGCTCAGATCTTAAGGGCGCGATTGGGTAGCAATCGGTTAGTCTGGTGAATGGATTGGTGATGACACTTCAACGGTTGTTTTAGCTTCCGGTGTTAAAGTGTTAGGTCCTACAGTTAAGTCAAAATTCATAGTTTAAGGACTCGATACCAAGTATGTGAAAACTGGTTGTTCTGATTGACTGCTTAATGATGAATCCCTGGGAAGTGAAACAGGATTAGGACTGAAAAGTCCATGCAATGCAAATATGCAATCTCATGCAATCTCTCTGCTGGAGATATTTTTGCTTAACGCCTTTCAATATTTTTGAGAAAAGACCGTGTGAACTATCCTCCCTGCTATGACGTTAAACTCCGAGTTTAAATTTGCTGAAGTCATATGACGAGTCGAGCTATTTCGACTAAACTGCTGGAATTCGCTTCAGGTAAAATTAGAGTCGTTATCTGATACGATCAGTCCCTCTAGAGAAAATGTTGACCGCAGTGCAAGGATCATGCCTTAAGACGTTGTAGAGGACATCTGAATAACAAGTGTAAACTTTGATTGCCAGTATAAATCAATCAAACACACTGAATTCTGCTGTAGAAATACTGTCTCCCTTCAGTGTGACTGGATAAATACAACCGGTATCAGGCGATTTCAAACATTTCAAGAAAGCAGCAGCATGTGTGATTGAATTTCTTGTCACCTAAAACCATATCAGATACCAGCAACGGGATGTTGTGTTTTCCAAATCACTCGCAACTTTTACGATAGAAGCGTTTTTGATCATAAGACAGAGCATCGGTGTTTTTGACTGTACGAAGGTACTATTAGGTCTTCTGATTGCTTCCACTAGGGATGATTTGCTCTTTGAAGGCTTTGGCCACCAATTGTGCTAAACTTTCACTGGAAAATAATAAGAGACACTCTTCGAAATCCAAGCTTTCTTCTTGACACTTCTATCTTTGATCTATGAAATTTCTAGTGTTCCTCGATTGCTTGGGACTTTCTGCTCTACTTACCTATTCGCTGCAAATCTGCCTTCAATCATGGAATGAGTAATCTGCATGGGTTTTTTCTGGTTGAACTCGCCAGACAAGAATAGGGTGAAGCCACATCTACTGCGATGATTGTAATGTAAATTTGCCAACATTAGCCTTATACGAGTATGCCTGCACGCACCCACAGAGGAGAAAGATGATGAGGCAAGAGGTTATTTCTACAAGCTCTTGAACAAGGCCTCCGAGCAACGCCTTAGCTATGACATTAAAATTATCCTCGGCTGTTTTAATGCAAAGATAGGAAGAGAGGATATCTTTTGTAGCACTGTCGGGAGTTAAAGCCTGCAGGACACATCCGCTGATAACGGACTCAGGCAAATTGGCTTTATGATGCAGCAAAACGTTGTCGTTGCCACATGGTTCCTATCCAATCGTCAACCAAATTGACAATATTGCCATCGACGCAAGACACTCCTCCAGTATTACGGATGTCCGAACGTTCCGAGAAGCCAATAAGTTTCCTTATTATTTAATAATTTTGGTTGTCCTTAAATAGGTAAGATGGCCAGAGTCCCATCCGGCCATAAGGAAGAGCATATTACCATCATATGAACAAGCCATTGATCCTAGCGTATTAATAAACTTATTGCTTGACATGAATTCATTGCTTCCAATTTAGTCACTTAAAAGCGAAGAACTACCCAGTAAAAGTCCATCGGGCTTTGCATATTTTCCTTATTAGCGACTGGTGCTAATATATGAGCCGTCTTGATCTTGTCGTTATAACGCGGAACCTCCGACACTAGCAGATAACATTGCCCTGAAAATGTCCCACATAATACACAAAACTCTCCCCAGTTTGATGGAGCACATAGTCTAACATGGCTGACAAATCCCTTAGAGCAATTTCATTCTAACTGAAATCCTAGAAACTTGGCTGCAAGTATGAGATCTTGCCGTTCTTCTTCTTCTTATCCTTTTATTAGCCCTTTCCTCGTTATACGAACTTATGCGTAACGAGTTTCCCATTTTTACTGCATCACTGCTGCTCCGCTTATGGGGTTGGCTAATGTCGCAGACCGCAATACGCGTCTACATAATGCTCGGTCCTGGATCGCTTAAGTGGTTAGCCCCAGGCGTTGTTGCGCATTTGCCATCTCAGTAATCCAGGAATTCTTTTTCCGACCTCGTTTTCTTACAGTTGGAGTGACCGTAGTTGATAGTGCCTTTTTAACCCGATTTTCCGCAGATCTTCTTTGAATGTGGCAATACCAGCTTATTCTATTCGCCTCAAGCTGTTCGGTTACCGAATTCTTCATTTGTAGACTTCTTCTTATACGCGTAGATCGAATGCAATCGCATTTAGTGACTCCATTAGACATCCTTAACATTTTCATTTCCGCTGCCATCATTTTATTTTTAAACGCTTCGTACATTGTCCAGCACTGTGAACCGTATATAAGAGCTGGTCTAACAACCGTGGTGTAGAGTTTCCCCTTTAATTTAAGTGGAAATTTTCGGTCGCAAAAGATTCCCGAATTTTCCCGCCATTTCATCCATCCCACACTCACTCTGTGGTTTACGTCGTCGTCACATTTCGCTTCCATGTTAACGATTGATCCTAAGTACTTACAGATAGTGCTTTTCGGAAGAACTATTTCGTCTAACATTATATCCGGAACAGGTTGCAACGGATGCGCAAATGGGCACGTCAAATGCTCCGTCTTTGAACGACTTATTTTAAACCCGTTTCTCTCTAGCGCATTTCTCCATGAATTTAAGGCGTTCTGTAAATCTTCGACATTATCGCTAAGTATAACTGCGTCGTCAGCGAAGAGAATTGGCGTTACATTTGCTTCGCGCATGCAGTCTTTTAAAAGATAGTCGAATACTACGTTAAATAGGAAAGGGCTAAGTACGCTTCCTTGATGCACTCCGACATTAACTGGAAATTCTCTCGTTAGTCCGGCAGAGCTTTTAACCGCAGTATTCACGTGTCCGTACATGTCTTGTATTATTCTAACATACGTTTCCGGTACGTTTTGAGACCTCAGCGCGGCCATATGAGATCCCTAGGCACTCGATCGAATGCTTTCTCGAGGTCGATAAATACCATGTGTAAATCCTTAGACGAATCTCGGTGCTTTTCTATTATTATTCTTCTCTTGCCGTTCTTCTTAGAGTAGATATTCCCGAGAGGATTGCCCATCCAGACATCGTAACCAACATCAGCGAACAGATATGCCGGAGCGTTTTCTGGAGCATTCAAAATCCAACAGTCGGAGAAGATCAATAATGCGACGGGCTTCTTGACACCTTTGTTGTTCAATTTTGGTGAATAAGAAATTCGGAACATGGCTAGAACATAGGCATCCGAGGTTTGAACTCGATGCGTTTCCGCAGGATAATTGTAATAGAAAATCGTACTTTTATAGTAAAGGCTATCACTTGTTGAAACCGAAATACTGCTATCCTCAATTCATTTTGGTCGGAGGACCTGTGTTTTGGCTAATATCGTCAGTTATTCAGATGGAGTGCCGGATATTGGACTTCTTCGCCGTAAAACAGTTTGCAGAAAAAGTTCTTCCATACTTTTAGTACCGACTATGATTCTACAATATTACATTACAAGATTTTCTTCTTAATTTGTACATGCTTTTGTATGAGCTTTCTTGGCTTGGCGACAGAGCGACGCAAAAAAATTAAAACACATGAAATCGTATGGAGGTGGCCACATAAACCCTGAGCGACTGAGCGATTTTTTAAGCGACAGAGCTCTGATCGCTCTGCAATCAAATCTGTTTTAAATTTTCAGTCGATCGCTGGGCGACGAAGTAATAAGATGGACAAAATAAACACAGAAAGTTTAATTTCAGCTGTCCAAAGCCGTCCAGTGCTATGGCAGGACACCCACAACGACTATAAAAATAAAAATGTCACCGATAAAGAGTGCAAAGAAGTTGGACAAATTTGTAATTGTTCTGGTAAGTTTTTATTTATTTAATCTTTAAAAAAAAAATAGAGTTTTTTATTCAATGTCCAAATTCCCAAAAATATTGTGTTGGCTCATTTCTTATATTCAACGCACAGCGTGTGCTTCTATTATAACGGGACTGACGGGACTGTTCTTCTTGGGTGGCTGCATTTGTTTGAACTATGTCATTGGCCATTTCTGCTGATACGTGTATATAATCAAGGTCACTGTCGCCATCGCACTCTCTCACAAAATTGTGCAGTATACAAGCACATTTTACTAAATGAACTTCAGTGCTTGGCTTCGTTTCGCTGTTTTTTTGTAGAAACCGCCATTTCTTGCTTAATATGCCAAATGTACATTCAATGCATTTTCTTGCGATTGAAAGTTTTTTGTTGAAGTTTTCTGTTTGAGCCTTTAAGTTTCTTCGTGGATAAGGTCTTAATAAATAATTTTTAAGGGGGTAAGCCTCGTCACTGATCAAAAAATTTGGAATGACAATGTTTGATTCTGGTAATGCTTGTGGAGGTGGAACGTTAAATTTATCCGCTTCAAGTAATTTGAACAAAGTAGATCCAGAGAAAGTAACACCATCACTTTGTTTACCTCTCCCACCCACCTCGATTGTTAGAAACTTTTTATCAGCATCAGCTACAGCTTGCAGTACAATAGAAAAAGAATGCAGGTAGTTAAAATAATGAGAGCCAGAATTTGCTGGACACTGAATTTGGCAATGTCTGTCATCAATCCTGCTAAATCAGTTAGGCAACTTCCAGCGCTAGTACTAATCGTTTATAACATTTCGAAGGTGGTCGGATGTTGGTATAGGCATATATTCTTCCACAAGTTGTTCCCATATGATAGCGCTAGTTTCCAAGACAATGTTACTTACTGTGCTTCTGACCATTCGAAAAGCAAAAGCTAAATCTCGAAACGAATGACCTGTTGCGAAAAATCTGAAAGCATTGTGAATAATAAAATAATAAAAATAAAAATAAAAATAAAAAAATAAAATAAAATAAATAAAATAGTCAATTTACTATAAATATAATCATATTTCAAATTTCAGGAACCAATGCAAAACTAAAGTGGAAGAACCTAAAAGACACTTTCCGAAGGGCCCTTCGAAAAGTTCCACGTCCAGTATCAGGATCCGAAGCTGAACCAATAAAGACGAGATGGCAAATTTTTGAAATTGTGAGATAAGAACTGACATTCAAAATATTATTTTGGCAAAACTTAAGAATAAAAATAAAGAATTCAAATATTAAAAAAAAACTAACCTTAAACATAAAACCAGCCGTTGTTCTGGACTTATTCCTTTTTTTTGTTTTGTTAATTTTGGTCGAACTTTTTCCTACAGCAAATCAAAAGATTGTACTGTCATACGACAATATTGCCAAAATCGATCTGGAAAACTGCGAAGATTTTGATATAAATGATGAAATTCACCATAATTTGCCCTTTCACGATTTATGGGGTGTACACCAAATCTACATATTTTCGATCTTATTATAGATCTGTAAATATGAATGCGACTTTCAACTAATAAGCTACGACGAACCGCACTTGACGATGGCATTTTCCAAACTAATCGCTCATCGACGTCTTTCACTAAATGGCCACCCATTGCTCAGATTCGTCGCTTAGCGACTCGTCACTCAGTCGCTCGTTGTTCATTGCGTGGCCGGAGCCTTAGACATTCTATTTGACTGTAACTTTCTTTACTTTTTTTCTGCTAGCCCACTCGTTGTTCTTCAAACTCTATTGTTGTCCGGGTTGCAGCCGGAAATATTCATCTTTTGGTCTGCATTGATGCATCCACAAAGCATGTCACTTTGAAGGCGGATAAATTAACTGAAACAGCCCACGTGATTAAGTCCAAGTATCAGTGGATACTTTGGCCTGCGAGCAAGGGTGACAGCTGACCGCGGAACTGCTCTTACGTCTAATCATCTTAAAAATGTTTGTAAGGATAACATGATCGAGCATATTACAAACGCTACTCGCTCCCCACGGGCTAATGGACAGGTGAAGCGGTACAATAGGACGGTATTGTTAGCGGTTCGCTGCATGACACTAGCAATGGAACAACTTTGTTCAGCCCGCATGAGCTTTTGATGGGAAACTCTGCAAAAATAGTTATGAAGAATAAGCTGCTACACGCTTTGCATAGTTGGGAAGATCAAGAAAACATTCTGCCGATTGAAGTTCTTAGGGACCTAGCAAAAGCAAATATCGAGTTATCGCAAGTGAAGCAAAAACTTCGCTAAATTACATAGGTAAGTTCTTAAATTATTTTTAACCTGAAAGCAACGTTGTACATATACAATTGTAATGTGAAGTTATATTTTAACTATTGAAGGCGGGGAGTAAAAAACGTGCGCATAAGCTTAAGTGTTTATTTGCTGGTTAATTGGTAAAGCGTAATTGATTTAGAGGTACTTCTTCCAACCTTTATTATCATACAAAATTGTGCAATGTTTAGATACAAGGATATAAATATGGTATGTTTGTGTGATCCAACACTGGCATTACATCACTGAGATGTATTTAATATATTACATCCCTTAGGATGGGAATGTAGGCATTTCCTGTGGAACTTGCCACAAATCTTGCAGCTATACTAATAACCTTTGCAGATAAGGGTTTTATTTGATTGGACATTAACTACGTTTCAATTAATTAGCAAGTGTCTCACTCGAAATACTGAAATTAACTTAGATCTAGACTAATGTGGATCATCGATAATGTTATTCATATACATACAAGTCATAGTCGGAAGTGTGAATTTTGTGGGGAAACAGATAATACTCGTACGTAAGCACCAATCCGAGCAAAATTCTGCATGACATTGTGACTTAAATTGCCTTGGAACATTAGGAACAAAGAAAGTGTAGACAGCTCTCCCTACTACAGCTCCAATAAATTGTACGGGGAACTGCGCAGAGAGCCGGCCATACGCAACCATAGGTAAAACAATAGCGAATTAAGAAGTTGAAGCTAAGCAGGCTGATGCCTGCGTGAGCACACAGAATGAGTTCTTAGGAAAATGGTATTGAACTTGGGTCAGAACAAAGCCCAATTTGTCAAAAACCTGACTGGATGCCATGCCTAGCATATTTTTTAATATATTTGACAGCTTTTAGTATCATATAACTTATTGTAATACTGCAGCATTATTTCCACTTAGATTAGATTAGATTGGTGCGGGTGATGGTATACTGTATCCCAGATCGTTACGGCCACAGAAAGGCCTATTGTGATGTCCTCTATTTAAAGCGCATCTATGATGCAAGAGATTGTTAGTAAAGCAGCTAAGTCATAAGGTGGGCTGGCAGCAATGTCTGCCACTTCGAGGTAAAATTTACGTCATCAGGTGCTTTTTCACACGGCAAAGCCCTGAGCATGTATGCATTTACCATTGCTTATTTCATTAGTTCTAGATGAAGTGGGGGGGTGTTTAGGATATCCTACAGCTCTGCTGTTGGTGCACTTTTCATAGCACCAATCGTGCAAACACAGGCTGTATTTTGTTAAGTTTAGCCTGCGTTAACCACTGTGTTGATTTATACCACCAGACGGCACCTGCATACGTGATGATAGGTCTCGTTATTGTCGTATACATCCACAGTGTCACTTTGACGTTAAGTCCCAAATTTTTCCCGACTAGACTTTTGCTGGTCCATAGTGAGGTCTTGGCGTTGTGGATAGTCTTAGAGAGATGAGGGTTCCACGTAAGTTTTCATCCAGTGTGATTCGTAGATATTTGACTTTCGTTGAGAACTCTGTTCTTTCACTGAAGAGTGCGGCATTTCTGAGATTTCCTCGCCTTCTTCTCTCACCTGCATATCATTAGACATAGAAGCCGTCATTACTGAGAATAATCAGTAGTTCATTTACTAAGATGGACCATAGTATAGATGAGAGTACTCCTCCCTGGGGGCATCTTTCGTAGCTCTAACACTGAGTTTATTACTGCCTAATTAGGTTTTTATTGCTTTTTTTCTAGCATGCATTTCATTCAATACATTAGTTTTGTCAACTCCCATGTCTTGGATGCACCTATATCTCTGGGAGAACTCGGTGTTATCAAATGCTCCTTCTTTATATAGGAAACAACCAATTGGGGTTGGTAGGCATATTGATATCTGTGGGGGGGGGTTCATTTGAAACGCCCCGCTTCTGAAATGTCAATCAATCATTTGTTCCATAGTTATAAGGAAGGAAGTTTAAAGAAGTGAGGCTGACGGGTCTATAAGATTTAGGTAACTCAGGCGGTCTGCATCCTATCTTAGGTATGCATTTGATAGCAACCGCCTTCCATTTTTTTCGTAGGTAGCCCTGAATAAGTTGATAAGTACACGTATCTGTTGTGGGACGCCCTTTCATACAATAGTCAAGCAGGGAATATTCCATCTGTATCAGAGGCTTTGCAGGGTTGAAAGGAGTTGCTTGCCAAATTATTTTGCCTTCATGAGAGGCTTTCTTTGCTCTGGTCCACTCTACTCTATCTATCCTTCTCTGGGGAGGGTTTTCTTGGGCTTCTGGAATAATAACAGATTCTGGGAAATGGGTTTTGGGTAAGAGCTGAAGCGTCTGCAGCCCATTTTTGGCATATATATTCCATCCGGTTTTGATGCAATCCTATTGAACCAATAGGATTAGTGAGCTTCTTTAAGAGTTTTTTATAAATGCGGGCCGAACTTCTAGTGTCATCGATTGTATGACAGAATTTTCTCCACGATTCTCTCTCGGTTCTTCAAGATAATTTCCTGATTGTACATGGTGAATTTGTTTCTGTAGATTTCCCAATCACCATTGCGTTTAACCCGGTTGAAAAGCTTTCTCGTCTCTGCACTAAGTTTGGCTAGTTTCTTGTTCCACCATCTATCCCTGGTGTTTGTGTTACATCTACCCAGGTTATCCATGATTACCGTAGCACAAAACAGAGCGGACTGCTTCGACTTTCGATAACTCTTCTCCAAACTATCATGACAATTAAAACTTATTCAAAACAGAATGTTCAAATAATCAAATTCCATTTGTTTACAAATTGTTGCACTGTTAACAACTTCTCATAAATAATGGCCGAGTTATTCAAGTAGCATGTGGTAGCTGACCTCAGACGTGCTTAGACGCGAAACGGCAGATATTTTAGCTGGCGAAGGACCGAGCTGGGTAGAGATGCGTGTTGGCTAAGGCCGATGTCCATTTCGGACTGTAGCGCCACCTAAAATAAGTATGGCAATCTAACTTTCTTTAGCCTGGTTATACTTTGCTTGTTTTTATATTGTCCTAAGGAAGAGACTTGTTCCGTTGACGCTAGAATTCCACACTTCAAGTTGCTATGATAACTAGACAATAATCAATCATGCTATGCTCCATTTCGGTACAAGTGGACTTGTTTAGTATCTCGTTAATTACTTCTAGATTTATCATTTGAATGTCTTATGGAAAAGTCTCCTGATGAGGCCTAGAGACCTAAGAGGCCTTCGCCAATTTCTAACAAAAACCCCAAGATAAAACTTGCCAGAAAAAAAAACCAACATTGAAGGGATGGTATGCATTCCTCAGCTTTTGTTTCTGTCATGAGATAAACATTTTCGACATTTCTACACTCCGTCTTCTTACTCAGTTGCATTACCATTCATAAAAATGCTCATTTATATATCTCTGACACTTAAGCTCCTTTGTCAATTTCCCGAGAAATAAATTAATCAATAAAAAATGTCAACAACCCAACGTAGCCTGCTAACAAGGAGAATAATAGTAGAATAGCTTTGCAAATGTTTAATTTTCAACTGTCGTTTGGCATCCGCAATACAGTTGATTGCAACACCAAAGATGTCAGATAGACAGTTGAGAGCTCCGTAAATTGCTAATTAACAGATCTAATTACAATTGTCCTGGTATGGTGGCATCAAAGTGGAATCCTTGCAAGTCTCGGAAAAGAGCAAATGATTAATTTTGTTTGTATACGGCATTGAAAGTACTTTGCTACTCATTCATAGTGAAGAGATGGTAATGTTGCACTAATTGTAACTCAGTTTACTCAAGTGCATGCATTAAAACTCCCATTCAATTTTTAAATGCTAAGTCTTCTCTGTAACTGTCATTGAAGTAGGGAAATCAACAGATGAATGATGGGTTTTTTGCTATAGATAGATGTGGGAATATACTTAGGCTTCTTCCTCCTCAAATTTAATTTGAAAATAACACAAAAACAACATTCCAACCGCACATTTCACATCCTATTGTACGACAAATCTTTCGACCGTGTCTTTCGACTTCGTCGGATAAACCAAAATGTACTAGGTCGTACAGTGTGAACGCTCTTACAACGGTGGATCATATCGGTCGTATGGTCGTAGTTCAACTTTTCAGCTTTTTCACTTGGTCGAACGACATGTTGTTGTGTGTGAACACTTGTCGAACGACTTCAGAGCATTTTTCATTTTCATTTATGATTTCAACGAGTTAGCATCGACGCGGAAGAAAGGAAATTTTGTTAATTTCAGGTAAAAAGTGTTTTTTTTTCTCTATTTCCCTTCATTCTCCAATGTTTTATCCATCGCCCTTCCATATTTATGCTTTGAAATTACCCTCACGAATGAAGTCTGACGTACAATGTGAACGCCGCTATTGCCATGAATCGCGTAGGGCATAGAAGAAAAATATCTCCTCCACATTCTACAACAGATGCCATGAAGTGCGAAAAATTCCAAAAATCCCTAACCCAAATGTCATGTAGGGGAAGACCCACACGACAGCCCCCGTTCTCAACAAAGAACAGAAAAGAATCTTATTTGGTTGGAGATCAAAAGAATTTGAAATTTCACCCCTTGTGTGTTTATTTTTTCCTTTTTTTTTCAATGGAGAAGGATTCCGAAAAGGATTTGACACGCCTATAATTTTTTTCCTTTAGTATCTCTTTTTTCTGTAGAAATAGAAAGTTTCATTGCCGAACTTTTATAAATATAATCCTGCTATGGTTACTTAAAGATAAGGACAAAGTGTCTGTACATTGAAGAGGGAAACTGAGGATACTGGGGATACTTAGAATGTTTTGGCATTTGTGGGGGTTGTATCCATACTGATAGCTAATGTAATAAATCAAATAAATATGATTAGTACCTGCTGCTGGAAAATCTGTTGACGTCTATGAGATAAATTCTCTCAATTTGAATAATCGGATTTGGTGAATAACGTAATTGACTGCGGGGAGAATTGAACGTTCTCGTATTTCGAATGAAAAATGACAGTGATAAGTGCACAAGTGCTCTTAGTAGATGAAGCTGTTTCCAGGTTTCATATTTAGTTTGAAAATATGTTAACAGGTCTTCAAGATTCTAACACTTTATGACAAGGGCGATTATCAACGTAATCTGCTTATAGGATTTCAATTTATTCAAGCTGTTGTTAGTAGGAGTTGAGTGAAATGACATAAAGCTTTATAAGGGCTGTTTTTAGCTTGAAATATTTGAACTTGAGATTTATATATCAAAACTCCGCCATAGCCAGTCCTAAACCAAAAATATAAGAATGCTATCAATACTTATACTTCTGCAACAGTTAGAAGTTCAGTGCATACGTATATTTCAGACAAAGTACAAATCATATGGACGTTTTGGTGGAGATAAATCGTAGACGGATTTAAAGAAGACTTCAAATGCAGATCAACCCATGATCTTTACTTAATTTTATTTGGATAGCTTTTCAATTGAAAATTTTTCGGCAAACAACCAGCCTGTTGAAATAGAGAAGGTGGCGAAAGGTTTCAAGTGAATAACAGTAGCGCACATTCAACCTTAATGGGCTATTGGCTCTGTCCGCTGAGCGTTTTATCTCGTCAGTTTGGGCAATCATCATTACCATTAGCCAAAATGGTAATGCAAATATTTCATATTCCAGCTCACTGAAATAGTACTTTAAAGAAAATTTACCTGAAACTGCAAGAATTGCAAGGGACTGCTTTTTGATCAGTTCTTCAAAAATCTTTCAAGAATTTCTCTACTCTGGGATCGCTGCTTTGACGAAAAGTGTGAAGAAGCACATGCAGCAAACAAGCGAAGCTTCAGAGAAGGCCGGGACCTACTCACAAACTCTATAATCAAAATAAACGGGAGGAATTTCAATGTCTGCGAATGAAAAATAAAGAACCAGAGAAGCGAAGTTTTTTTTGTCAAAAACAATGTTCAAAAGTTTTGCCAAAATGTGAAAAGTGCTTGCCATACTCGAACATATGTTACATAAGAGTAATAAAGAGATGAAGATGGGAACCCATCTGTAGAAAATTGGTAGATGAAACTATGAAAGGAATCTCAGAGTCGTTCGCCTAAACGTCAAATAAGTAGACCCCTTGAACTGCACCTATTTGCATTGAAACAGGATATTAAAGGGGTAATAATGATCATTGTTACCATTACCAGACCCAAAGCCTTCAGGTCGAACCGAAAGAAAAGCTGCAAAGGAAGACCGGAGAAAGATGGAGCGCGCATCTTGAAGAATATGCTAGAACGTAAATTTTACCAGGAAACCTGGTTGATAAGTTATGAGAGATCCATGAAACATGGGTATCTCTCGATAACTACCTGTTTGTTGAGCTATCAAGATTTGGATGCTAGGATGCTTATGATATAATTTAGTAAATAATTGGTTAAATTCAACGCTCTCCTACAGACTACTTTCCCTATGACCTACAGAACTGAATTAGCCCCAAACTAATTGACTACTGCTGCAGAAAAAGGGGATTCAAATTTTGGGACACTTATTCTTAAGCCACTTCCTGCAGGTATACCAAATTCATAACAGGGGCAATCATCTCCTACCAATCTTCATAACAATATAGATATTGTTGAGCACATGCGCTCAAAACTACTTTGCGTGTGCTGTCCTTCAGGTGCGGAAGATATTTTGCAAGTACATATATTTTAGAATTGACTGACGAAATTCAATGTATACTCTAAAAGTAGGAGTACGGCTTGGGCATTTCATCGATTTTAAGGGCGCCACCAAAAAGGTGTATTTCTGCCAGGCATCATAATATAATGCAGAGGAATCTCTAAGTTCATGGACTTAAAATGTTATATTGAATGGAATCCTGATGGCCAACAAAGTGAGCATGAAAGTAGTCTCCGATTTGCATGCACAGGAAGTTAGTTAGTGCATTAAAGTGGCTCTTTCCGTATATCTAACGAAACTGTTATCTTGGATATTCAAATTAAGCCATTTTTTATGGCGTATGGAGCTTGCCACCATAGTTAGACCTCTAGCCTAACATGGCTATGAAGAGCCAAATTCTGTCCTTTGCGCCAATTACAAGCTTTCACTAAAACGCATATTGGGCCTGCATCTGATTCACTCCGCTTAATATTCTCCTCTAATGTATCTTTAAAGAGCAACTCGGTTGAATGCTTTATTCTTTTAGTCTTAGAGAAATGGCACTTAATGGAATGACACCGAAGCTTTGGTTGCTGTAATAATACGAATTCGACCTCTGTGTGCTCAGGGATGGTTTCGCCATTTTATGAAATGCAATTTTTGTGATTTTGCAGGAAGTACTCGTCGAATCACTTGGGCTCAAACTATGCATAAAAAACAAATTTTCGCACTTCGACTAGCATTTGAGGATTTCAATTAAACCAAACTTTTTCCATAAATCAATTCAGCTGGAACTTGCTGATCAGGCAATCTTATAAATCGGCTTACAGAAAATAGTAAGGACATACTACTCATATAACTCAACTCCGAATTGTGGTAGTAGACGATCCGACTATTCTACTCCTATTTGTGGCAACTAAGTTATAACTTCTAAGCAACAAATATGCTTTTTTGAGAAAACCAAATAAGAGATATATCATCTTCTTCTTCTTCTTATCCTTTTATTAACCCTTTCCTTGTTATACGAACTTATGCGTAACGAGTTTCCCATTTTTACTGCATCGCGGCTGCTCCGCTTATGGGGTTGGCTATTGTCGCAGACCGCAATACGCGTCTACATAATGCTCGGTCCTGGATCGCTTAAGTGGTTAGCCCCAGGCGTTGTTGCGCATTTGCCATCTGAGAAATCCAGGAATTCTTTTTCCGACCTCGTTTTCTTACAGTTGGAGTGACCGTAGTTGATAGTGCCTTTTTAACCGGATTTTCCGCAGATCTTCTTTGAATGTGGCAATACCAGCTTATTCTATTCGCCTCAAGCTGTTCGGTTACCGAATTCTTTATATGTAGACTTCTTCTTTTACGCGTAGATCGAATGCAATCGCATTTAGTGACTCCACTAGACATCCTTAACATTTTCATTTCTGCTGCTGTCATTTTGTTTTTAAACGCTTCGTACATCGTCCAGCACTGTGAACCGTAGATAAGAGCTAGTCTAACAACCGTGGTGTAGAGTTTCCCATTTAATTTAAGTGGAAATTTTCGGTCGCAAAAGATTCCCGAATTTTCCCGCCATTTCATCCACCCCACACTCACTCTGTGGTTTACGTCGTCGTCACATTTCGCTTTCATATTAACGATTGATCCTAAGTACTTAAAGATAGTACTTTTCGGAAGAATTATTCCGTCTAACATTATATCCGGAACAGGTCGCAACGGATGCGCAAATGGGCACGTCAAATGCTCCGTCTTTGAACAACTTATTTTAAATCCGTTTCTCTCTAGCGCATTTCTCAATGAATCGAAGGCGTTCTGTAAATCTTCGACGTTATCGCTAAGTATAACTGCGTCGTCAGCGAAGAGAATTGGCGTTACATTTGCTTCGCGCATGCAGTCTTTTAAAAGATAGTCGAATACTACGTTAAAGAGGAAAGGGTTAAGTTCGCTTCCCTGATGCACTCCGACATTAACTGGAAACTCTCTCGTTAGTCCAGCAGAGCTTTTAACCGCAGTTTTCACGTTTCCATGCATGTCTTGTATTATTCTAACATACGTTTCCGGTACCTTTTGAGACCTAGTTTGTCCACATTTTAATTTATTTAAAAGTTTCGATAGCCATTCGCTGCCGATTCCCTCCATCTTCGACCAAAACTCTGATGGAATGTTGTCTGGTCCCGCCGCTTTCCCCCGCTTCATTCTTCCGATTGCTATACTTATTTCTTCGATTAAAATGTCCGAAACTTCCTGCTCGAATAGACCAGCTGTCGGCACGATATCACGTGGGAACTGTTTGTTAAGCAACTCCTTGCAGTATTCAAGCCACCGGTCACAGATTTCCTTTTCATATGTTAATAAGCGACCATCTACATTTTCATTTATTTCCATTGAATTTTTTCGCCTCTGTGCGGTGAGCTTAAAAATATTTGGCACTTTAGTATTGTACGACGTTTGAACTTCTTGGATAGCTTGTCTTCTATCCGCCGATCGTGAGGATATTTATTCCAACTCCTGGTACAGATTTTCCGCTGCTGCCTCTCGAGCTCGAGCCAGGATGTTCTTTGCGATCTTTTTAAGGCGCTCGTCGAGCTTTTTCGATATCGTCGCTCCGATCGCATTTTATCCACGCTTGAAATGCATTCTTCTTGTCGGCCATAGCTCATTTGGTTTCGTCATTCCACCACCATGTTTCTTTGCCGACGTGATGATATTTCGATATAGTCCCCAGATTGAACTTTGCGAGTGTTATGCATTCCTCGTGCATGCTGTTCCACATTTCTTGCGGGCTAAGTGAGTCTGCTATACCATTTATATTTGGAAGTACTTCTTTAGCCAGTGCGATAAATCTTGCGCTTCGTGCCTTCGATATATTATACCACCGGATTTTTGGCTTTTCAAACGATACCCGTGTTTTCGGTGGTTCCGCTGTGAAAAATTCTGTAATGAGCAGACGGTATTGGCTTACTAGCGATTCCTTAACACGGAAGACGGTTAAGCCGTAAGCCCTACATGCTACAATGATGTCTTCGCCAGCTGAATTTCTGGTTCCAAAGCCTTTACCGCCGTGGCAGTCCTCATAATCAACATTTTTTTCTCCGACGTGGCCATTTAAATCTCCGCCTACGAAGAGCATCACATCGATATGTATATTTTTAAGCAAATTACCAAAATCCAAAATCTATCTTTTTCCGATTTGTCGCATCCATTTTGTGGAGCATACGCTCCCCTTTATAGGCTGGAAATTTTGCACTAGAAAAGTTACAATAAACAATCTTTCAAAAAGTTTATAGAGAAGATTATGCGCGGAACTTGGCTGCTACATTACCAGAAATATTACGTGCGGGTATACCTTTGTGTATTTTAAAAAGTGTCAGTTTAAAAACATCACTGACCATTATCCCTTCGTGATGAAGCAAAATTCTCCCTGAGATCCATCAGCATTCTCAGTACTAGACAATCACGCTTGTAGAACATATGAGTACGTATTCTATAAGTTGGTGCAAAAGTAATGGCCTTAATTTTTTTAGACGCCCACAGCACCACCCTACAAATAGATGTTAATTGAACAAAGTCTCGATCATTATTGGTTTAAGCAGGGCGGAGCTCATACAGCTCGACAACTATGAAGAGTTTGAAACTCCAATTTCCAGTCCGAGTGATCTCCTGTTTTGGCGAATTGAACTTGCCTGCCAGTTCGCTAGATCTGATATTTCTTCCTTTGAAGCTTTTTGAAATCTCACTTTTACCATAACAAACCACAAACCCTGCGGATCTTGAAAGGCAACATTGAAGAAGAAATCAGCTATTTGGAGCTAGATGTTTTGCGAGCAGCAATTCAAGGTGCCGTAAAACGGACACAAATTATCATCAATTATTTTTTCAACTTAGTGTTATCAATTTTACACCTTCAACTAAGCAAAGGCTTATTTTTTTCATTTCTAACAAAATAACAGCTAACTCACATTAAGACATTACTCCTCCTTGCACGATACAAACACATCTGCATATCAATACTGACTGTCTTTCCTATTTAAAATACAAACCAGACTTCAATTTGTCAAATCTGAAGCTTGTCACCCTATGAATAGTATCTATGACCCGGTGGTTAACGACTTCCCAATCAAATCACTTATTGTTGTCGAGAAACGAAATAAAGAAGATCGTCACAGCAAAAGTCATGAGAGCTTCTATTGCTGCATGAATGTGATTACGGGGAAACAAGGATTTGCTGGATGAGATGTACAATCGATCAGTGCTCCACTTGATAGATCAATGAAGAGCATTTTAAGAAGAAGTAAAGAACATACTATAGTTAAGTAAATATAACCGCTCCATTTAACTATGAGTCTCACAGATCGCATCGATCAACGCAGGGCATAGCAGACATCTTCATGTACTATCACATCGTTTTATCCGCCATATGACCAGATACTAATAGGAATTACGCAAAACCAAACCCGTATAAGGTAGCCACAGATCAAGCTGTTTTCATTCGACAGTTTGGGTTAAAGAAGTCATCCTACTTCAACAGCATTCTTTAAGGATGCAACAAAGATAATATTGCGCTTAGGTATATCATACTAGGCCAGTTCGGTACTGCAATGTCTAACAACCAATGAAGATGATTGATTTAGCAGAAAAAGACTCTTTGGCCGAAGTGGATATCCTATCCATTGAACTCACATCAGTGTGATCTGCACCAACCAAAGTTGATGAAGAAGCAACTTCAGTCCCATTCCATTGGAGGTAATATGGTCCAATAGCTTAAAGAATAACTCAGTCAGTCTCCACAAAAAATACCAGGAAACTATTTTGTATAATATAAAATAGAATCCTTGGAAGATATTCAAATAAGTTTCTAGCCGTAAAGCTAAATTCAATCTTGTCCCGATAACAAGTTACAATCAACAATTTCGAAAGATGACAACGTTTAGAGGAAGATTTCACGGGGCTAAACCCCAAAACAGGCCTTTCTTTTTCCTCGGTTAAAGTTGGCACTAATAGTTAGGTACCCAACCTTATTATTGCAAAGCACTTTAGCCCAAAAACAGACCGAAAGACGTTATATGTTGGTAGGTATAGATGATAGTTCCTCCTACGATACTTACTTTGAGATTTAAGATAAATTCTGTGAATTTTCGACCAACACATTCGCAAGTCACATTAAATCAAACAGAAATATAAATTATACTCACTTATACATATACACGACGTTGATATCTATACACCCTGATGCATAACGCCACCTTAAAGAACATTTATTCAAAGCCTGATTCATGAATCTTTCATAGTTTTCCAAGAATAATCCTCTTAAATTCCCAATCCACATATCTTTCCACAAATTCTCAAAATTCTATCTTTTCCACTTTCTTTCACATTCTCGTAATTCTCATTTGCGGAAAGTTTTAGAGAAAAGTTCTTCAATAAAATGTTCACTTGCCGAGCTGCCATAAGAAGTTATCGTCTTTGTATTTGCTCAACCGGTAATCTGCCTTTAATGAGTATCCGTAGAAATATATGTGTGTATCTTCAAACTTTTTAAAACCGCAAAGGACGACTCGTAGATACTACACATTCACAGGAAATGGGATACAGACATCAAAACGAAAACGAACTTTTCTTTTCTTTTTTTTTCGTTTTGTCATTTTCTCAATTTTCGCGTCCTAGCATCAAGTATCTGCAAGGTGGCTGTGCTTATTGAATCAGAAGAAAATTTTTAAATTCGTTGAGTGTGCGATAATGTGTTTGATTTAACGTGTTCTGTGATGTTTAGTGTAACGATAAACTAAATAATTTTCAGTTAAATGAATTGGAGATTGAGTCTGTCGTTCGAGATATATTCTTCAAATTTGTGTCATCGACTATTTATTGTGTGCTTTTATTTACATAAGAGGAAGCGCTTTGAAGTGGAAAACACACATCTTTTCTTCAAGGCATTGACCCTGTTCCCAAAATCTTTCGCATTACATATTCGTCTAAATGAGAAAAAGGTATTCCCAGCATAATGAAGTCTTGGCTACAAAGAGCGTTCACTTACTTACTTACTTACGTTAGGTCGCGCTACAGTCCGAGGTGGACCTGAGCTTCAGTCAACAAGCGTCTCCAACTAGCTCGATCTTTTGCTAGCTGCCTCCAGCGCCGCACGCTAAGTTGACTGAGGTCCCCTTCCACTTGCGTGCGCCACCTGAGTCTCGGAGCCTTTACTGCAGATTCGAAGACTTCTCGGATCAGAGCGTTGGCGTCCATCGGCTCTACATAACTCAGCCATGTCAATCATTGGATCTTCACTCTTCTGACTACGTCAATGTTGATGTACAGTCCATACTGTCCGCGTTGTATCTCCTCCTTCAGTCATTGTCAATGCAGACGGGACCGTAGATCATTCGAAGAATTTTGCTTTTAAAGCAGCCAAGAGCACCCTTATCCATCTTTGATAATGTCCATACCTCTGCGCCATATAGCAGGACGGGAACAATTAAGGTCTTGAATAGAAGTTACACATGTCGAAGGTCACGTCGTGTCCTAGACGTGGATCGGTGTTCAGTGTCTTTTTTGCTTGCCAGCATTAACTTGGTCTTGCCCTCATTAACCGGTATACCCATTTTTGCCGCTTCCATCGCTATTAAGGGACTTAACATTCCACGTGCATATCCGAAGTTCATTGTCCTTAAATCGTTTGCATGGGCTTGTTTATGTTGCGGAACTTTTTAATTTTTTCCCATGGCCGGGCAGTTACAACTGCCCCTCCCACCTGGAGGACCAATCCCATTTTTGATACCCCTAGGACGAGGGGTCACTTAAACCGAAAGCTAGTAACCCGTTCTGGGATGTTCGTGCTGCAGCTGGTCCATTAAGGGCTCTTCCGCCACCATGTCTTTTCCAAAACCCTGACTTAATCTCAGAAATCCTTACCGGCCTGAGCTCCAAATATGTCGGAGTAGCCCGGATAGGTATTATTTGTTTCGGGGTGGTTTCCCCTGTTAATTCCACCTGGAGATTTCATCCGCTGTCCCGTTTATAGTGCTGCTATTATTGTCTGCTTGTCAGCACTCGCGCTTATAAGTATAGCAAGTCCAGTCCGGATGGACACTAACCAGTATCCGATGGTTACCACGTGGAAATATTATAAGCATAATTGATGTGTAGAAGATAGTTGAAGCACTGAATTTCGACAGGTTGACATCTCTCAGTACCAGTGGAGTAGCTACCGGGGTGTTACAGGTGGTAAACACCGGGCCCCCAAGTTCAGGGGGCCCCAAACTCGAGGGTAGTTTAATTCCCAAATCGACAATAAATCAATCCTCTTTTAAAATTAATTCAAAATTCAAGTGAAAGGTTGATTCTTGTTACAGCGTATTTGCGCAAAACGTGACACTTCGTTTCAAGGATCTCGGTCGCAAATCCCGTTATCACAGTCCGATATGCATTATAGACCACGAAAGGATAATCGAATGATATCGGCTCCTTCCCTTTGTGCATTCTTTCATTGCGCCGTGTGAAGCGGTTTTTCTGTGTTCCAGTCGCTACGAAGGGTATTTTTCCTGCAACAAGCCATAGGGTTGCTCTGATGTGTGGCTTGTGCCAACCTGGATATTATTTGTTTGCTGGGGATATGCGCGAGTTGCTGTTACAGTACTTTATTTAAATAAAAAAAACGAAAGTTTGATTTAATAAAAGATGATTTCATTTAAACGTGTATCACCTCGAAGTGAACTTCAATTATTCTCAGAATAAATATACATACATATGCGCCTATACATACTTATATAGGAATTAGGAAACTTTTAGATTTGCAAAAGTGATCCTGGGAGCGGATGTATAACGGCCTGCACAACAATTTTCGTACAAACGTACATACATATTCGGTTCTAGACCAGTTCTAATAGTAAAGTAAATTAATTTTTTGAGTTGGGTTAGAGGGACCCTAAAAAGATTGTCGCCCTGGGCCCCGCAAGGGTAAGATACGCCACTGCTCAGTACCCACCCTATTTCTACAGCACCGGAGCATTCACTTAAAAATTGCTAATCCGCAGTTTCCCCCACGATCCCTCAATTTCGAAGGAAGCATGGGATACTTAGCATTTTCAATAGCAGAAACGTTTTTCCTCCACTGCTTTGGAAGACGACAACTTGAGCAAGGCACATTTTTTATAAACGTGTGCTAATTTTATCAATGACTTGCTGAAGAAGTTATCTTGAGCCAGAAATTTTGTTAAGCAAAATTTTAAAAACCTCTTTACGAAATTGACGAAATATTTTCAAACTACGAGTATATGTGCTAGCGTCGAGGTGCCACCAAGCCACACATCCGCTGTTTTTATAAAATGTGCTTTCGTTTGGTCGACAGAAGGATGTGGAACGTCATTTGCTGGCAGTACGATTAGTGACATGATGGATATTTATACGTTCACATTGCCGCGACATAAAACCAAGACCCCACTCCGGATGAATTCAAGGAACTCGCGACTATCGACAAGTCAATTTAATTGGCATCGAGCATTTTAAAACAAAGCACCACTTCTACACCATGCCCACTCCACGAAATGCGATGGGTTGGGCTGGTCAAAAAGATTTATGATTCTCCTTTTTCTCGCGAACTAAACCTTACATCTGCATTTTAAAGTGAAGAATAGATCCCGGGAAAAAAAAAAGGATTGGCTTCCAAAAAAAAATTCTTAAAATGCTTTCAAAATCAGGTGCCTATTGACACAACAAATTATTCAATTCATATGAAATTAAATTAAACACTTTTATTAACCTACAATAAATAATATGATAAAGTCGGGGAGGTGAGGGGAGGCAAGGACTACCATAACTTAATCTTACGCTAATTATGATAATAAAAGTAAAACAAAATAAAACCATATATCTATATATACATAAAAATGCATTAATTAAATAATACATATTGTAATATTTCGGCTAGGGTTCGAAATGATAAAACGTTATTCTGTTTCAAAACACTCTATTTATTATTATTTAAATACAACTTTCAATCAATTCACAAACAATTTCACTTCTATTTCACAATTCAAATCTCTTATCTTTCACTTAGTAAGACTTAGGTCCTTTTCCATCGCTTTCCAAAAATCAACTTATCGTCCGCAGTTTCTCATCCTGTATTTATACTACATTTGTCGGGTTCTAGTTCTTTCTGGTAACTTCTGGTTTGAAACTGGGGTAATAACTGAACTCTCCAACGTGGAGAGTTTGTATGATCCTAAAACTATGCAACACTGGATCCTTGATTTAATCACATATATACCACAATATCCCCCTCTTAAACTTGTTCGTCCCGAACAAACTCTTCGACATTCTGCCCAATATAGCGATATATTCGATCCACATGAACCACTTTCATCTTGCCTCTTCCTCGTTGAATGCGATAGACAACATCGTTGATGCGTGTTACGACTTTATATGGTCCTTCCCAGTCTTGCTGTAATTTGGGTGATACGCCTTTCCGTCTATGGGGGTTATATAGCCACACTAGATCTCCTTCCTGGAATCCCGTAGTGGTCGCCTTGACATCATACCTCGTCTTCATGCGGTCACTGGCTATCTTGATCTTATCCCTGGTTGTTTGGTGCACGTCCCTAATAATCCGTCTGAGGTCTGCGACATAGTCGTCTTCATTTCTGTTCTCTTCAGACGGCGGTGATCCAAACATCAATTCACTAGGTAACCGGACTGTTCGACCGAAAAGGATTTCCGATGGAGTGTGACCTGTGGTGTTGTGTACTGCACTCAGATAGGCTAATAGAAACATTGGAATTTGCCTATCCCAATCGCATTGCTTGTCGCCAACGACCTTTGATAGGTGTTCATTCAAGGTTCTGTTGAAGCGTTCTACCATCCCGTCCGATTGTGGGTGGAGCGGTGTTGTTCTCGTCTTTTTAATCCCCAGTAGCTCGCACACCCCTTGGAAAATCTTAGACTCGAAGTTACGCCCTTGATCCGAGTGCAATTCCATCGGTACGCCGAATCTGCTCACCCAGTTGTAAACGATCTGCTCAACCACGGTTTTGGCTTCTTGGTTAGGGAAAGCAAAAGCCTCAGGCCACTTGCTGAAGTAATCCATAACAACAAGAATGTAGCGATTTCCATTTTCGGTTTCAGGAAACGGTCCTGCAATGTCAACTGCGATTCTCTCGAATGTCGCTCCAACGTTGTATTGCTGCATTCTGCCGTGAGTTTTAACCCTCGGGCCTTTACTGGCGGCGCAGGTGACACACTTTCTGCACCAATTTTCTACATCGTCCTTGGCATGCACCCAATAAAAACGTTCTCGCACCTTTTCTAACGTCTTATTCACTCCCAAGTGGCCTCCGGATATTCCATCGTGCAGTTCCCTTAGCACGTCACTGACTCTCGACCTTGGCACAACGAGCTGCATCACAAACGACTTTCCATCCGAGCTTTCCCACCTTCGCCTCAAAACACCATCTTGAACTTGAAGCGAGTCCCACTGTGCCCAGTATGCCTTTAGTTCGGGACTTTTATTGGATATTTCCTGCCAATCTGGTTTCTCTTCATGTTCTTTCCAGGCGAGAATTGGCTCGATATCCGGATCCTCTTTTTGGGCGTTTCGCATTTCACTTTCATTCCAACCATCAGTGGGCTCAGCTCTTAGTCGTTGAGTGGATACCGCATCTTTTTCTTTTTGTCGTGCGCAATGTTTGCAATCAGATTTGCAAGGTCGCCGGGACAGAGCATCCGCATTAGAGTGAAGGCTTCCCTTTCGATGCTGTATCTCGTAGTCGTTACTGAATACTGTCCTCAGGCATGCGGCATTCTCATTCCCGAACACCATCGGAATCTCAACGTTCCTGTACTTAAAGACATGAGTTCCGGTGTCAAGCACTACATTATACGCATTCATAAAGTCAAGTCCAATGATGCACTCGTCGCGTATATCGGCCACTAGGAATACGTGGGGGAATGTTAGTCCTGCAAGATTGATCGCAAGAAGAACCTCTCCATACACCTCCGCCGTCGCTCCTGTTACTGTTTCCAGACAGTTGCTACTGGTATTGTGTAGCCATGAATCAGGAGCGATGTCCCTTCTTATAATGGAAGCGGTGGCACCGGTGTCAATGGAGGCCACGCATTTATTCTGGCCAATGTGGGCTTCCACTGTAAGACTCTTGTTACTTCGTTTTGTTTGGGAGACTTGGATTTTGATCCTGGGGGCGTCAATTCCAGAAACCGACTTCTGCCCCTCGAAGTTGGTCCTTACACGTATTCCCGCCTGTTGACTTGATGATGCGCTGCTTGCAGTATAGATGTTTTCCCTGCTACATGCTTCTTTGTTATGCCTCCCAGCAGCGCATTGTGAACAACTGCGTTCTTTAAGTGGAGCCCAGCACTGACGCTGCAGATGTCCTATTTTGTTGCAGTTCCAGCAACGGACTTGTCCTGCACGTGCACTGTTCCGCTCCACGACGTCTGTTCGTTGGCATGAGCATTCCACGGTTGTCACTTCTCTCACGCGGTGGGTTCCTTGAGATGCTTGGTCGGCAGCTTTCATCGTCAGGGCAAATGCTAGGGCCTCAGGAAGGGTTCGTTTTCCAGCCATTCTTACAGCCATTTGCAACTGCCTATCTTCAATCGCTTGGGTAAACGCCTCTACAGCCATTTCGCTGATAATGTCTTCTCCGGCATTAGGATAAGATAAATGCGCCAACCGTTCGATATCGGCCTGCAACTGCTGAAGTGTTTCTCCCCTCTTCTGGACTCTGCTGCGCAGTTGAACTCTGTATACTTGTTGCATATGGTCATCTCCGAAGCGCATTTCTATGGCTTTAACCAAAGCGTCGTAGTTGAGTTGTTTATCTTCTGAGATGGTTTGCAGCAATTCCGCAGCTGTACCTCTCAGTGCCAGCGTTAGCGCAATCGACTTTTCTCCGTCGTCCCAGTTGTTGGTCATGGCAGCTGCTTCAAATTGCCGTCTATATATTGGCCACGACGTTTGGCCATCGAAAACAGGCGGTTGCATCTCTTTCCTTCTAGGGCTGTCTGTAGAAATTTCTCGGACCTTCTGTTTCTTCACTCTCTCTAGTTCTTTAGCAAGATTCTCAATATTGTTTTCAACCTTCCCGAACTGTTCCTCGACTTTCACGAACTGTTCCTGGAATTCGGTTCCAACCTTTGCGAGTTTTGCCTCGTGCATATTTAATTTTTGATCGATTATTTCGAATTTCGCTTCTAGAGAATTCTTGAACTCTTCAACAGTGTCTTTCTGCGCGGCAACAATGGAATTCTTCTGTTCTTCTAACTTAGAATCCATACTTCTCCTTTGTTCTTCTAATTTAGAATTCAATCCAAGGAGTAATTCCATCATAACGGCCATGTCAACTCCTGTGCTCACATGTTCTTCTTCTACGTCGAACAAAATGGATTTCGGATCTTTTCCATCTTTTTCGATCGCTTCTTGTAGCCGAAGAATCAAATCACTTTTCCCTCCAGCTGCGGAGAGATTACGCTTCTCTAGCTCAATTTTCAGCTGGGGTATACTTAGCTCCAGCAATGTACGTGCCATTTTTTTTTTTTTTTATTTCACAGCACTCAGAATAAGTTTTATCCCACTTCTGACACCAATGTAATATTTCGGCTAGGGTTCGAAATGATAAAACGTTATTCTGTTTCAAAACACTCTATTTATTATTATTTAAATACAACTTTCAATCAATTCACAAACAATTTCACTTCTATTTCACAATTCAAATCTCTTATCTTTCACTTAGTAAGACTTAGGTCCTTTTCCATCGCTTTCCAAAAATCAACTTATCGTCCGCAGTTTCTCATCCTGTATTTATACTACATTTGTCGGGTTCTAGTTCTTTCTGGTAACTTCTGGTTTGAAACTGGGGTAATAACTGAACTCTCCAACGTGGAGAGTTTGTATGATCCTAAAACTATGCAACCCTGGATCCTTGATTTAATCACATATATACCACAATATTCTGCTTCTATGTTACTGTGGTATATATGTGATTAAATCAAGGATCCAGGGTTGCATAGTTTTAGGATCATACAAACTCTCCACGTTGGAGAGTTCAGTTATTACCCCAGTTTCAAACCAGAAGTTACCAGAAAGAACTAGAACCCGACAAATGTAGTATAAATACAGGATGAGAAACTGCGGACGATAAGTTGATTTTTGGAAAGCGATGGAAAAGGACCTAAGTCTTACTAAGTGAAAGATAAGAGATTTGAATTGTGAAATAGAAGTGAAATTGTTTGTGAATTGATTGAAAGTTGTATTTAAATAATAATAAATAGAGTGTTTTGAAACAGAATAACGTTTTATCATTTCGAACCCTAGCCGAAATATTACATTGGTGTCAGAAGTGGGATAAAACTTATTCTGAGTGCTGTGAAATAAAAAAAAAAAAAAATGGCACGTACATTGCTGGAGCTAAGTATACCCCAGCTGAAAATTGAGCTAGAGAAGCGTAATCTCTCCGCAGCTGGAGGGAAAAGTGATTTGATTCTTCGGCTACAAGAAGCGATCGAAAAAGATGGAAAAGATCCGAAATCCATTTTGTTCGACGTAGAAGAAGAACATGTGAGCACAGGAGTTGACATGGCCGTTATGATGGAATTACTCCTTGGATTGAATTCTAAATTAGAAGAACAAAGGAGAAGTATGGATTCTAAGTTAGAAGAACAGAAGAATTCCATTGTTGCCGCGCAGAAAGACACTGTTGAAGAGTTCAAGAATTCTCTAGAAGCGAAATTCGAAATAATCGATCAAAAATTAAATATGCACGAGGCAAAACTCGCAAAGGTTGGAACCGAATTCCAGGAACAGTTCGTGAAAGTCGAGGAACAGTTCGGGAAGGTTGAAAACAATATTGAGAATCTTGCTAAAGAACTAGAGAGAGTGAAGAAACAGAAGGTCCGAGAAATTTCTACAGACAGCCCTAGAAGGAAAGAGATGCAACCGCCTGTTTTCGATGGCCAAACGTCGTGGCCAATATATAGAAGGCAATTTGAAGCAGCTGCCATGACCAACAACTGGGACGACGGAGAAAAGTCGATTGCGCTAACGCTGGCACTGAGAGGTACAGCTGCGGAATTGCTGCAAACCATCTCAGAAGATAAACAACTCAACTACGACGCTTTGGTTAAAGCCATAGAAATGCGCTTCGGAGATGACCATATGCAACAAGTATACAGAGTTCAACTGCGCAGCAGAGTCCAGAAGAGGGGAGAAACACTTCAGCAGTTGCAGGCCGATATCGAACGGTTGGCGCATTTATCTTATCCTAATGCCGGAGAAGACATTATCAGCGAAATGGCTGTAGAGGCGTTTACCCAAGCGATTGAAGATAGGCAGTTGCAAATGGCTGTAAGAATGGCTGGAAAACGAACCCTCCCTGAGGCCCTAGCATTTGCCCTGACGATGAAAGCTGCCGACCAAGCATCTCAAGGAATCCACCGCGTGAGAGAAATGACAGCCGTGGAATGCTCATGCCAACGAACAGATGTCGTGGAGCGGAACAGTGTGCGTGGAGGACAAGTCCGTTGTTGGAACTGCAACAAAATAGGACATCTGCAGCGTGAGTGCAGGTCGCCACTTAAACAACGCAGTTGTCCACAATGCGCTGCTAGGAGACGTAACGAAGAGGCATCTGGCAGGAATGACAGGATCAAAATCCAAGTCTCCCAAACAAAACGAAATAACAAGAGTCTTACAGTGGAAGCCCACATTGGCCAGAATAAATGCGTGGCCACCATTGACACCGGTGCCACCGCTTCCATTATAAGAAGGGATATCGCCCATGATTCATGGCTACACAATACCAGTAGCTACTGCTTGAAAACAGCAACAGGAGCGACGGCAAAGGTGTATGGAGAGGTTGTTCTTACGATCAACCTGGCAGGACTAACATTCGCCCACGTATTCCTAGTGGCCGATATATGTGACGAGTGCATCATTGGAGTTGACTTTATGAAGGCGCATAATGTAGTGCTCGACATCGGAACTCAAGTACTTAAGTACAGGAACGTCGAGATTCCAATGGTGTACGGGAATGAGAATGCCGCATGCCTTAGGACAGTAGTCAACAAGGAAGAGGCAAGATGAAAGTGGTTCATGTGGATCGAATACATCGCTATATTGGGCAGAATGTCGAAGAGTTTGTTCGGGACGAACAAGTTTAAGAGGGGGATATTGTGGTATATATGTGATTAAATCTATTATCCAGGGTTGCATAGTTTTAGGATCATACAAACTCTCCACGTTGGAGAGTTCAGTTATTACCCCAGTTTCAAACCAGAAGTTACCAGAAAGAACTAGAACCCGACAAATGTAGTATAAATACAGGATGAGAAACTGCGGACGATAAGTTGATTTTTGGAAAGCGATGGAAAAGGACCTAAGTCTTACTAAGTGAAAGATAAGAGATTTGAATTGTGAAATAGAAGTGAAATTGTTTGTGAATTGATTGAAAGTTGTATTTAAATAATAATAAATAGAGTGTTTTGAAACAGAATAACGTTTTATCATTTCGAACCCTAGCCGAAATATTACATTACTATAGTTTGTGGGAAATGACTGAGTGCCTACATGTCATACATAGTTCGCATATAACTATTTATGTATGTATGATTTGTTTTTGCCTACCTAGAAATAGACTACATATTTTTCAACCCTCATATTGCCGCCAGCGCCATCTCCTAAAATGATTGACAAGGACAATTGCGCGGATAACAACCCAAACAAAAATCGCGTTAATTGCTATTTTCCTCCAATACTCCTTCTCGTCAACCCACTTCTGTTTGGTTCGTGCATCGAGAATAACACTAACAAAACAGAAAACGTAGAACATTTGCTTTAAAAAGCTCGGTAGGGTGACCGACCTTAAAAGTGGATGCTATGAGAGACAAGGAAATTAACAATAGAATCATCATATGACAAATAAAATGCCGTACCTACATCCAAAAAACGAAATTTCTGTATGGCCAGAGAGGAGTTGTTGAGCAAGCGAGAAGAGATGACAACTGTTGATTCGATGAAAATTACTCTGTGGTGACGATTTTACCAGTACATTAAGTTTCGAAAAGTCAAATTAAAAAAAAAAAAAACAAGCTTAAATCTCTGTGCCGCTTACATATGTGATACCATTCAAGTCATCAGCAGGTGGCAATCACCTAGGCGAAACTCTTGGGAACATCAACATCAATAAGCCCTAAAACCAAGAATTGGTCAAAGTACCAGCAAGAAAGGAAAAATCCCACATTCAAAGACTAAAAGGAAATAACCGCATTCTGCCGATATTCAACGAGCCGTTACAAGAACAACAAAAGAATGGAAATCTACCACATGTCTCCCTTCCCAACCCCACCTATTTCATCCTAGCAGAGAGATCCGCAAATTTTATTACTCTAATTCATTATTTTATACCAGAATATGCTTCTTACTAAAAGTTTGTTTCACTTATACCAGCATCTAAAAAAACACGGTCCAAATAGCTCACATCTCTTTTAGTTTGCGACAAAGTATTTAGGAAGTTGACGTGCAGATTCTTGATGTGGGACTAAGGAGGATTTTGGGCGATTTTCTAAGCATAAATTCGGATTCCAATTTTAAACCATTTTTGCTCGAAATCCATCTGTAGCAAGGTATGATAAAATAAGTAACTTTGGTTTGTCAACTCCCTTCTACTTCTTGCCCGTATTGGCCTCTCTGGTAACCTGTACCTGAAGGTCATAGGGGTAAGCGAAAGTAGTAGGGAGGGTCCGAAAATAGTTTTTATTTGGCAGCCTAGCCTTTGTTCTCTGATTCTTAATTTCACTATGGAATAAAGGACCAGCCCAGTTCAAGTATAGTGTATAATACATATATATCGTTCGTGCGGGTGAGTTATAATAAATAATTATACTGCTACAAATTGTATGCTTCTTCTTAAATACTACTCGTATCTCATACCGTATTTGTTAAGTGTATATTAGCCGTAAAAAGTAAAGTACACTACTTCGCTGGATTTTAACTGCTGGACTGTCGTGGTTTATTGTTATTTCGACCGTGGTATTTGAGATGCTAGTACAATTGAAATAAAAACTTAAGGAGGAAGCATATTCTGCTATAAAAAAAATAATAATTGTATTAATTAGATACAACCATCGGATATCCTTGCTGGGATAAAATAGGTAGGGTTGGAAAGGGAGACAGGGAGTATGCATGCGCGCATGCTGATGCGGATGTTAGATTTGGCACATAAAAACATTAATTATCACTATTTTACTCATTTTTATATAAACGAAAAGAAACTTTTAATACTTAAACATAAACATATGTGCGTTATATTTAATGAACAGCAACTTGGCTGCCTTTTCTGGGTCCAGGCGATTTCGCAAAGGCTCGTAAATTAGTCCCGCACCACTAAAAAATAGTTGACTAGGAACACTTACTGGTGGATTTGACAAATTTCTTCGTGCTATTGCAGATAACATCTTAAACTTTTTATTATCTTTCCACCAGATAAGATTACTTTCCGATAAATTTGTCCTTTTTTTGCTGCGCTATGACACTTACTTCTTTTTAAGGTCTGTTCCGGGACTCTCTGATCTTTGGACAAGGTCGTCATCTTCACTTGACGAATCTAGCATCGCTTCCAGATCACTTTTTAAACAGGGTTTCCTAGCGGCACTGGACGTACTAGGTTATTCTGAAGAATGGTCAATTGATTGCACCAAATCCAATGAATCTCCCATTCTTATTCTTTTAGATTCGTTGTAGTTTGGAGAACATGAAGATGATTTTTGTGAGCTCTCAGTATTTGTTCTCGCATCTTTTCTTCTGTCAACGGTTTGAACAATTTGTGCTTGTAGCGTGGGTCTAAATAAGTGGATATAGAAAATAAATGATTTTCGTCCAAGGCCGAGAATTTAGAAAAAATTTCCGTTTTTAAAGTGGTGACTGCCAGCCTAGTCGGATCACAGTCCTGTGATCTAGTTGAATGGTCATCCAGTTTTTTCATAAGCTTCTTCAAAAGGTTTCAGCAACTGGACACAGCATTCGATTATTTTTCAGTCTTCTGACATAATGGGATTCATTTCGCTGTCATTCATGTAGAGACTTAATGCGTCTTTTACTTTCAAAAACCGCTCGAACATATAAACAGTACTGTTCCAGCTGGTTACGTACTCTTGGAATACTTTGAGATGCGCTAAGCCGTTCCTGTACCGACTTGTGCAACACCCACATAAACACACGATGCGGACGCGGATGTTGAATTTTATGCGGAAGTTCTGCTGTTGCGGATGCGGATGCGAATATCTGCACCACCCCTGGTTGGAACCTTCACCACCGATCGAATCCCCGTTGTCACCTTGCTCGCAATTGCTCGCTCCAGGATTCCTCTCTTTTCCAACGGCAATTCCGATTTTTGCATGTACCGCATTTTATTTGTCATTTAATTTTAATTCTTTGTCTCTCACAGTACCCACATTTAAAGTCGTTCACCCTTAGCGAGCTTTTCGAAACAAACGTTCTACGTTTTCTATTTTTGGGCCTTAGTGTTATTCTCGATGTACGAACGAAACAGGAGTGGTTGGGAAAGAAGGAGTATAAGACGAAAAATATAAAGCGAAGAGGTTTTTGTTTGGGTTGTTGGCCCAGCTATAGTCCTTCCACATGATTTTGGGAGATGGCGATGGCGGCGGTATGTGGGTTGTTGTACATTCTCATATGCGACCTATGTACGTACATATGTATATAGGCACCCAGTCCAAATCTCGTTATTTTTACATGTAGCCCTTACAGGAAATTGGTTCTGTCCTAAGTGAATGTTGTCTTATTGTATTGTCTCATACCTAATTAAACCTAATGATGTCATACTCAAGTGGGGGATGGCGTATACGTAATATTTTACTTCAATATAATTCTTTAATTTTTAAGGTCCTATAGTTGGAGAATTCCAGCTGTTTTACCCCAAAGATCTTTTAATTCATACATATGATTGCCAAATTCCTTTGACACCACAATTTTCAAGAATTTGGAGCACTGCTAAGCATTAATTTTCTTTGCTGCGTCACTTTGAGCGAAGTTTCTCCTAAAATCTATGTAGCCGACTTTATAGTTTCTTCTTGTGTTGTTTCTGTTGTGAGCAGCTTCCAGTGATTTCTTAAGAAGTCCGTGCAGTATGTTAAGCTTATCAGACTTTGGCAAGGTCTGAATATCCGAGTGGTTTAAGGCATAAGGCCTGAGGAGAATTTGGTAGGTTGAACCATGATCGATCATGGTCTGGCCGAACAATACTCGTACTTTGTAGGGTAAAAGTCGATTAGCTGAATGGATCGCTGATCACAACGCCCAACCAATGGGGGAAGCTATTCATCCCATTGACTTTGGTAGCCGGACAGATACGATAGTATCGGAGCCAATATTGACCTGTTTACCCGCTCACTAGCGTTAGCCTGCGGCGAATAGGCGGCGATGCGTATGTGTCGTACACCAAATGATGCAAGGAATTTTGCGAAGTCTTAGCTGGTGAATTGTTAACCATTGCCTATAAGGATACTTTCAGGCACCCCATAAACAAAGAATATTTGAATTTGCAGAAACTGAATTGTTGCCTGGCTGGTTCCATTTCGTAAGAATGTATGTAAGAATACAGATTTTGTAACTTGATCTTGGGCTATTAAAAGAGTGGTATTTCCTAATTCGGACCTAGAGTACGGACCAACAAAATCTAAATAGATATTTTGGAATGGACATTGGACCTAGCCTTGCCCATAGGTGGTCATAAGTTAGAATTAGGAGCTTTATTCTCTTTACAATGATTACATTCTCCAATAAAAGACTTCACCTAAGTGGCCATGTTTGGCCAATAAAATTGCTTCCGTAAGTGGCAGAGTGTATTAGTAATGCCGCCTCGGGAGGAGCTAGGTGGTCGATAAAGGATATTAAACGATTAGTCAGCTCTGAAGGAACCCAAAGGTTCCAAATTAAATCATCGTGCTGTGGATGTCCAGTGCTGTGTTTGACATTTTTGTAAACGAAATTGTTCGATACAACCAGGTCAGGTAGCTCTTCTTTATTGTTTTGTATGGGTTTTATGATACTCCTGTATTCCTGAGGTTGGAAACTTGGATCCGTGGGATCTAGGTGTAACACATCGAATGATGGCTTCGATATTGGACTCGTTGGATCAATTGTGTCCACCCAATGTATTCTGGAAAGATCATCTGGTACAACATTCAGTGATTCTTTTCGATGCTCAATATCGAAGGTAAAATTTTGAAGATATAGGCTCTAATGAGATGGTGGACTTACAGGTTCTTGGCGAACGGCTTCAGGTGTTCGCAAAATATGCCAGATAAGATCTTGTATGCGATGTTAAAAAGACTGAGGTTCAATTCATCGGGCGTACTTTCTCTTAACCATATTTTGCAGGAAAGTTGGTGTATGCTTCTTACCAAGTCATCGCCTGCCGCTATGAAGAGCTCAGCGGTCAAGCCGCCCGCTCCAGCAGCTTTGTTGGACCCCAGCTTATATATTGCTTTTCTCACTTCATACAGATCGGGTGGACGGAATTATTGGTCTACATCGTCCAGGTTTAAATTTTCAATCTGCCTAATAGCAGTATTTGGCTCGTCAAAGCCGTTATACAGTCCAAAGAAATGCTATTTCTAAGTTCTCAGGATAGACTACGTAATTGGCAAATACACTAAATAAATTTGCAATAAAATATTTACCATCTATATTAACCCAGGGAGTCTCTACTAGTCCCATTAAGCTCTACGGATTCCTTTGAACAATATACTCATAAAGTTCTCCATTGACTACAAATATCTAAGAGTACAGTCCGTTACGGCAAAAATTAAAGGAGAACTTATAATAATAAAACAAAACAAAATCAATTGTACTGGTTTATTTTGTTTATTTACTTGAATGCTTTTTAATTAATAAGTTGTCCACTCTCCTCCATTATTAATAATTGCTTGGAGTCTTCGAGGCATGCTTTCTACTAATCTTATAGCATAATCTTGAGACAAAGATCTCCATAAAACTCGTATTTTTCGTGATAATTGTTTGACCGTAGAGATCTTCTTTCTTTGGAGCTTTAGCTTCATGAGTGCCCAAACATTTTCAATGGGATTTGCATACGGCGACTGTGATGGCCAATCTAAAACATAAACGTCATTTTCTTGTTTCCACGCACTGCACAAACGACTGCGATGTTTCGGGTCATTATCTTCTTGCAGTAACCAATTCTCATTCCTTCTTTTAAACCACCTTTGGGCAGATAGTAATAAAGCCTTCTTATAAATTTTGACCATGTTGGGTGCGTTAAAGTTATTTGTAAACATGAACAACTTGCCAAATCCTTGTTTTGAAAGGCATCCCCAAACGTGCACCTTTGCCGGGTTTTTGACGGTGACGCTGGATTAATTAATTGGATTGTGTACACCAGATATGAGTGTTAGGAGACCATGCCCAAAAATAACGGGAATAACGGTGCACCCACTTGCTAACAAATGCTTTTGACTTTTTCATGTATGTAGCAGCTGCTCCGTATGACATTTTCGGTCCTTTTGGATGCGTGCACAAGAATACTGCTTTATAACGTGTGCAAACGCGACACTCATTTTAAAATACTTCCGTCTCTGGCAAAACTTTAACACTCTTTAAATTTTTTTATTCAAAGCAACTTAGCAGTTTTCATAAACGAGTTTTGCCATATACGATCTTATCAAACGGACTATAGTTCTAAAAATAACACATGGGCTTCATCCAAACATCATCACTCATAGATTCCCACAAAGACGGTCAAACTAGTCATCGCCTACAAGCCAGGGTAAGACAGAAGAAGAAACCACCCAGAGCTTCCGTTGAAGTTTTCATTGATCTCACTCACTTCACATATATGGTAAAAAAGTGAAAATTCGCTAACAGGGGAAATTAAATTTGCAATGCAATTGGACTTCGCGCGAATTTGACGTCAGTCTAAAAACAAACATTGCAACACCAATGGAAAAGTCCCGGCGGTTTTTCACGATTTGCTTTTAGACGCTTGTGGTTTACCACTGGAGGTCTGAAATGTAAAAAGTTTTCTTAAATTGTCCCTGCAGTATCAAATAACAAATAAAACCCCGTTTTTATATTTACAATACATAAAAAGTTTAAAATGTTGTTCGTTTAATTTTTTGAATATTTCTCTATACATAAAATTACAATTATTGACATAATTAAAATTACACACATGTTTTGTGACATATTTAGTAAGCTTAAAACTATCGTATTATACAAGAATGTATATATGTATCTACAATAAATCGTTCATTTCTTTTAACTTTCCCTAAAATAAATTTTCCTTTTTAATAACAAAAATTATAAAAATCACTGGTTATGAGTTCTATTACCATTCCTTAGCTCTTGCACCCTGGTAATAATCTATTTCATCTCTTTTTTATATTTTATCCTTATTTCTTTAGAAACAGCTCCATTAATCGGTATCTTGTTATTTTTTATAAAGTAATATAAAAAATATATATTTTTTAATAAAATGAAGAAAAAAAATATATGATATTTTTCGCTAATCTAGTCGTTTGTATGTTTGGCTATTTTAAATAAATTCGTAGCGAATAAGGATGAAATATGTGAAAGTACATACTTAATTGTAGAATCAACACAACAATAAAAATTAATGGCACAAAACACACAATGAGATGAATATCTATTTCTCAATTTAACATGATCCAATTGAAATGTTATCCAAATTGGTTTGCTCTTCTTTTCTTAAGTGGAACAGCAGAAGCCGCCTTGTCATGGTTAGGAATGTTTGGCTATATGTAACCACTATTCCAGGTTTACTCTTTCAAATAAGACTCCAATGGATTTGGTCCATTTAATTTTGATGGTTTATTTGTAATAGATTCAGCTGTTGTGGAATAAAGAAAAAAAAACAGAATGAATATTAGAATATTTCTAAAGCTGGAAAAGGGATAATACAAAATTAGTACAGTTCTAATTTGAGGTTAAATCTTAAAGAAACAAAAAAAAAACACTGTGGCGCTGGCAGCCCGGTATGGGCCATGGCCTAGCTTCTTGACACTCATTTGTGTTGCTCATGTTGTCATTTTTGCCACATCTGAGCGGGGCCTACGGTTTATCGCCGAGTCCGACCGTCACTCCTTAGAAGCTTTTTCATAGGCAATTTTACGTTCGGGAGCTTGCCATTGCCCGCCGAAATGGTGATGGCGATTTTGAAAAATTGTTGGTGACCCAGCCAGGAATTGAACCCAGACTGCGTGATAGTCCAATGAGCTAACTAACGCGCCATCGCGAAGACATCTTAAAGAAGTCTTTAATAAAACAATATTTCTAGCGCTAGTCTAAAGAAAATCTTGGGTAAGTAAGCTTTAATCATTTATATTTAACAGTTCATCGTAGACATGATGGGTTTACGACCACACACACAAAAGGCAGTGATACTTCTGAGCTTGAACAATGGAAGGACATTCATTACAAGTTTATCTGAAGAATTAAGAGTCTTAAAATTTTTACATGAAAAAGGTTATTGTAGCTAAATAACAATAGGACTTCAGTACACCCATGAAAAAGGCCTTCAATTTGACGATAAATACAAGATGTCGCAAAATTAATCATCCTATCGGAAGATCTTATAATTTTTGCAAATGGCGTAGTACGTCAATCATGTTCGACATTTGTGAACTAGACAGCTGCAGAATACAAACTGACAAGCAATGGAGCGTTATACTCCGTTGTCAAGCCATCCTCAATCTAAACAACGAAGATGACGATTTTGTGTCGAAAATCATCATGAGCACTGAAAATCCACGTATGATGCACGAAGAGCCATTACATCCGCGCTCACGCGAAAGGAGTGAATGGGCTGTATTTTTTTAAAGTCGCCATCAGCAATACGGTGATGATAAACGACTTCCTACTGCCGGAATCAAATGAGTGGGGCTTGGTGAACATATGGTTTCAAAAAGACGACGGTGCAACCGCACACACAGTACGACCCACAATGTATATTTCGAAGGAAGCGTTTCCCGGTCGCGTAATCTTCCTTTTTGGCGATTTGGCATGGCCAGCAAGATCGCCCGATTTAACCATCCCAACCTTCTTTCTTTGGGGCTACTTGAAGTCGCGGGCTTATGTCAACAAGCCTCACACAATCGTAGCCCTTAAGGAGAATTTCGACAGAAATGCGTACACTCATCACCGGAAGTGGTGCGGAACGTCATATAAAATACGTTTAAACGGGCACAAATGTGCATCAACACTGGAGGCGGCCACTTGTCGGATATTATCTTTTCCACTTAACAGAAAAAATTGTAAAGGTCCAAATAAAGATTTCCATCACTCATAATCATTTTTTTTATTTAATAACAAAGAAATTCAAAAACAAAATTGGATGATTAATTTTGCGCCACCTTGTATATTGAGGAATTGCCAGAGTTTTTTTTCACTAAAACGGGCTTACGTTAATAGAATAGATAGAATATCGGTACCTATAGCCTAAACGCAAACCTATATTTTAAAATTGGAAGAAAAACGTCTTAAAGACAAATACGAGGCCTACAAATATAATAGTGATTGTTTGACAAAGAAAGATGGTATTGAACCCATCATGCTTAAAACAATGATGTATGTACTTCAACACATACTCTTATTTATTGTGATTACATTCGATTAATATTATATGTAAATTAAATATCAACGCCATTCAGGACGTGTAGCAGGAGAGAATGAAAAAGTCTCAGGCTTTCAACACGTAAGCAAACGCATTTTAACAATGGCCATAAAGCCAATATCAGTTTAGAATGCTATTACAGAAGAAATACGGACAGACTATGCTAACAAATAATGTTACTACAAGCTCCTCGACAAATCCTGAGAGTAATGTTCTAATCATGTCGATTTGAGTGATACAAATTCTATTTTATAAAACAGGACACAACATCTTCACAAGCATAATTGGAAATCATAGCGCATGTGTGTTGGTTTCGCAATTCAACATACGGTGCCGGTACTGTTCTACAGGCGAATAGCAGACATATGAGTTCAGGTCCGAATATCAAAAACAGAGAGGTCTGCGGTAAATAGAAGCGCCAGCCAAGAAATCAATATTTAAAATTAAAAAAATTTTTTTAAATCGGACGGAGCCCTGCCGTATATAAGCATTTAATTTGCGGATATTAAACCTCGAATTAGCCTGATCTAATCATCAAAGGTTTACCGAAAAATGCAAACGTATATGAATAGATACACCAGCTATTCAAGGGCATTCTTCAAATCCATGAACATATTTCAATAAAGAATATATTGTATTATATAAAAATTAAAAGACAAATGGTAAATATTATAGCCAAACTGGGAGACTTTAATAGGATTACCAAAACTCTTAAACCAGAAGAAAAATCTATGCAATTACACAATTACGATTGAACGCCGAAGCTTTCGACTCGGAAGTCAATATCTGTACACTACCACTTAAGCCAATGCCATCCACACCGTCGGGTACTGCTCGTTGTCCATTCGAACTCGACTTGCTGAATTTATAGGCGCTAGTGCTGACCAGCTGGAAAGCGGATAAATTTCCCAGATGGAATCAACGGTGAAGTAAAATCCCGGAACAAATAAGACCTTATCCGGGCTACTCTGACATTTTGGACTCAGCCCGGTAAGGATTTACGGGACTAAGTATGGGTCTTTGAAAAGATATGGTGGTGGATGAGCCCTTTATAGACCAACGGCACCTCTCACATCCCGGAACGGATTACTGGCTTCGGTCTAACAGATCCCTCGTCATAGGGTTATCAAAAAATGAATCTCCAGCTTGGTGGTTGTGCCGCCGGGGTAACTGCCTGGTTATAGAAAAGAGATAAAAGTTACGAAGCACAATCAAGTCTCGGATACGGACGGATATAATGTTAACAACCCATACAAGCGAATGAAAGCCATCAAACTTCGGATATGCACATAGATTATTAGATCCCTTGCAATCGAATCGCAATCGACCACCTAGCGGCGGCCCTAGACAGCTGCAGATATTAACGCCATTTAATAAACGGAACGGAATAGGCCAAACAAAAAGGATGCAAAACTGCGACAATTACTACGGCAATTGTTATCGACGGCAAAAGCAGCGTCCATTGGAATGCGGTTTTGTTGTTGGAGGCAGACTTAGGCAAAAAGTCTTGGGTTTCCGGCATGTGAACGAGCGCCTCGTAGCAATCCGAATCATGGTTAAATTTGCCAATATTAACCTTATATGCGCGCAAGTGCGAACAAGACCAAGTATATGCTGTCAAGCAAAACGTACAACACCGACAATCAGGAAAAACTCAGACAGAAATTTTTCTCGCAGAGAATTAATGTTTCAATTTTTGAACGACACATACCGCTGTCTTATTAGCAGCAAGCATGGCCCACACCCATTCCTTCAAGTCTCGCTGTCCTACCCAAAAACTTAATTTGCTGATAATAAGGACATGCCTTAACATTTTTAACAAACAATTGTCAATCAAACAATCATGCTGAATGTTGACGTGCTTAAAGTTCACCTAAATTCTGAAGTCTTTATGACCCAAGTCTTCATAGAAAATTCGATTGAGTGTTGCTTGTGATATGCCCAATTCCTGCAATCGATCTGAATTCGATAAACCTATGTTTTAGAGCACATTTCAAGTGAAGGAAGAAATATTCTCAATATTTCGTATGTGACGGGCATGATTTCCTCTTAGCGATAAGTACTAAACTCTCCCGATATTTCAAAGTTAGAAACTCAATCAAAAAATGATGGATGAGAAGGTTGCTTCGTCAACCTTGAGAGTTTCTTTCTTACTTCTTGAGCTGCTTAAACCAACTTTCCACCACTTTTATATTGAATTTCAGTGGCATACTTAAGATGTAACCTTTACATTAGAACCAAGTTTTCTTTTTTAAGGGGGTATTCTGGTCTTGAAATTTAGAAAAATATATTAGTTTTTTTGCATATATTTAAAGCTTAGACCTTTAAGAATATGTCCTCAAAAGAGGACAGAGTTAGAGCGGCTTTTGTGACGCGGCAACTTAGCCTCTCGGGCGGAGTGAATCGCTCTGAACCAAGAGCTACTGCTGCTTATAAATAAATTAGAACAGCTCACCTAGCTTATAGAACTTCAAAAAGTATTGATCATGAAGTACAAGAAGGCCCAGTGTATGGATCAGAGATCGCCGATTAATCAAATGTGAGTATTAAGTACTCAAGCAGTGTATTTTTCACGAAACGACTTTTTTCGAGCTGCTCGACATAGTATCTCAAGCTTTACTCAAATATCTTCCTTGTATATCCCTGTATTGTTTGACCCTTGGATTTTTTTACTATTGAGAAAGTAAAAAAACAGGGTTAAAAAAAATTTCCAAATCGTCGCCATTTTGTGAATTTTTTTTTTCCAAGGGCCGAACCATAACGACCAACATCTTTTCTTATGAAGAAATTTTTAAATTGTTTGGTTTCAGAAAACTACAAGAGTTCAAACCACGTCGAGGAGGAGTCGCCTTTTTTCTTACAGCCTTTTTGTGATTTCTTTTTATCGTAGAAGTAATGACACGCGACTAAGTATAACAAACCTTTTTCTGTTGTTTTCTGCACATCCACTTCTGGTCGCTGCGCTTGTAGGCAATTTAACCATTCCGACAGAGTGATCTTTTTATCACTGTTCACGTCGCAGTACCTTGGCATCTTTTTCCCACATTTTCGTAGAGTGCTAGATTAAGATAAGATATTTAGAAATAAACGTAAAATCATATGTAAGGGTCATATACTTATTTGCCATGACGAGCTCACGGAATGTTTTCCATTCTTTGCGCTCCCACGCCTTGTTCTTGTTCTTGTCGAGGAATACAAAACTCAGTGTTCCAATTCGTTCATCTTCAGAGTTCCATTTCGTCGTATTCTCCCTGCAAAGGAAAATATTACTAAAAATTGATGAAGGGTAATTGGAAGAGAGAGACTTACCCTGAAATGGCGTTACTTTTAATCTGAGCTGTAAGAAACACTTTGAGATCCTTTAAAAACTCTGTTTTTCTTGGTTCAGGACATCCTTTATCACACTGCGGTCTCTTATCCTTGACTGAAGTTCCAGGAATATTTTTACCAGTGTCCTCATGTACACACCAGCAATATCCTGTCGATCTGTAACACTGCACCCTTTGATACCGTCCATCTGGTGTACATTCTGGAACATAAAGTGCTGTACCGCCAAACTGGAAAGATCGACACATAAAGATTACAAAATTATCAGATATACACAGAGATGCAACTTCGAAAAAATTCGACTCAACCTTTTGTTCATCCAATGCGACAGTCCGATCAGCTAAGCAATCAGATTCTCCTTCCGAATCACGCAAAACCGGCTCTGGATCAACCATTTTCGGTCGAAGATCTATAAAGTTTAAACGAAATATATTTTTAATTCGACTAAACTTAATCAGATAGCGCTAGGGAATTTGAATTTTTTATTTTTATTTTTTTAAAGAACTGTTTTTGGTTACAAATTTAACAATGGAAATAATTTTGAATTTTGAATGTTAGGTTAGACGAATTAAATTTTAAGGCCAAACGTGGGGGACATAGTGCAAAGACAGTAGCGTTAATAAATTTTCGTTCTTTATAATGCAAATGAATTTTGAGTAATGAGCATTCCAAATTTAGTTAGTACAGTTATATGATTTTATTTTTTTTAATTTTATTTTATAGGTATAAATAAAAAAATTATATTTCGAAAAATAATAGAGAAAATGGTTTAAATTTAAGTTTTCTTATATTGTTTTTCAGTTTTTTTTTTGTTTGTTTTTTTTTCAGAAATAAATGCTATACGTACAATATATGGAGGGATATTTTGTCGCTATCATTGAACCGAAAGAATTAAGGCTGATATTATCATCTTCTTCGCCATCATCGGAATCGTAGTCATCGGAATCGTCGTAGTCTCCTAAATGTTGACTACTTTCGTTATCATCGTCACTGTCTAGCTCATCCAATGGTAATTTATGTAAATTGTTATTGTGAGTGGTATCATGAGTAGCAGGAGGAGGATTATTATTATTTTGATGAAGTTGAGTATTTCTAACAGATGGCGTTATATATCCGGTAGCACCATTATTTCTATTATTCTCAACAGCATGATGACCTGCGTATAGTGTTTACAGATTTATGGATAATGGTGTGAACCAGTTTTGTGAATAAATTGTAACCATAACTTTTTCATATTATTATTTTTTTTGTTTTAATATAGAAAAAAAACAACAACAACGGAATAAACGATAATGGGACGATACTCTTTAACTACGCTATATAAACAATACGAGTATATTGCTACGATTTACAATATAAAACAACAAAAGAACAAGCTGATAAAGCTACCTTGGCATGGATAGAAGAATAAAGATTTGAAAGAGAAGTTAAGTGAAAAATTGGTTAAAAGAATAAAGCAGGAAGATATTAGTGCGATTAAAAGAATTCTTTAAATTAAGCTACGCCAATAAAATAATTTTTGGAGACAAAAAGCTCAAAAACACCATTTAACACAGTTAACTCTGCTTTGGATTAACAGCAGATAGATAGAAAAGATATCTCATAATTAATCTAATAATTTTTTAATTGTTCACTTATTAACTTATTTAAGTTGTATGTCGAGTGTTTATTTCTATAAGACACCAGAATGTGTACATTTATACATATTATCAAAATGTTAAAATGCAAGCGAAGCCAATAACTGGATTAACTAGAGGTTTTAAAGCACATCATTGAGTCCGGAACAATTTATCTTCGATAAAGTATCTTTAAAAAAGGGTGGCCATTTTAAATTGAGCTTCAACATCTTTTGGGAGAACATCTCCATGCAAGGTTCACAAATTTAACCAACTTCATAAGCGGCTGAGTTTGTCAGCTTCATATCTAAACACAAGATTTAAAATAAAATAAGAGTCGACCACATGTTGTTTAAGAGCTCAATCTGCAAGCTGAGTCACATCCGGAGGTAGAGGTACAGAATTTTTATCAAAAATATTTCACATAGACGCTGATTCAGCAGGCTACAAATAGGACAGCACGATTTGAAAGTTATCTCTATTGGAAAATTTTTCACTCAAAAAAGATACACTTTCCTGTGTAATTATTAGAGTTCATTGTACTGGACACAATTATAATCGACTCAAAACTTTCCGGATTTCTACCTCAAAGCTTTGCAAATAACTTAATCAGTCCAGCATTACTGGCAACTGCATCATACTCTGGGAACAAAAATCTGAATGATCCGAACAATCTAGTCTCCTCATTAAATTTTGGATGCTACCCATGGAGCAAAATAACCACTAAGCCCAAACATCTCTCTCGGTCCAATTTTCCAAAAAACTTAACATATGCTGAGGCATTGTAAGTGTATTCATACCCACTTAAGTGTTAAGTTCTTTAGCAAAAAAAAAAACAAAATTGAAGGGTTAAATAATATTCCAATCAAAACAATTATTATTCCCTTCAAAAGGAGGAGAAAATTAAGACCCCAAAGGCGATCAGAAATAAGTGTACATATCCTAAAGTTGGGCTTAAGGAACTCCTTGAACCTTCATCGCTGCATACGAGCACACGTGAACAGTATGAGAACTGGAACAACGCATCATCGAATCAAATAGAACTGGTACAAAAGTATCAATAAGTGATTTAAGCAGAAGTATTTGTTTCCAACTACAAACCTTTTACGTCGATACATTGTATTGTACTTCTATTGACTAAGCAAATATTTTTTTAAGTTCTCTGCCAAAGAAGGTTACGTCTTCCTCAGCTCATACAACCTTCATTTTAATTTGTTACATCATTTATTGTACAATATTTTTTATGACTTTTTCCACTATTCTCAATGAATTCAAACTTTCAAGTGATCCAAAGTCTGATGATTATGTGTCATTATAAGTCCTACACCTTTAAATAACAGAACTTTTCCTGTTAAAAGATGAAATTAAACGGTACGCAAACTATTCACCTAAAACCATTTACCCAGCCATATGTTCTGTGACATGTAGCTCCGTTCGTTTGGAAAAAGATCACGTATATCGAGATCTACACCACCTTGATCTCATATGTGTAACTGCGTGCAAAATAAGAAGTCCAACGACACCGAAAATGTCAACGCACGAACAACGTTATTTAGCGCAAACAAAAAGCCGCAGTGAAATAATTCCCCGAAAAATAAGTCCCTCAGTGGACTTAGTTCGCAATCAAATCCACTTTGGTAAAGTGGACTTTGGTCCCATGCAAGGTGGGGATATAATTCCAAAAATCAATGTGGTCCTTATTCCATATTAATATGACGAAGAAGTGAAATAAGGTGCAGAGAAAAAATTTTGCAATTTTATAAATGAAATAAAAAAACATTTCTCTAGATGAAAGTTTATATCAAACTTAATAAGCAAAATTGTCGAAATTTCTAACTTAAGGTAGGTCAATTTACATAACTAATATAAATTAATTACTTTCATATCATGTTTAAAATTACAATTACAACTAAAATACAGTTACTAGAAAGTTATAGACACCTGCCAGATAGTTGTTAACATACCTTAAGCGGAGCGAGGACATCACGTGAGCGTCTAAGCCCTGCGGAGAAAAGGGTGAATACCTGTTAGCGAGCGAAACGAGCCACCTACTTCAAACTTGAATTGAACAAAATTTCTACAAAGCGAAATAAAGCCGAGTCTTTCCGTTCGGCCTTCTAAGCCCCTTCTGGGGACTTATTGCCCTACACCAATCCAAAAGCCTCAGTTGTCTAAAATGCAAATGCTCTACAAAGAACTAAAGAAAGAGCTGCAAAGATTTAAAGCCAAGGCACTTGCTTTATTGTTTATAGAACTCGTTAATTCTGATACCTCACTATATGCCCTTATACTCCTTCCTACGTGTGAGCTTATGGTATATCCGTGGATCTAAAAATCCCATTGTACTGGTGAGAAGATTTTAGTCATAATAGTTAAGATTCAAAATTCCGAGTTTGAAGCGATCGCAACGGCGGCGGTCCTTTTAAGCTAGGAAGTTAATTGCACGACTACGACTTCGGAGTAATTTAATGACACGGGATCTTTTGTCCATTGGCATTGTGCGACGAAGTTCAACGTTATGCTGTCTTTCTTTTAAGCAATCGATATATGAACCTGGTACTGACCGAAATATGATCAGATACGAAGTTAGTATTTCTTTTTGTATAGTATTATCAACGTTCTTTAGATATTAGGTACATACGAGTATATCGTGAAACAAATGGACTCATTTGCTGTGGCATACAGTGGTCGGGTTCGTAAGAGGCCTTCCAAGCTTTCGTAAAAGTCTTTCCTGAGAGTTTTCATCTTGGTTGGGACTTAGCCGATTGCTCAACTATTAAACCTTTTTTGTAGCGCTTATCGAATTTCCTCTAATTGCACATTCCTAAATGGTTAAGATTCTCTTTCGCACAAACTAAAGTGAAATCTTTCATTACAGCGTTGTCCCTCAGGAAAGAGTGGAAATCTATTCAGGCCGAAGTATTGATATCCATTTACTCTACTTATGCTAGCTACATCTGGTGACTTTGTTGACCATGTCAATTTCGCTGCACAGCTCGTCTAGTTCGTTGTTGTGTCTTCTCCTATATAGGCCGAGCTCAAGATGAGCAATCACATGAAGAAACTTTGGTTAAATCGACCAAAGAACTCCTCACTCGCCTTTGCTAATGTCCTTGTTCCTTCACCTTTAATAGGGCTTTTTTCCTTAATTGCCCTTGTTTAACTATTTGTGTAAAAAGTTGACACCCTGTCAACCTAGTTCTGCTCTATGACGCAGTGAGTCTAGCAATAGATATATACGAGTATGTATAACACACTACGACCAGCAACCCGACATTTAATGAACCAGAAAAATGCGTATCAGTCACAGGTAAGTAAGCCTTCGATTCCAATAAGAAGCTTCACGGAGTAGAGAAACCTGAACGTGCACAAGTTATATGAAACCTTAACAATCTAGGGGTGTGGAACTAGAGGCAATCGGTCAAAAGCCGCCCTAACTGAATATGCTTTTTAGTTCGCTTGAAAACAAATGACCGTATAGTTCGAAAAGTAAAGCTTAAAACGTCCAACATTCAATACGCAAATGCATTCAGCTGATAACGAATTGCCTGATATTAAGAGTATTTAGAGGAATTTCATCATGATCGGTCTGTCAAATTAATATTCCATTATTTAGCAAAAGTTAACGAGCCGTCAACAAGTTTCATTATAATTAATTTTCACACGAAATGCATATGTCAATTTCATACATAGTTGTATTGTATTGCACTTTGATTGATGGTGGTTTATCATGCAAAATGTGTTATTGCAATTATCTTATTAAACACCTAATACTCACACATTCAGATTATTCAGACATGTTAATGGATGTCAATTCAGAAATACCTATTCTGAGTGATATGATGAGTTATGCATCCGTAAGTACATCAATATGCAAATAACCGCACCAATATTGCTATAAACATCATAGAACAGCATACTCCAATGAACTACATAATTCTGCCTTCGTCACCTTAATAATAATAGTAATAATAATTTTTGCAGTGCAATCAACAGCCAATCTAGTAAGCCTTTTAGAACACATAACCTTTTTAGCTTTGACAGTTATCCTTTTTTATCCAGTTCATCGTAAAAGCCGTATGAGCTTGTTTCACTGGTTAAGTCTCTTTTTTATTAAAAAAAAGTGATATTACAAAATGCGGTAATATTCATGTCCTCAGCGATCCTTCGGTCATTTGGCAAATGTTTGCCTTATAATCGTACCGCATTATCAAAATTTAACTGGCGTAGTTCCTCGCTGTACGAACTGGAAAACTAAAGCAGCTAGCCAAACGACATAAGGTAAGACTTTGGTGTGTACCAAGACATAACGAAGTGGCTGATGAATAGGGTTATTCTGCATCCAAATTAATTATCTACTGAAGACCTGAAAAAAGGAGCATAACCCTTTATTCTGAGATAGTTAGTAAGTTAGCAATACAAGACCTACAAGAAAATTCTTTTCCTTTAACAGAAATGTATATGAATATTTGCCTCTAGCTCTGATTACATTGAAATTGCATAAGCACTTAGCTTTTGAAAGCTCCCATAAAAATAGGTACTATGATATTCCCATTAGCTGACAAGAATTTCTAAAGATAACTATCATAGGGTTGTCATCTACCTGTTTTTGATAATATTATGTTTATGAGAAAAAATAATTGAAATCTAAAAGTTACGTTTTTATTTATTATACCAAGCGGTGTAAGACGTTTCATAAAAAGCAATGTAATCCAAAAAAAATTATAACATTTATTGTAATCCATTATTATTATTCAAAATACTATACTATGAAATAGCAGTGGCTATTTATAATCAAACAAAAGTATAACAATTAAAACTCCTACGCCAGGCAATGACTTTATAAAAGGTTTTATTTTTAGAGGCGGAGAACTTTAAATTTGCAATACTGTCTATGACTACGAGTCATAGAAATGGCAAAATCCAAGATCTTAGTCGTTGCGAGTACTAGATTCCCGCGTAAAGATATCCATAAAGTCACCTGAATATGACCGAATGGAGTCACCAATAGACCACGTGTTGATAGATCGTAGCCACTCCACAAGCTTGATCGCGATACGCTCGTATCGAGGTGCCAACATCGATTCGGGTCACTATCTTGTTGGTATGGTCTTTCGAGCGCGGTTTGCCCAGAAAAGACACATTGCATCCGCTGCTCGGGTTCGGATCAACACGGCTGCCCTACGCGATAAAATCACAAGTAACACCTTTGGCCACGAATTAAGACTCACCCTCAAGGAACACGACGAAGAGGATAGAGTAAGTCCTGAGACCAGAGTGTCGGGCGCATAAGAGAAATGGCGAGCCTTAAAAATAAAGTAATTAGTACTGCATCTTATGCAGTAGTCGCTGAGATCGGACCAACTGGTTTGATGATGAATGTAAACTAGCGACTGAACGTCAGAATACTGCATACCGAGCATTGCAGCAATCTTAAAGAAAGAGGGCACGCGAAACGGAATATAAAAGGCTCAGAAAAAAAGACCAAAAACTTCACAACAAAGAAATGTAGCCTGGGAGAAAAATATTGTCTCTGAAATGGAAAAAAATAGAGAGCGAGGTCCTCACTAGGCGCGGAAGTTCTACCAATCCATCCGAAATATGACGCAATACACACTGATCACTGATCTCTAAGGCATTCTGAAGCGATGGGAAGCGCACTTTGATGAATTGCTCAATGATCAGCTCACCGAACAAATGATGACTCCATCATTGTAAGAAGCTTTCAATCGGCTCCAATTAAATAAAGCCTCAAGAGCTGATGCTATACCAGCCGAGGTGATCATGATCAAACATGGAGGCCCAACACTACACCAAGCAATACATCAAATCATAGTGCATGTATGGATATATCAAAAGACTGGCATCATATGTCCCATACACAAGTAAGGAGATATCACATAGTGCAGCAATTATGAGGGTATAACATTGTTGAGTACATCCTATAAGATATTCTCCTGTATCCTACAAGATCGGATAGCCCCATACACGGAAACCATAATCGGAAACAAGACTATGTAGGCTGTCCATGACTAATGTTTCAAGCCAAGTTAAGGTAGCCGGATTGCTGTCCGAACCCGTCAAAATATTCAATGGACAAGGGGATGAGCTGGCCTGCCTCCTCTTCAACCTGGCATTGGAGAAAGCAATCCGAGAATCTGATATTTCGAGAAGAGGAACAATCGTCACCCAGTCCAACCAATTACTGGCTTACACAGACGACATCGACATCTTCGGATGAAACAGGTCGTGCAAGTGGCAAAAAAACCTGGGGCTGCACATAAATGAAGGAAAAACTAAGTACATGATGGATTCGGCTGGGAGAAATGTCGGTAGAACAACAACAACAACAGTCAAGGTAGAGGAGCATGAATTTGAAGTGGTGAAATTCTTTAACTACCTTGATTCAGTAGTAGCCGCCGATAATAACATGGTAGAAGAAATACGCGGGCGGCTCCTTAAATCCAACAGAACCTACTTGCGAGGCTATGTAAGTCCAGAAACCTCACCATGAATTCGAAGCTGCTGCTGTACAAGACTCTAGTCTTGCCAGTGCTTACATTTTAATCCGAGACTTGGGTGCTTAGCCAAAATCACTCTGACCTCTTAGACGCGTTCGAGAGGAAAGTCCTATGTAGAATATTCGGCCCCATATGTGAGGAAGAACTATTCAGTAGACGATACAATCATGAGTTGTATGAAATCTACTACGAAGCAGATATAATGAAAAAAAATAAACTCGGTAGACTCCGGTGGGCTGGGCACCTAGCTCATATGAGCGAAGAGGATCCCGCTCGGAATGTTCTTTCACGTACAATTCACGGTAGAAAGCAGCGTCGCAGACCACGCCTACGCTGGAAGGATGGCGTAGACCAGGACGCCCGAAGCCCTGGGGTGCAAAACTGGATGGCGTCGCCCGCGATCGGGATAGGTGGAAGTACTTGCTTGCTGGTGATGATGATTAGCCGGTACTATATGACACTATATGAATGAAAATTAAAACGCCTTCTTCCATTACATGACCGTATCATAAGACTTTCATTTTAACTCCGTATATACATCAAAACAGTAGTCCTATTTATTGAACTTTAAGACTACCTACAACCTATGTATGTAAAGTCGATTCTTATAGGCATCAGATAGACTTATGCTAATGTGATCAAAAATTAAGGTAAAGTGTTTTTTTTTTATTCTTCTTATTCTACTATATTTCAAGCCATCAAGGTACTCCCCCACCCGATACAATGCACTAATGCCATCTCTTTCCCATGCTCCAGACAATTGGTCAAGTCCATTTCCGAAATGGCGTTCAAAGCGCACAGCGACATGGTCATTTCCGCACTCCTGCCAAAACGGTTTCCCCGGAATGTCTTCTTAACTTAGAGAATAGCCAGATGTCACACGCTATTAAATCAGGCGAATACGGTGGTTATGAAATGATAGAAGTTGAAAAAAAAATTTTGTGTTTTGGGAATCAAAAAGATTTGACTATTTTCAGGTACAAAACATCTACATATCATATTGATCTGGGCTGATGCAAATTTTCTGTCAATCGATGATTTATGAGCACCAAATCTTGCATTTATTAATATTAGTTCAAGCTTATACAACCAGAATTTCGTTTTGAACTTAATTGCTGAATTCTCAATATAGGTATTGTTTAGTCGAAAGCACCTACTTCCTCTTGTATCTGAAACCAATAATATTTACCTGTTTTAAAAATATTGCATACATATACATAAAAAAAAGGCTTATCTTCGCTCTCAATGCGACAAATATTCTTATTGCATAACCGTTGGACCAAAAATGAGACTCATAAACTCAATTTTTCGATAAACCAACAGATCAAATTCCAGTTGCTTTCAGGTCCATTTACCGAAAAATTGAACCAAATGATGTTCAATCGGCTTCAATTTCCGTACAAGCTGGATTTTGTAAGCTCGCAAAAGAAGATTTGTAAGTAAAATTGTCCATAAAGTGGACGGGTAAAGACCAAGCTATTGTGACTGACGTCGAATCGATAAAGCTGGATCTTTTTTAAAACTCTCCTAAACGGATGCAATATTCTCTTCAGTTCGCGCTCTTTTTTACGTGACGCCGGTCACTGAATCTTTAAGCAATGCGGCGAAAGCGGTCTTAGATGGTCGATTATACCAAGTGCAATATGATGCAAGTGCTCTATAAATTCGTGGCGCAGGACCATAATTGTGGGACCAACTTTCTCAAATTTGATATTTTTGTAGCGTTTATGTCTTCACAAAAATATTTCAAAGACTAATGAATAAAATTGATGCTGACATAAGCAACATGGGTGCTTTGACAAAGTGAAATAAAGCCGAACGCTAATACCCGGCCTTATTTCGCTTGGCCTTATTTCACGACACCTTTACAGAGATCGTTGTCTTCATTGGCCTCGCTACAGAGAATTCTTTAAGCTCAAGGCCTAAACGGTGAAATGATAGTAACAGAGGCCGCGTCCTCAACTTGCAAACGAAAATGTGAACAATGTGTTTGTTTGCCCTGAGGGAAGTGCTTCCGCGATTCCAATTACGGATACGAAGACTCGCATGGAGAAAACGACTTTGGAATGAAAATGTCAGGGGGACATGATTCATTCATTTCATTTATTTATTTCACTTTGACCATCTTTGATGAATAGGTTACAATGTACAATATAAATAGGTTGATAAAAATTCATAAATTCATAAATAAAACATCTCAGTTCGATTGTTCTAAGGTTGAAAGGACAGCTACCAAGAAACTCTTTTGTTCAGAAATACGACTTATTGATACCGAGAGTGTGGTGACATCAGCGAAGAATTGTTTGCATAAAGTGGGGCAAGTAAATCGGCTTGTAGTTAAAATCAAAGTGTGACTGAAGTGAGAAGAAATAATCATGTCATATAAACAATCAGGCATTGGGGTGTACGAGTAAGTAATGCGCGTATGGTTAAATTTTCTAAAGTTAAAAAAGTATTTCGCTACAGTATTGGACGCACCGTTTCGCTTTCTGTATGAGCTAAAATCGGTGGTAACAAAGAGTTTGCAGCCATAAATAATTATAATATAGTTACAATAAGTGCATTAGTTATTTCAAATTCATGTATAAAGGTATGTGGTCTCTAGTTGTCGATAAAGTGCGAAGGCTTGCGTAGATTTTGGATGTAAGGTTAATGATATGATCGTTCCAAGTTAAAAAGTTGTTAGATAAAATTCCTAGATTTTCTATTTTAGCCATTTTAAAATGCGAATTGTTTAAAACGATTGATACGATCCAAGTATTAAGCCTTACGGGACACCTTTGCGGACATGGTGTCCAGACGATCACTCAGGTACGAAAATATAAGTTTAACTTGTGTGACAGACGGATTAAACAGGTTAGAAAGTTTATTGCACAGAATTATTGGGTCAATTGAGTCAAAGGCTTGAGTAAGGTCAAGTAGTGTCAGAAGTGTTATGTGGTTAGGATCAGTTGCAACGGGGATGTCGTCTGTCACCTAAAGTAGTGCTGTACTACAGCTGTTTCATGCACGGAAGCATAATTGAAAAGGGATTGTTAATTGTTGTCGACTCGACATCTGTTGAGTTGTGCTGGTGTCTGCACGAGTTTCTGCTACGTATGTTATTATTGGCTGGATGCAAGTTTTGTATATTCTCATCTTACTGTCGGTGTTCACATATCAATTTCGCCATCTAGCATTTCTGGGACAGCCTGAAATTGTAGCAGTTTTGTTGGCGTGTGCTTTTGCCTCTTTTTTCAAATCTATGTTGCTTGTTATATGGAAGCCTAGGAAGTTGAATTCTAGGACTTAGTCAATTGGTTTATTGTTTACTGGGAATTCACATCTTTGTTGGTTCTTTTGATGTAACTATTGATTTAGTTTTATCAACCGATATCTCCATACTGTCTGAGATTGCTGTTTTTTTAAATTTATAAGGCAGTCTTTACGAATTGTCTTCCGTTTCACCAATGAGAACTGCGTCATCTGCATATCATATCACTTTAAATTCACCGGTTGACATGCGATAGCCAGGTTCAGCTAATTTGACGTCTTCGATGATGGTTTTCATGATAATGTTGAAGAGGGACGGGCTCAAGGTCTCACCTTGCCGGATTCCTAAGTTAATAGGAATCATATTGGTCCTCTTAGCGTTAGGACTGATTAATGTTCTGTTATTAGTGTTCAGTTCTCTAATGATAGCTAGTACATCAAGTGGAATGCCCTTCGGTTTTAAAAGCATGATGACATCATGTATTCGAACACGACCAAAAGCCTTTTTAGGTCGACGAAGTACATGTACGCAGGATTGTTAAATTCTACAGATTTTTCACATATTTGTCGTACAACGAATATGACGTCAACTGTTGATCTGTTTCTCCAGAAACCTTGCTGTTCTTCGTATTTGCCTTTTTTGGTGATTTCGAAGGTAATTCTGGGGCTGTATCTTGTCAGAATGGTGATACTGTCTCTCCATTGCTATGGTATTGAGCAACTGCTATAGATTTTGAGAAATTACTTAAGGATTTCTTCGTAGATGCATAGCCCTCCATATTTGACTAGTTCGTTTGAAATTCTGTCAATACCGGGGGTCTTGCGTTTTTCATCTTACGTATTGTCATTTCGGTCCCGCGCAGATTGAATCATCCGAGCTCCTTTCTGTTGGTATTAAAGGTTGTTCTTCGTTGGACAGCAGCGACGAGAAGTAGTTTACACAGGTTTCGGCCGGTATGGTGGATATACTGATGAGCTCGTTCACTTGTGTTTTCCAACTTCGAAGCCAATTCCAAATTTTTCTCTGATCACCATATATGTATGTCATCGTTCTTTGATTTGATCGATATTAGTCGACAACGCAATGTTAAAAAAAATTCTATGACAGCCAAAGTGAAATTATAAGGGTCATATCAACATAAGACAAGTTCAATAGAGTTCCGGGGAATCTTTCGCGAACGAATAGAAATCTCAAAATCATAATAAAATACGAAGTGCATAGCAGGAGTAATTGGTAAATATGTCAGTCCACAACAACGACTTCTCAATTCCTCGCCGGAATCATAACCAACTACTTGAAGGTCTTTCAATGGCCCCCAGAACCAGGATTGAATATCTGCATTTCCTTCTGAATACGCTAGTCATTAACCACCATTGAAATTGCGATTGTTAATCTCTGGTTAAGGTCTGCAGTTAAGTATTTAGATTAGCTAATCGTCTCCACTCCAAAGCTGAAGAGTCCCTGCATTGCTTGCATTGTGAAATCTTAAATTTGCTGGGTTTGTTTAGCCTGATTGCCACCGACTACAGTACAGAAGGTATAAGCCTGCTTCAAACAGGCAACGAAAAATTAATTCAAGGATAGAAAATGTAAAGTCATTCAGATGTGAGTGATGTCATATTTGTTTAAAAACAGCTGGCAATATCCCATCTCTATCACAAGGTATAGCTTTTGATACCAATACAATATGAATCTCAGATACTCAGGACCTATTTTACTAGTTATCCTCATCTCGGATATTACAAAAAATCCACAATCACATAACCTTTAGTTTTTAGCTAGAAACCTCACTCTCAGAAATTACCTGGACTGTTTTTTTTTAGTCTGTCATACAACCTTACTATATCCTATTCCCACTTTCGCTTTCACGGAACCAGTATGAATCTACTAATGTAGTATTCTCATTTTTTAAGCCAATGTAATTCGTAGATTAACAAAGCGTCGTATTTAAGTACATATTTTCAAAGAATTCAGGATCATATAGGCTTTTGTCCAAATTATTCCCTAAAATCAATAACACCACTTTCTGAAATTTACTTCAAAGGCGACATTCTAAAAAAAACAAAAAGGTTTACGGAACACATAACATAGGACTTTGATACAGTCGTTAGTTGGAAAATACAGCTTCAATTTGTTTGCCTTATACATAACCAAACATCAACAACAAATTTACGGCATTAAAAAATTAACAACTGAACATAATGACAAATGAAATCACTACAATTAAAGCTACACCCGTGAATTGTGACTATGAAAATTATTTACTTAAACAAAAACAAATAAAAAAAGTTATATTATATATAAAAATGTATGTAATATGTATGTATGTAAATGAAACTACCCACACCTACAAAAAAAAAACAATCTTCAAACTCTAGCAATGAATCGATTAAAGGTTCACCAAACAGATAAAATGAAATTTAACTTACGATTGATGCCCTCCTTATTGAGGCAACCACTCCATTCCAGACGCGATAGCCTATCGTCATCGTCAATATCGCAAAATTTACCAAAACTTCTGCTACAGCGTCGTGGTTTGACAGCCTGCGCCAGATAACCAGATTCGAGAGATTGCAAAAGAAAAAAAATCACAAAGAAGCGAAAGAGAAAGAGGAAGAAAAAAAACCAAAGGGAAGTTGATATTTGGAATGTCAATCATTTGCAATGCACAGCATGAGATCAGCTTCAATGTAAATCTCAAGTGGATTCACTTGTACTCACCCTCTTGACCGCCTTCTTGAGCTCCCTAAACTCGCTTTTGTCCAACATGTGGTTTCCATTCGAGTCTAGATTTGTGAACTTCCATTCGAGAACAATCTTATCGGCTGGAGCAATTGAAGCATCCTTATGCAGACCTGTTCGCAAATATTCGCTATGGTAGACTTTGATGAGATTAGCATTGAAGAGCCCACGATCAGTTTGAGTGCATGCTCGTTTTCCTGCCGCTCCTGGGTTAGGATTACGTGCTGGTGAGCGTCGAATATTGGCTTTGTTGAATTCCCGGCAACGAGGTTTGCCCGTTCGCACAGAAGTGTTCTCGATTGGTTTGCCAGTAATGTCAGAACACCAACAGCCACTGTCGCCTAAGCACTGAACTGGGGCATAAGTTCCATCACTCTTGCAACGCGGTATGAATTTTGGTGGGCTTCTACCAAATGCTTTGTGCTTTAGGGCATATTCCCTAGCATCTATGCAAGCTGCAAGTTTAATGACTAAAGAATGACTTGGAGATTATGTGAACCGAGTCACCTACCTTTACAGGGTCCTCGATATTTAAGGCTTACTTGATGGCCGCTACACTGCACTCGAAGCAAATGACAACGTGAGGGATATGTTTGATCATCTGTGCCACATACAGGTCGCCCCTTACTCTCATCACATTCACCTCCTTTAGCTGCACATTCTGATAACTGTAAAAAAAAATAAGAAAAAAAGAAAATAAAGATAAGAATCAGAGGAGTAATGTCTAAAGAACATCTTTTGCATTCCATTCCAAGAGAATATACATACGAGTACATATGTGCATAGCTCAATTAGAATCACCACCATTTATAAATTAATAGTTTGTATACCTTTATCTGACGAAAAAGCCATTATGAGTGCCTTGTTTGTAACTTAAGAAAAATCGAATAAACCAGATAAAGGATACTGAGATCAATAAGCGCATTTCCTGTTTGTGGTTGGTATTTAACCAGTTCCTTGCTTATTCAAAGGAATGGTCGTTTTTTACTTAGTAGGAGCTGGATAATTTTATATCCCGCTGAGTCGAATTAGGACGTAGAAATAACTTTCCTCCTCTGCAAGAGACCAATTAGTTGTGAACATTTTAAGAAAGAATTTGTTTCTATGTTTACTGCGATTGCCAAGGGATAAGACAAGACTGTTAGCTATTCATTTCTGAATTCACCCTTCAGGTACAAGGACCAACTAATTGCATCGTTGAAGAATTAGATACTTAATAACCAAATGACAAGCAAAAACATATTTGATTCTCTGCAGTAAATCAGCAACAGCTCTCTTCCTGTACAATTTCTTCATTTCTACTCATATATACTTATAGCCACAGAAAAAAAAGCAAAGATTAGATCAGTGTAGTAACAATTAAGTTGGTACCTCGTAGTCGAAGCTCTCCGCGACTATATGCATGGATTTTTATTCATGTGGGCTTTAATTGCAAGGGTAGACAGTCTCGTGCTTCCACATCAATTAAGATAAATTGGGCTTATAGCCAGAACCCAACCGATAAACCTCTCCACTGAGCGCGATAGTTGCAGTAATATTCTTTTGCTCTACGCGTCTTATCAATGTCACACCTCAGCAAGTAAAGTTCGCTGTTAAATTGTCCTCTTTGGGAGCAGACCTGACTAATTTTTGATCAAAATCTTGTCTTCCAAACGACGAAAGATATCTTGTCCACTTTTGCTTGACTCAATGTTCCTGCGCCATAGGGCAGAGCTGGACTTATGTATATAGAGTATCTTCACTAGTTCCTGATAAGGCTTTATTGCTCAATTGCCTTTCTGGGTCCAGAGAATAGCGATATGCAATTGCTTATTATCTCATATTTTCATCGATGTTGTGCGTCTCCTCCCGTGGTTTTGGTTCCGCCCTTGCCCATTTCTGTGTTTCTCTTTCAAAATTTAGTAACACCCTAGTAATTTTGTTACATTGCTAAATTGTGCCTCTGATGTTGAATCGGTCGTTGGCACTGATAGCCGCCAATTAGAATTGTTGGCAAATTGTTTCGGAAAATAGAAAATACTACAAGTCAGAGCTTGCATGGGATCTCTAAAAGATACATGCCTTCATTAAATGCCACAATTTAACAGCCTAATTTGTTATCCTTACGAGTTCTTTCCTCTGACTCAACCTGTAAAATCTGGTAAGACATACTGTATTGAGTCCAATACATCCCCTGCTGTCCTCAATAGCTTGGCAGGAAGACCCTATGCGGCAACAGTCTTGTTACGCATAAGGTCAGATATTGTTGCCGTTATTTTTGCTTTCATCTATAATGATAAACAGTAAATACAAGTGGTTCTAACACCTAATGAGCCTTCACAAGTAAATTTTCTTGAGTCTTTAAGAAGTTATTTCTGCATTTTGCTGGCGAATACTCGATTAAGGTTATAATCGAAATGATTGGTGAGTTTCCTGAATTGGTCCTCATCAGAAACAAGCACTGAATTTTCATTTTCGCTGTTCCTATTTGTCTTTGCAATGTTATGGAGTCTTTTGATGGAAGCAATTCGTAATTTGAGAGTGGCAGCCATACAATTATATTCATGCATCATCTCCGGGGTTTAAGAGAAATCTTCTAAAACAACTGCTTTTCTCAAGCTAATCGACTAATTAGGTGACACCAAACTCACTATGTAACAGGTTTTTTGATCAAAACGGATGACTCCTTATTACATCATATCAGAAGCCGTTCAGCATTATCCTTTACTCTCTAAAGCCTTGTATGCTTAGGACCTTTTTCTACCTTTCTCTTATAAATCCTAATATACTAGTCCGTAATAAACTGCACTTTATCGTCACATCCTCCCGCATTCTTCAAAAACTCGTTTTTATTTGCATATGCATTTCAACTCCAGTGAAACGCTTCCTACGTGGGTATCATTCATTTCATTCAATTAGCCTCTAGATGACAATCAAATTATCTAGATTCCAGTGCACGTCATTTTCGCTTTCGTCCAATCGTCCGGAAATTCCACTTCTAACATAAAGCTGTCACAATTCCCGCCGAGTCATTAGCGTCATCCAAAGCGGCTGTCGGGCGTCGTTTTACTTATGACTGTTGATGAGGGATTTCTCTGCGTTTAACTGTGGCACACGCTATTCATACTTAGTAATTTAGTGCGTACTAGAACAATGCAATCATGAATCAGACTCATAAAACACAGACGATTTACTGCATGTGACTTTTTATGACTTTTAATCCGATTATCTGTAGAATTGCATTAGCTACTTTCTTCAGTATTCGGTGTAATAATTCAACCGGAACTGACACTTGTAACTCGTGTTCATCTCCTAAATATGATGTGGAGGAATTTCTGCGTAGGTTTCGCACATCACATGGGTCAATTTCAATTCAGATCCCAGACAGGTCTAAAAATTTTAGTTGCTTATTTTTATTTATTTATTGTTATTTTCCCCTCCAATGTGAAATCATGGAATTAAGTAATTTCTTGTTAATTGGACCAATCTTGATTTTGGTGGGCGTTAAGCTGATCATTTTATTGCCATCTGTAGTCTACGAACTTTACTCGCCACAAAGCTTCATGGCGCCTAATTTAAATCTTCAGCATAAACCATTCAGCCAAACCGCAAAATGTACAAATGAAGACTGAAGCAATAGCTTCAGATAAATACGAATAAAAGAAAAACAAAAAAAAAAAAAACACGACAACAACTTATCCGGATTTTTACACCACCAGCGTAGTCAGACTAGTTAATTAATTTAAATAAAAATTTTTTTAAAAAAATCAACATCGAGAAATACGCAAGGTGGTTGGACCGCAGCTGGTATCATGCTGAGCTCAATGTGGCAAGACTATTTTTTAATTTATTTTATTTTACTTATTTTTTTTTTCATATGAATCTACGTGTGTATTTTTGAGGTTTTTTTTTCTGTTTTTGTTGGAAAACTTTAATTTATGTGATGTGCTTAAATTAGTTCTGCTTTGTCGCGTAAATTTGTCGTTTAATAGATAGTTAAATTAAATCGAACCAAGATCGTAAATCGACGATAAAAATATTTTCATCGATTTGTATCAGTTGGACAGTTGAATTAAAATAAAAAAAAATCTAATCAAAAATGGAAAAACTAACTAAACTATGGTTTATGAGCCTATTTATTGGCATTGCGGAGTCGTTACCTATTCATCAACATTTGCCATGTATCTTTGTATTTCGTGTCGACGTGACAAGTGGTATAGTCAGGAAAGATAAGCTTATGCTAACTTACTTGGTTAGTTTCTGACTTGCAAACGCCTTTGAAAGGATCAAATTGGGCTAAAAACTTTGTCAAATTTAAGTATAAATGGAGCAATCATAAGTGAACGCAACTTTCTCAGAGTTTACGTCATAGAAACCAAAATACCGTATCCCATTGTTTCTCGTATATGTTTCCGTCATCTTATGAAATTCTACTGGCAGTATATATGTCCTGTATAGACTGACCAGACTTGACTGGCGTATTTAAAAAGAGGAGGAAGAAAGTTACAGAACAGAGGTTATACCAGCTGATTTTTTTGCCGTTTGGTTTATCAGTATTTTATTTTTCACAGCTCGCGCATGATTCCTGAGTGTTAAAGTCAAACATGCTCAGTTAACATTGCCATTTCACCATAAAAAACTACAATCCGAAAAATGCTTACAAATTATTATATGAAATGTGTTTGTCGCGCACTTTGATCAATTTACGGTCGTCATAATCGATCTAGTTAGCAAGTAATTTAACAAAATTTCGCACCAATTTCACACTATTGTACATGAAGGCAACTATCCGTATGCGTAGAGTGCATATAGAGGAAAATATTGCTGAAGTGTCCTCCAGTGTTAAAGAAGACCGTGATTTGTCCATTCGTTGCCATTCGCAGTAATTTGGATGGCGGTACTCGAATACGTGGAAGATTTTACGGAAAAATCTGAAATCAAACGACCTGCCACCACGGCGAATTTTTGTTGAGTGGGTCTTAGAAAAGCTGGAGGAAAATCCTATTTTTTTTTATCGAAACATTATCTTCAGCGACGAAGCTAGTTTTTGGTTGAATGAGCAGATATCTTCGGCATTTGGTCCGATAGGCAATACAAGAGCTGCACCCGCAAAAGTGCAATGTTTAGTGCAGTTTATGGTTCGACGGAATTAGTGGCCTGTATTTTTACACATATGACGGTGAAGTGGTCGGCTAGATCATGCGATTTAACGCCTTTAGACTATTAGATAGTAGTAGATTGGAGCACTACGTTGGAAGACAATATTTTACTTGTTATTAGCGAGATACAAGACAATATTTTATTTTACATACAAACTGTACTGATCTTAGCAAATTTTAGCAACTTAGGGATTGCATAAATGTTGGTGATTCATTTATGCAGACGTCCAAAGCCGTTTTAAAACCGAAGGTTATGAGTGGTCAGTTTGGGAAGCTTTACTCTGGCAGTCCAAGAGGATCTAGCTGATATTTCAACAGATGTTGTGCTTTCAATGGCTGAACATTTGGAATTAAAATACATACCATCTGATCAGAAAATACCCAAAATTAATATTGTCAAAAGCTCCTTTTTTTTCGGTTGGTACATCTGTCATCTGGCGCTTAAATAGATATTTGGACGGGACTCTTTGCCGGTTAGCTTTGTAAACAAGTCAGTGTTTGTTGTATTATGTCTATGTTATTCTCTATTTAACTTGCACTATAACTTATTAGTTCTTGTTGTTGTTGTTGTTGTTCTTCTTCTTCTTCTTAAATTGCGCGACAGTCCGGGGGCAGCCTGGGCCTTAACCAACAAACCTCTCCAGTCGACAAGATCTTTCGCCAGCTCCTTCCATCCGTCATGCACTCCAAGTTGGTTGAGGTTCCCTTCGACTTCTTCGCACCACCGTAGATTCGGCCGTCTTTGCTACGTAGTCCTTGGGGCTCGGATTTGAACATTTTCTGGGCCGCCTGTGTTGTCCAATCGCTCTGCATGGCCCAGCGATTTAAGGCGTTGAATCAGTAGACGCCTGACCAAACCGATGCCGCTGCATAGCCCGTCCAATTCGTGATTCAATCTCCTCCTCCATTCTCCGGAAATGCAAGCGGGGCCAAAAATAACACGTAGTATTTTTCTCTCAAAACGGCCAAGGGCTTCTTCATCCTTTTAATTAGTATCCCTGTCTCTGCGCCGTAGAACAATACGGGAATGATCAAAGTCTTATATAAAGCCAGTTTGGTATTGCGAGAGAGGGCTCTGCCACTCAATTGCTTCCTGAGCCCAACAAAACAGCGGTTGGCAAAAAATTATTCTACGTCTTATTTCTGTATTGTTATCGTTGCTACTTGTAACTGCGGAGCCAAGGTAGACGAAGTTTTTAACTACATCGAAGTTATAGCTGCCAATTGTAGCGCTCTAACCAAGTTGTCCTTTTTTGATGACAGCATATAACTGGTTTTTGCCTCATTTACCGTGAGCCCAATTTTAGCCGCTTCCGCTTCGATAGCTGCGAATTCCTCATTGGCTTTTCGCTGTCTTCGTCCAATAACGTCGATGTCATCTGCATACGCAAACAATAAGGAAGACTGGTAGAAAATCGTCCTGCCTCTATTGGCCAATGAATTTTGTAGGATTTCTCTAAATCGATATTGAAGAAGTCACACAACAGCGCGTCACCGTGTCTTAAACATTTTTTGACGCTGAAGGTGTGGGTTATTTCGTTACCGACATTAATGGAGCAGCGAATATTCTCCTATGTCATCCTGAACAACTTGACGAAATTAGCAGGAATGCCAAAACTAATCATACAGTTCCTTCCTGTGCACGCTGTCATATGCGGCTTTAAGGTCGACTAACAGGTGGTGGGTGTAGATCTGGAAATCCAAGAACTGAAATCTGCCGTAGTGTGAATATTTGATCGATTGTAGACTGTAGACCATGGACTTATCAGACTGCTCAAAATCGGTTTCAAGCGATAACACATAACGGCAGTGAAGATTTTGTAGGCGATGTTCAGGAGACTCATTTCTCTTTAGTTGACGTAGTCGAAGGGATCTCCTCTCTTGTAAATTGGGCAAACGATGCTGAGGTTCCATTCATTAGGCATGCTTTCTTCTGACCATATCTTACAGATGAGCTGGTAAATGTTCCTAACCAAATCATCTCCAGCTGTTTTAAATAGCTCAGCTGAAAGCCCGCCTGGGCCAGCAGCTTTGTTCGACTTTAGTCACAATATCGCAATCTCACCTTCGTCTAGTTCAGGTATACGGAATTCTCTGCTATCATCGTCCAGTGTTGATGGTTCATTCTTATTAGTTGAATCCTGCTAAAATTTCTTGTATACAATGTATAGTACAATGCTTCACGATTTTTTCTTAAAAAAACAATATTCTACGATAAGATATGTGTATGGTTTCCACTGAACGTAGATTCACTTCGAAATGCTCAAAATCAACATTTTTGATTTCTTCTGATTCAACTCTGACTCCGAGTTCAGTATCCGTTTTCACAAAGCAGAGCAAGAAAATATTTGTTTTGTTATGATATTTTCAACTATGTGTAAGTGCTTCGATCACAATCACTTCATATTTGCCTGCTTATAAGAATATGAATTAATGGTGCAAAAGCATCACGTTTACCTTATTTAAAATACAATACCAGTATGTCCAGAAATATGCGGTAAAAAATTTGCCAAGCATGCCAAAATTAAGAATACATTTCTCCCAACCAATGTAGCTTAGAAGACGAACTAAATTGAAATGGGGAAATACCAATGCTATAAACGCAAACCTATTTAAAGTACCGTCAGTCCATTTTATTTAGAAAATAATTGATTTCTTAATTGAAAACATCATCATACAGCAATAAACACGCGCCGGCAACCTGTGCATTTTAATTAAAGAGCGCGCGGTCTCGCCTCTGACGCTACTCTCATCAGCGTATCGCAGCTTAAAATCTTAAAAGCCTCTAGCGGATGACTTAATTCGTTCGACGGAATTCGAATTGGATCCGCTGTAACTACTCAGCGATTTTAATATGTACGATGTGAAAAGTTTTCCCGATCAATCTAAGAAGTGGCGCCGCTAAAATTTTCGTTTTATTTGCATCCGTAGGTGCGTTTAGGTAGGAATTTTATTTAATCGCATATGTGACGGAAGTGGCAAAAGTTCGCCGATATCTGTCGTCAAAAGTGTCGCCTAGACCGGTGGCGTTGCATATGATTTTCGTTAACAGACTTAGTACACAACAGTGCTTTAGTTTACCCCGTAATTCAGTTTAATAAATAATGTATCGAGATGCAGGTTCTCATTTTAATATTCATCTGTGGACGCAACGAGTTATGTGGATAAATATCATGCGAACGCATCGTCGCTGATTATAGCGAGATAACATTTTCATATTTGCATATTACAAAGGCCACAGCGCTACGTGAGGCGTGATGGACATAATAAAATCGGTTACTTGTGGTTATTTAGTCTGTATTTTGTCCTTATATATTAAAAAGCGAAACCTGGAAAACTAAATTATTTTCTTAACGTGCCTTTGTAAAAAAGAAGATGATGCAGAGTTCATTTTCATTTCTATGCCTACAAAGGTTTAAATCCTCAAAGGACATCAAAAAGGGAAAAACTTATCAACATCACGACAAAGAGATTCTCAACAAAGTTCAAGGAGTGAATATATGCAGCAATATGTATTCGTACACCGCATGGTAACAAATATAGTAGTGCAAATTTATTAGGAATAGAAAAAAGAAAGAATTTGAAGGAGAAAGTATGTTTGTTTGAAATTATGACTCATTACTTGGAAACGTTCTGCTTCCGGCTCAAATCCTTCGATAGGAAAAACTTTACAACCCGGTACTGCAGCTGTCCAATCCATCACCGACCTCAGTCCACTCTTTGACTCTCCATGTCTGAAGAGTTGCCTTGCTGACAGCTTTAACGACGCAAAGTTAAGACACTGCGAAGAACCACAGAAAGAATAGAGAGAACTAGCAGCACAATTTAACTAACATAACATATTAACGCAGGTCTTCGTTTTGTAATAGGCTGTCACACTTTCATAATGAAGTACTTTATGCAGTAAGCCCGTGAGTGTCTAAGTAATTCTGCGCCCATAATCTCCTGGGAAAACCTCAGTTTATAATTGACGAACTGAATTTGATGATTGGCCTAGCCACTTAGGATAATCGTAGATGTGTTACCACAAAATGACGCAACTGGGATTCTGTACGACAAAAATAACTATACCAGAGAATGCTCGAAGAGACAACTTGTCTTACACAGAAACACCACATGAAACAGTACAGGTAAAATACTTATACAAAAAATCTTAAACTATAAGCTAATCGGTATGCAATGTCCTTAGTTTGAAGCCAATGAAGTAATTGGTCAGCAGTTAAGAAGCATAACTTATGCAACACATATGTAACTCTTCTACGCGATTAAGCAAGGGTTAGAGACTATAATATTTTTGTTGAAAGTACCGTCGTCGGGTGATAACATCTGTTGCAACGAATTGCAACAAATCTGACTGTAGTAAGAATTCTACACTACAAATACATGGCGATGAATTTGGGAATCAAAGACGCTATTGGCTTAATTGGAATGTGATAAAGCTGATGAACTTGCCAAAAGTAGCACAACCCAAAATATCCATAAGATATGTGGATCCTATTCAAACTACATATTTGTTATGCACGAAGCCAAGACTTAGGCCTAATAAGATAGTTTTTATGAAAAAAAAACATTTTTTTTCCAAATATAAGGTAGCGAATCAAATCTATGCAGTGGCGATAGCAGCAGCACTTTTAGATCTTAAGATAGAGGCCTCTCTAAGCGTGCCGATAAATCAACTTCACACAAAAAGGAACCTCCTCGGGAGGCCAGAAGTATCCTCGACTCGTGCATATGTTTGTAAATTAAGACAAACTGTATAGTGATGTTCTCCCTCCTTTTCAAACAACAGTATGTATTTCGAGCAAACACTTAAACACTCTCAAAGACGTAGTGCAAAGAGATGGATAAAATTTTACGAAAGAACTCGAAAGCACGGATGGGCAAGAGGCTTGCCTTAATGATACGGACGAACTATGTTTCACTAGGAAATGTTCTTCTTCTACTTTTTGTTGAGTGTCAAACTGGACGTTTAGCTTTTTCAACTGTTGTTTAAGTCATACTACGGCAGATCTTGGAGAAAACCCATGCTTCTAAAGCCCCATACATGACAGCATCTATATAGAGAGTACAGAGCAATGTATTTTTAGTTGCTCGTCTAAGGTGTTTGCTCTCAACATGGATAATTGTAATGTAGCCATGTTACCAGTACCGGTCCTTAACACCGAGCCGACATCAACCACGATAGCCCTCGATTCTTTCCGGAGGTCCAAGTCACGAATTTATTTGTCGCATCGGACATCCAGGTGTTTCCATTTAAGTTTCAGTACTGTTCGCAAAGAACCACAACGTTAATTTTTAATTCGTCATGCACAACAATCCATACGATTGTTGCAGTAGATCTTGGGTTGCTTCACAATAATTTAGATTTAATTGCGAAGTATACAAATTTTCGCAGATGCAATCTCTATCGCCTTTTTGTATTCTGTTAAATTCATACTTCTCGCAATATGCACTATGGTTTCGATTGACAGTCCTTTAGCTTGTGACGGTTTTCCCTACATCGAATGCACGTGGTTCATTGAAGCTTTTTCACCCTTTTGCCAGGTGATCGAATTCAAAGCGATATTTTTCTTAGTATGCGGCAGTAAACCCAACCAATTCGCAGCTTTCCGATTTCCAGCAGCTTGTTCGCGGTTTCTGCTGGAAGACTTAAGGTATAAATTTCGATTCCCCCGTAGGCTTTCCTTACACTTTTAATTGATGACTTTGCTATTTCGAAGTCAGTTTCAAGGTTGTCCATTAAGGCGCCGCAGATTTGTACTTTCGACGGTCCTTGCACTCAAGCATTATCTCGTTGGTAAAGGCTGACACATTAGCGTCTTCAACTAGCGCCTCCTTTGTTCTTGCTTGTATTTCGCGGTCGTAGCGTCAGCAGATTTCTTTAACAAAGAAAGAGATCTCCACTTGCTGTTTTTCGGATACGGTAAGCGTTCGCTCCCACATCTTTAAAAGTGAGATCCGATCTCACTTTCCGGAGCATGTCGACATAAAAAAGTTTAACAGCTTTCTTAATAACATTAGCGCTAGTACAAGAAGGTTTCTTGGGTTTCGTACCCTGTCTTCGGGTATTTACATCGACCCAACCTTTTGCTGAGTTTTTGCATACCGCGGTAATCGCTTTGAATTACGGGTTTCCTTATTTTTTACCGATTCGCGTCGAAACGCTTTGAGTGACCGAATCCCCAAAGCCTTTATCGTTAAGCTTCTGATGTTTTCCGCTGGTACGAACTTTGGCAGATTCGTCCGCTCTTTCTTCGGGGTTAGAACTCTGCTGGAAACAGTTTATGTGACACGTGTTTGTTTGCATTTGCAATCTTCCAGCTATCCGCCGTTTGGGAGGACGTCATTCCAATTACTTTGCGCTCATTTTGACTGAGACTCAACACTTGTTTTTCCAGTTCGGATACTCTGTTCTGAAGACTTTTAACTTCCGTTTCAACTTCTCTAAAAACTGTCTTTATGAAGCTGCCCATTTTTTTATTTCCCAGTGCACATTGTGCTTGTCTCTAAAAAATCAATAAGCGCATCTATGTTTAGGCCCAGTTATCATATTTTAGAGGAGTAGCAGTTCTTGTGAGGGAGGTCGATACCGATTGAGAGCGGGTGTGATCTAATATAGAAGCCGTCTTTACCGGTGATCGCGTAACGCGTGAGCTCTTTTTAAACAGATCGGATAGTATTTCCTTGTTCACAATGTCTTTTCTTGCAGTATTACTAACTGCAACAGCCAAGCCAACCACTGCCGTGGTAGATGTATCATTGTTATTTTCGTAATCATTGGATATCGGCGAATTCGAGCCTGCTTGCACTCGTAAAATTATTTTCACTCACCAAACTCTATACATATTTAGAAATTTTTTAGAGAATCCGCCTCTTGCCACTTTTGTTCCGGGGGTGATATTTGGTGATTCTACCAACCCTATGCGTGTATAGGCCATGTAAGGTAATACACACAACACAAGGTCCTTCCTATCCGACGAGGAGACAAAACCAAGCGCCACCTTAAGCACAATACGTACGATGAAAATTTTGATGCGATAAAATTTTATTAAAGTTGGTTTGATGACACAACAACAGATCTGATCCAAATCGTATGTAAGAAATCTGTGTAAAAGCCATGCATTAGCATCTTAAATAATACGAGTAGCATACATGCCATAGGTAGGTAATTATCACTTGTATAACAATGTGAAAAAGAAAAATTCTTGCGCGAGTTGGATGTTCTTTGAGTAGAATCTTGCAGTCTAAATGTTCAGGGCTATCGACGCATGCCTTCCGTAACGTGTTTCTCTGCAACACTGAAATGACAAGGTCCTTATTTTACCTTTTAGGCCAAAAAATGTAATTTGCAATTCTATGCATGTTCATTACCATTGATAAATTCGTAACTATATGCATTAGAAGTATTTTTTTATTTCGACCTCACTATGATCTACCGTAGAATAAAGTTTTGGTACACTTACTCGGCATATAAGTGAGTTAATCGGAGACAATAAGGCCGTTAATAAACGGTTTCAGCACTTAAAATGTTACGCGAGAAAAGATCTTGTAAGAGATTTATACTTCTTTGAATGGTCCCGTGGAGTGCTTGTGTGGGTCGGTAGGATCTCGCAGAAAGAGCTGCTTGAATTCGGTAATTTGGAGTGATGGAAAAATGGGCAGAATCTTGATGCAGTGTAAAAGGGCGCTTGCTGCCTCCCTTCCCTCTCCTATACAAACTTTCCCAAATAGCAACAAGTCTTAAGCAAAATCAAATAAATGTAGCGGCGACATTTTCACGTTCCATAACGATTTACAGTATGTAAGTATTATCCCTTTCAGAAAATCCGGGTTGAATGCTTTCTTCAAACTTTGAATCTAAGTTTTGCCTTATTTACCGTGGTGCAGCAATTAATCTATTAAATGCCCAAATGGTCAAGTATTTTCTCGAGCAACATCATAGGCGATGGTGTTTAACACACCGACCACCTGTAAATTCCTTGTAGATAACTGAAGCTGAAGCTCATATTTGAGCTTCTGCATGGGCTATTATGAGCGAGGAAAAAAATATATTTTATGACTTAAATAGATTAGGATAAACCTCAATCAGGTAAAAAAGCCCAATTGAAGATAATTAGATATGAAATTACCTTTCAAAAGGGGCTCTTTCATTCACCTAGATTGTGATATCACTAAGGTTAAAAAGCAAATTGATTGCAAGGAGTTTTCAAATGCCCAACACTACATTTCAAAGCTAAGCAGTAGCCGCAAAAGTTTTATTTGCTTCTTTTAGTTTCTCGATTTGACTAAAAGAAATGTTCACCTGCTTATAGAACATCCAGCCATAAAAGGTACATTACCAGTAGATCAGAGGAGAATTTGAACCACTTAGATTTGGAGGGGAATGCAAAAGTTCTACATTCTATCGAAGGGAAAGAAACAAATTCTGAATTCAATGAAATGGGGAAACTTTCCCAAAAAGATCTTAAACTATTTTTGGCAATCATCTAAAAACTCTGTTTATATGAATGATTCAAAGAAACCCGTTTTTATGTCAGTTCATTGCCAACAATAAACCAGAAAAGACCTTGTTTCCACGTAACTAAGCTTTCCCCATTGGTTTTCATTTCTATCCCACGCTGTGGCATGTATTTGTAGCTTTAGAAACATTATTATCCAAGGTTGTGTATAAAGTGTATACCATAATTTCCATCCTTATTCAGCAGGGGTGACAAAAGCAAACATAGATAAAAATAAATTCAAGTACTCCTCTTTCAAACAAAGAAAGAAATCTGCACTCCTGCAGATAGATCCTTCAGAAAGTTGTGCGAATAGAATAGAATGAAATGAATATGGCATCCTCTGTGAACTTTTAAAGTTTCTCTTTATGAATACCATATGCTTAGTTGCTTCTAGTATTTTGATTTTGTTTGAATTGCAGACGTTTCGAAAATGAATGACAAATATTTGCAAAACTGTTTTTTCTGTCTAACCCTTTACTCTTCCATACCTTTTGAATAGAAATTAATGGGAGCAATTTGCAGAGGGTATCTTGGAAGTTCATCTATGAGATCCTTACGAATTTTTGATGTCCAGAATTTTTTAATATTTGAAGAGCAAGTTCAGAGAGTTTGAGGTTGATTGCCAGATGGCTAAAGTACTAAGCAAACTACTATATATGCTTCCTTAGATATAAGATTGACATCTTTTAATTTTCTGATGATGTTTCCTGAATCAGGAAACAATCTATGTGTAATACCGCGGGAGTTCTTCACTCACTTCCATCCATAAGACACTTTTTCTTGATACGTATCGATTATCAGCCTCCCTTATGTAACTGTCTTAAAAATAATTTCATTGCGTATGGTAGTTTGGTGGTTACCCAGTCTTGGGTTCATATATTTAGATCGAACACGCTTTCTTTAGCTACTTATGGGAACAAAATTTCAGAAAATCTGTTCAACCTCAGCATAGGAACTCTATTACATGTCTTTGGTTCTTACAGAACACGGATAGGAAAAATAGAGTTTCACGTTTATCACCTGAAAATAATTCTACATGTGAAAATATGTCAGTGGCCGCAGCTGGCTGCGCCCCAAGAATGGTCAGATTTATCAGGTCGCTATCCAGCGCCTCCAGCGATGGAGATGATGTGATAGTTAGCTCATTGGACTATCACGCAGAGAGTCTGGGTTCGATACCTGGCTGGGTCACCAACAATTTTTCAAATCGCCATCACCCTTTCGGCCGGCAATTGCACACTCCCGAAAGTAAAATTGCCTACGAAAAAGCTTCTAATGAGTGCCGTTCGAACTCGGCGATAAACCGTAGGCCCCGCTCAGATGTGACAAAAATGACAACATGAGCAACACAAATGAGTGTCAAGAAACAAGGCCATGGCCCATACCGGGCTGCCAGCGCCACAGTGTTTTTTTTTTATCCAGCGCCTCAAAAAATGGGAGGTCGGTTAGAAAAACTTCTTGTTTTTTTGGATCAATTGCGGTTCTCGACATGTCCGTTACGACATCTTCAATGACATTTAAAGGCCATGTTAACAAGCCCGTGGTTTGTCAAGATCAGAACTTAGTGGACTTCAACTACTGTCGGCATTCATATTTTAGTTTCTCTCTTTTATAATTTTTTGTCGAACACTTTTTCGGATTAATGCTCACAGTACGTGCCTACAGATCTTTGCGAAGGGAAGAAATATAATAAACTCTGCCAACCTATTCGAACGAAGAACGAAAAAAAATCCCAATTTAGATAGTACATGAGTTGAAAATTATTCGATAAAACTATGAAAATTCACTTCCCTGATTCTATGGCAGTTCAAAAAACATTTCAGACCAACCATGACACAAATTCTGCAAACAGCTATTTACAGACACCTCATATACTATGCTGAGTGCTTATTTACCCTCGCTAAAATATCTCCTGCTATGATTGCGACAAGCGGTAGGTCATATACCCGAAGAAGTCTTAACCTCCTATATAGTGCCGAAGAATCTCAGATCCATCTTTTAATCTTCTACTAAAAATAACCCAATATTTCTATATAAATAAATACTTCGGTCTTTTCACATACCTTCACTTAAGCCAAAGTATCAGCTATTCATAAGATCGCTGCTTCGCTCAGCCTTAATCAAGTATGTATTGTACTTCGGATATTATCAAATACGTAGACAATCAAGCAGTGATCAGATTAAATACCCTAAATTCAAAGGTGCTGAGAGACTAACAAATGGCTATGCAGCACAAAAACACACTGTGTTGAGTTCCAAGATACTCGTATTTGGCAGGGAAGGGCGTCCTTATTGGCCTTAAAAATTATTCGATTCAATTTTCAACCTTATATGGTTGTCTCCGCAGGAGTTGCATGAACGAAGAGAAGCAAGTTCCTAAAGGATCCAAATCAGCCAGGCTAAGAAGCAGGGATTCAGTCACATGCCCGAAAATCTATTCGAAGATATTACGTAGGATCATTCTTCTATAAACTGAATTTCTCAAAGAATAAAATTTATTTAGAACTGATGCCAGTGATTGTGGTAGCGGAGATCTTCAACTAAACCGCTAAATTTAAACGCTAAAATAGGAAAGAAGGAATGATTTACATCGTGGTTAAAAGGCATCGAAGTTTGGATATGTTAGTCTTCCTAAAAAATGTTTAGAGAACTTCTTACTTCTGTATTGTCAGAAATGCAGTCAAGTCAGTAATGTCATCAGGTCATTTGATGTTGGTTTACTAATAATCTCTGTTTAGCAAAAAATACAGACACACAGATACAATGAAGTAGAAGTCGTAAAAGACGACGAGGTGAAAAAGAAGGGAAAATGCTGGTTAACTTTATGAGCATAAGAAACAGGATCAGCTTTATGTTAGTGAAAATGAACTACATATGTACATTTACTTACTTACTTACTTTACTTTAGGTGGCACTACAGTCCGGGGTGAACCTGGGCCTCAATCAACAAGCGTCTTCAGCTAGCTCGATCTTGTGCTAGCTGCCTCCAGTTTCACACGCTAAGTTGGCAACTTGCGTTGCCACCTGAGTTTTGGTCTTCCTCTACTGCGCTATCCGAGAAGTCGGTGCCCTTTGCTTGACAGCATATACTTTTACTTCACTACATCCAGGCCGGGTGGACGGAATTGTTGGTCATCATCGTCCAGGTTCAAAAATTCCTTCTGCCTGACAGCGGTATTTGTTTTGTCGTCGCCGTTGCGACAAAAGTAATTTTTCCGATGTTCCCTTGTTCGTCTCTACAGGCTTCGGTTCGGGGTTTATGTCCGTGGCATCTTTTTTCTACCTTTTGGTTAAACTTCCGGAAGTAGCATCCCTCAATTTCCTCGACCGCGCGATTCTCATGCTCTTTCTTCTTCCTCCTGAGAAGCCGATTTTCGTCTCTCCTCCTCTGCTCATAGAGCTCGTAAGCAGCTCTAATCTTTTTTTGCTGTTCTTCATTGCGTGCTTTTTGCTTAGCTGCATGTGCTAGCCGGCATTCATCATCAAACCAGGGGTTTCGTTGTGGTGCTCGAGTGAAACCCAACACATCAGAAACGGCATCTCTGATGGCCTTCTGGCAGTGTTGCCACTGGTGTTCGATGCTTGATGCTGGCGGCAAGGGACTTCTTAAGAGGTTCAGGGAAACTCGGTTGGAAAAGGACTTGGTGATCTCTTGCGATTGTACCCGCCTGACATCCAAATTTCTCACAATATAAGATTGTCTTGGCGTTGTTCGGGATATCGTTCGGACAACCATAATACTTGAGGAGTATCTTGCGTCGATGGCAATGCGGTAAATCTGGTTGACGGTTGATTGCTCAAGAGTTCTCCAAGTCCCCTTGTGATTATCTAGAGGGGGGAACCGCGTGCTAGCTTCGACAATGTTGCGTGCAGCAAAGTCGATGAGCTTAAATCCGTTATCGAAGCTGCTGTCATGCAGGCTATATCTTCCGACAGTGCTACCAAAGATGCCTTCTCTTCCTAGCTTTGCATTAAAATCGCCGAGGACAATTTCAATGTCATAGCTAGGGCATTGCTCGTAGGTCTTGTTCAAGAGCTCATAGAAGGCATTTTTGGTGTCGTTATCTTTCTCCTCTGTGGGGGCGTGCACGCATATCAGGCTAATGTTGGTAAATTGAGCCTTGATAAGGATTGCTATGAGGTGCTCGTTCACATGCCCGAAACTCTAGACTTCTTGCCTAAGTTTACCTCCAACAACAAATCCGCATCCAAATATCCACTGGTTTTGCCGTAGTAGATGTCGCAGTTTTTCATACTCTTTTTGCCCGGCTCATTCTCATTCCATTGGATTGTGGTTAGATCTGCTTTGCAGCAGTCTAAAGCCTCCGCTAGTTGTTTGAATGCTCGTGGCCTGTTAAGGGACCTAACATACCACGTGCATATCCGAAGTTCATTGTCCTCAGTTCGTTCTCATGGGTTGTCAACAGTATATCCGTCCGTATCCGAGGCTTGTTGTTGCTTCGTAACTTTTTTATTTTTTTCCACGGCCGGGCACTTACCCCGGCGGCACAACCCCCAACCTGGAGGGCCAGTTTCATTTGTTGATACCCCTAGGACGAGGCGTCGGTTGGACCGAAAGCCAGTAACCCGTCTGGGATGCGAGTGCGGCCGTTGGTTCATTTAGGGCTCTTCCGTCACCATCTCTTTTCCAAGACCCTGACATAGTCTCGGAAATCATCACCGGCCTGAGTTCCAAATATGTCGGAGTAGCCCTCATTTGTTTCGGGAATGTTTCCACCGTTGATTCCATCTGGGGAATTCATCCGCTGTCCCGTTTATAGTGCTGCTACTTTTGTCTCCTGGCCAGCACTCGCACTACGTACATACTCGTAAGTAGATTTAAACTTTCAATTACTTTAATGTCTCAATTTCTCATTTAAGGTAATAACCACCAAATTGCTGCTTATTTCGATCCCTTCTTGCTCTCAGATCATCGAGTACCATTTCACAATCCAATTATAATACGAGGGCGGGTCAATAAGTCCGTGACTTTTGGATTAAAACACAGATTTTTTGATAAAAAAATAATTTTATTTTTCAACGTAGTCTCCCTTGAGCTCTATACACTTTGTCCAACGCTTCTCCAATTTTTTTTATCCCTTCCAAAAAAAATGATTTGTCGAGGTCCTCAAAATAGGCCTTTGTTTGCGAGATGACTTTATCATTGGAGTCAAATCTTTTTCCACCAAGCCATTTCTTCAGGTTTGGGAACAAGAAGTAGTCACTCGGAGCCAAATCTGGAGAATAGGGTGGATGAGGGAGCAATTCGTAGCCCAATTCATGGATTTTTGCCATGGCAATTGCACATGCGTTTGTGGTCGACTGTGAGCAAACGCGGCACCCATCTTGCGGAAAGCTTTCTCATGCCATTGAAATCGATGGTGCAGAGTCCCCATAGTATTTATCAAGCTTAGCCTTGGTCTCGGTAATGGTTTTTTTTCGCAAGAAATAATGCTTAATAAGCACACGAAATTCACTTTTTTCCATTTTCTCCTCAAATTAGTGAGTAGTCTGATAAAAATAGCTATCAAACACAAACTAACTGACGCAGCAAGTTTAAATTTTGACAGGAGTCAACTGACAGATGCCTGTTGACAGGAGCAGTGTTGCTGTTTCAGTAAAGAGGTCAGAAATTCAAAAAGTCACGGACTTATTGACCCGCCCTCGTATATCATTCAGTTAAACATTCATATGACCAATTCTCATAATATCAAACTACGAGTAGAAACACTAACACGAATACAGAAACTTTTAAGTGATCATATAATTAGTAGAACCAAACCGATAAAAGTGTTTTCGATTACCAAACTCTTGACACAACTTCTCATTGCAATCGCATCGTCAACGGTTATCAGATCAATCAATCTACCTTTCTTGACAGTTTGTGTAATTTACGATCAACGATATTTGCTGCAGTTTGGCTACCGGTTTTTCAAGAAGTCGAGTTTTACTTTTTATTTTTCTTTTTCTTTTTGAAAACCTCATATCGATAACTGCATAAATATCGTAGAGTGCTTGTTTACGGACATACTCAAGTCAATGATAAACAAACTATCGAAACGTCAGTTTAATGTCAAATAAACAACTAATGTTGAAGTTTTCCTATCGATATTTGACTTTTATTAGATCAGTCTTTGAACATTTGCTTCAAAAATTGATTGAGTAAACGCATGAGATACTCGTATTTAATCTGAATACATTGTGTAGATAAAGGATGTACTTGCAATGAAAATGACTTATGGTATTTACTTAGGGTGTGTTCGTAAAAAAGCTTATTTTGTAGGTGTAACTACAATATAGTGTAGTACTCGTGATGACAAGTATCTTGCGTAGTGTATATTTTACTCATATCTGATTGTCGTGATAATGCTAATTATTTACAAACTGTCAAGATTGGTGACTGAGATACGCATTATTATGACAAAATAATTGACTGTTAGTTTTTCTTGCTTTGTTTTCTTTTAAGTTGGTAAGCTCGTGTCAGGATTAATGTCAATCAAACAATATCGATTCAATTCAATCAGGTAGAGGGTGCTTTAATGGTCGAACGAGTTATGATCGGAATTTGTTTTTAAACAAATTGTAGAACTAGTTTTGCGTTTTGTGGATGTGTGGTTTCTTTTTTCGCCGTCTTCTTTTTATCTGCATAAAATTTCTCTTAATCTAAAGGTAAGGAAGTTGGTTGCATTTACATGTAAGTGCAGTGTCGAAAAAAAGTGTGCTATTGACTGGTAAGTATAGCTTATTCAATGTCAACATAAATTTTATGTATTCGTTGGTATGTTTATCGTTAAGTCGAACCAAATTGGCAAAGCTTGCAAGAAATATAAAGGATGCATGCGAATAGTTACATTTTATGATTTAAATTAAAAATCCAGTCAAACATAAGAGAATAGACTAATTACAATGCTGCAGTTTTACCAGAGATGTTCCTTACAAGAAATCCAACTATAAACAAATTTTTCAATCGGACTTTTCACATTGCGATCAACGCAATTTACTAAAGTAACCATGAACGTGTATCAGGCCACACCTGAATTCTCGGAGCTGCTCCTACTGATCTGTGTGAATTTTTACCTTGGGGTAGGAAGCCGTGTGAGATATAAATAAAATATTAACTTAGCAGAATAGACAATAAGCCAAAATATGGTTCCGACATCATGCCATAGTCGTCAAATAAGCTGAAGAAAATATTTCACTTGGCTTGGCACACTTTTAATCAGTCTGTAATGCACAACTCCAATCACCGGGCCTACTCACTTTAATAATTAAAATGCTTTTGATTTTATAAGTCAATGAAATATATGAATTACTTGATTTTAAAATTAGTTGATTCTTTTAATTATCATAACAAATCAAATAATTGATGAACCCGATCTTTTGTTGATTTTTTTCTTCGCCATCGCGACATTCGTTGCATTTGTTGAATTTTTTTTTTCTATAGTGAGCTCTCGCGTTACTAAAGTTTTTGTTACATTTTAAAATATTATTAATACTCCCTGTGCAGTAATTCCATTCCTTGTGTCTTAATAATAGCAACTTCTTCTACCTACGCTCAACACGAACAACAATCTGATGTATAAAAAGTTTTACCATACGACGTCAGAGGCCCCCCATTTAGCCTCGAGACACCTACATTATGGTTTGTACAATAAGAAGCCCAATTTGCTTATCGTGCTTATCAGAGTCAGATAAATTCATTCGTCCAATCCCTTAAAGACACTCGTTCTGCATTTGAAGTAGAAAATCCACCCAGCGACGCGGCGTATAAAAAACAAAGAATCAAAAATCTTTCCTCTACTGGACAAATTTACGATATCGCACGACGACTCAACGTCTACGACGCCTCCAGAGTTTGGTTGCACATATTGACGAAAAAGTGCTTAAAGCCCGTTAGCTGTCTTATCTTCCAGCAGAGACGCAGGCCTGTCTCATGCCCCAGACATCATATTCTACCAATTCGCTCGGTGACCTGGAAGACAAGTTGCATTAAGTGTTCTTGCCTCATTATATTGCCGTGGTAAAATCTTATATTTATCAACAACTTTTGGATATCGCACAACATATATAATTCTAACCGAGCATCGAAATCTTAAAGCCCAAACTACAAAAACAAACCAGAAATATTTCTCAAATCCGACAAGTTCTATCGAACTCACAATTATGTCGGCACATTTCAAATTTGGACAAAAAGCACGAAAATGCTAACCAGGTGGGAAATTTTCGGAAAACTCTGCCGAGGGTTTTGTGCAAAAACCCGTCCTCAGTCAACCTTAAACCACCTTTTCGTTACAGAAACCATGTCAATACGACAACACGACAACGAACAAAATCATCGCTGATGACGCTAACTTATTAGCTTTATGCTGCCAAAAGTTATCTATATTCGTACAATAAATACCTACAGCAATCTAAGTTTTTTTTTTTGAGTCATTTTGACTTATTGATCGACCTAGGCAACAGTTCATCATTGATGAAACCACCGGTTTATCTGAAGTTGGAAGGCTTTCAAAAGCGCAAGTGCCATCAGTCCGAACTAAACTAACATCAAGGAATGGTACGCAGGACGATTTCGGTCGATTACTCAACCTAGTCAAGAGTTCAGTTAAAAGGAATACTCTACCGAACATCACTTTAACACCACGAATGGTTCCGCTGTCTCCAGTAAGGCCAGATGTTTTGCATCTGACCGCTTAAAGATTACTAAGGCGGAACTCGAAGGGATGCTTATATCACTATATCTTACACCTTAAAATTTTAGCAATAGACTTCTAATCGATCATGCTAAAAGACATGTGGAAATCGACGACATCGCCTTAGATATGATACGAAGTTCTCTTGAAGGAGCTATAAGATTATAGATAAAGCCAGCATTTTTTCGTTTTCAACTTTCGTTAAATGCCCAGAATAATAGACTTAATGCAAATGAAAAGAAACTACAGTCTAAATACCGTGCCTGTCAGGGAAAACAAACTTTTTATAAGTGAAAATCCACAAAAAAAAAACGATGTTTGTTTTCGTTTAATTGCTTGTTTACTGATGCCATAAAATGAAAATAATAAGGAGTCAGTATCAATTTAGAGTTTCCTCTTCAAGCCATTTTAAAGGCCTCGTATATAAATACGTCTGCAAGGCATTGTATCTTGCTGACAAGTTTAGCTGTAACATGCATATTAGAAGTCTGCTTGATTCTGTTTTATTCAACTACGAGTATTTCTCCCTTGTGCGGACACAAAAGGCATATAAGTATGATTAGACCGCCATCAAGTAAATGCGATGTGTCAGAACGGACAAGAGAAGATATACATTTACGATTGCTATCGTGAGTAGCGAAAATGTGGATGCGAATTCTTCATTAAAACGAGCGACTATACCGTATTTGGTTAACCGAGAACGATGGTATTATTACCGTGGCATTGTGATCAACTTTACAAGTTTTTCCACATAATAGTGTCCACAGAACCACATGGTCTCCTCTCTACAGAGAGATTCTCATATAAACTCAGGTCACCACCTGGAAGTAGCCGTGATATGAATATGGCTATGAAAGAAAGTAAGTAAGAAAACCTTAACCCCAAACGGCTGCAGCCTCAGGAGATCTCTAGAATTGAGGCCGTTACTAACACTTTCCAGCCAAAGCAAAAAACTAAAAGAAAACGTATCTGAAAGAAAATGAGTGTGTTCGAAAAAGGCAAGGTCGGAGAGATACGAAATAAGATTCAGACCTTTAACCAGAAGCAATCAAAATGCTAAAACACGTTACCGAGGTACCTTGGATATCAAAGTCGTTCCTTTGAATAAATCGTTCAACCGCAAATTGATTAAGTTGTAGCATGTTTTGTAACAATTGCATATATTGTCTCAAGCACAAAGTAACAATACATAAACATATGTACTCACTGAAAAAAATCTTCGAATTCCAGACTCTTTGGTTGTTGTATTAAGAAATGCTGACTTTCCTGTCACGATTCGGAAGCTCTTTGACCGACCAAGTAAGCATTCAATAGATGTATGTAGATCCATTTATGTGCTAAAATATGCTTATCAGAAGAACTCAGCTAGGCTAGGAGTCTCAACACACCGCAAGTGGAAATAAGTTTGACTTCATTAGGCAAAATCGCTCAAGGATTAACATTTCGTTGGATATCCAGATTGATTTTTAAGGGAAAACCCAAAAGGCACGAACACTCTAAACATCTGTTCCATACTTATTTCTTATAGAAAAACATTTCTTCTTAACGAAATGACTTCAAAACAATATTCCCATTCGAAAAGCAGTAGCTCTCGGTAATAAAAATTTGTAAACCCAAATAACTCTTCTCACACAATTCCCTAACATATTGTTACAAAAAGAAATCCTAAATCTCGCCCTCCTGCAGTATAATCGAATAAATTATTCTGTCAAGCATACAGTCGACACAAAAAGTCATCCTCCGTCCAATTGATTGAACAAAGAAACAAAAACAAAACAACGAAATACACACCTGTGCACGCGATAAACGAGCAGAGAACACCGAAAATCCTTAACATACGAGTAATTGCGAAAACCACTCCAAAAACTGTAACCGAACACAAAATGAACAATAAATCGACAAAAAAATATATATATATAAAAAAAAACTATCTAAACTGAAGCCAAGATGTCTACGAAAATTCTTCTCTTTTTCATTAGTAAAGAAACAAAGGGACTGGTACGAATACTCGCATAGCCGAAGACTCCATACAAACGAAACGACTCTAACCGGAGATAAGTGCCACACACACATACAGGTGTACAACAAAACAAAAACTCCACAACAATTCAAGAGGAACAAAAAGTATCTGAAGGACCACTTGAGATCAGAATGATGACCTGTGGCCAAGAAAATCCCATTTAAATCCTTAATAGGTATAGATGAACAAACACCGACAATAATTAAGGTGAGAGATCTAAGCCTGGCCTGACAGAGCAGACACAGAGTCCGAAAAACACATGATGAACGAAAGGAGGTAAAGAAAGGTACAGATGCTGATGACAATGAAGGTAAACAAGGTGAGAACGGTGAGGAAAAAACCAAAAACCAAAAACTAAAAACTCAAGTGAAACCAGAAACCTGGTAAACTTAACAGCGCGATCAGAGACAAAAAATAAAAGAAAACTCCTGCCACGAAGTCTGCCATGTCGACATCTTCGCCATCGTCGTCGTCGTTGTCGTCGTCATCGTCATCGTCATCGTCATCGTCGTCGTCGTTTGGTGAGAATATCTCTTTGGCATTCCATTTATTCACATAAAGTCTAACCAACTTAGCCACAGGCAGTACACCTCTGCAGGATCCTTCCATGGTAGGCAAAGATACAAGTGCATACATACGAACGAATATGTATTGCCCGTCCAACGGAATGATTTCGGGCATTCATTTCTTTGGACTTTTAATAGCCCGATTTTTTGATTTACGAGTATTTGCCTTACCTTGTTCCCAGAGAATATCCAGGGTACAAGTGTGTGCATTGTGGTAGTGCTATGCAATGCACAGCATGGTTATTTGATATGGAATCCCAGATGGCATGCCATGACATGGTTACTGTTGGTACGGATATATGGTCGACGTGGTGGAGAAGAAGCGCTAGCTGCACCTGAGAATCGACAGCAATGGAATGCTCATATGTTTTCGATTGGATTTATGGATGTTTTATGTGCTAACTACGAAAAACGTGTCCAATTCGCATCTATCTGCATCAACGTGGATGCGAAAAGACTGGAATTTTGTTTGCTGTTTGATGGAGGTGAGACGATAAAATGGAAATTAAGTATCTGGGAGAATTTTTAACAGCCCATAAGGACGTTACTTATGCTTGTACTTCGTCGCTAAATGATGAATTCCATAGGTCCATAGGGCGTCGTATTATCCACATTTACTAATCCAAATTTAAGTCTCTACCACTTGTACTTTTGTTAAACTTTTGTCTTTAAGCTATTATATTGTAAAAGCCTCTATGACAATAGTAAAATAGTAAAAAAATTAATGTTCAAGCATGCCAATAACGAATTGAAAAAATCAGAAATTCAAATTACTTGAATCTTCCCCAACACAATACGAGTTTAAGAGTAATGTACGAGTATGTATCTATTTAAAACTCAGTATCTTGTTAACAGCAATACATCAAATATTTGAAACATACTCGTACATTTAAGGTCAAAACCCTGAGAATGACTTTGTAGTTAAGTCTACATCTCATTTTAAGCTTAATCTATAGCATTTCACAACTAGATATATAAAATTCCTTTTTAATTACAAACGCAAGTTACGGTGGGGGCTACCTTTGCCCATTTCGTTGAAGATTTAAGGACCTGCAGGAGTGACGTATTAGGATTGATACGCTCCACCTAGCCAGGCAACTGGAAAGAAATACTCGTAGATGCGTCTTTCTACTTCCTTGCTTGAGCCTATTAACCTCAAAAGTAAAACTATTAGTAGCAATATTTTTTTCTTTCAACCAAATAATGAACGGAAGGAAGATATGGCATTAAAAAATATAACAGTTTTACGAGTTCCTCGGGTGAACCTACGTGTGCACAGTATAACGTATAGAGTTGGTCAACAGTTGAAATATATAGTCAGAATGACAACAACTCTTATCGATTCCCCTCTGGATGATCACACAGCGATTTAATTGTCTCTGTCAGTGCAATTTAAGGCCGTGTAAGTCCACAATTAGAAAAATATTCACCCTCAAGCAAATTCTAGTGAAAAGTAAATGTCGACACTTACCACCTCTTTTCGATTTGATATGACAAAAACTACGGAGACGGGCTTTACAGAGTATAGTCTGTATAGGATGACATTATAAAAACCCAGCTGTTCCATAAAAGTCGTGCCCAAAAAAAAAAGTGACAATAGAATAGCTACTGTAACCATTTAAATAGAACCTGTGACGCTTGCAGTACTCCACAATGTCTAACTATACATTTTAAGTGTTAACAGAACATCCAGAAACCGCTTTGAAATCAAAAAAATGCACCACCGTAGGAATCAGCCGAAAAATCGCTCTTATCAGTCGCAATGTCTTTGAACTAAGGGGACAATTATAAATACATCACCCTTTTTCAAAAGCAATGAATGAAGCCCTGTAAACGCCCCTTATCGTTACACACAAGTAGTGGGATCGCCAAGACAGTGGCTGGTATCTTGGAATTAATTCAAAGAACAATCTCGCAATATAGTAAGTAAGCTCTTTAGGAGAATGGGGTTTACGCTTTTAAACACTAATTAAATGAGATCAGTCCGCTCCTTTCTCTTCGTTAAAAGAACATATTAACAATAGGCCCATTTTAAGTCAATCAGTAGCCAATATCATCTATTGCCGATTGAGCTTTGGAGTGAGACATAATCAGACAGATCCATTGCACCATTTGCATAGTCTGTTGGGAGTATCAAGTAGAGAGTAGACCAGCTTGAGTCATAAAAGTGGAAACAGTATGCCGCCCCCGCCCTTCTGGCAACCCCTAGTAGAAAACTATTCTACTTCAATAAATGAAGAACATATTGGAGAATGTCCTTGTGAAGGTTCGGTTCTTCGTCTAAGACATTATTAGCAATGCCATCTATTTTTTTCCTATATTTTTGTATCTTGCAAGATGGCGCGAAGGCCTAATAACATTTGAAACATATAGTAGCAACTCAAATGAGGGAATCACATAAACTAAGGAAATCATTGCTCTTGGTGATTTTCTTGAGAAATCGTCTAAGGTAGGCTTTTATATACGGACCCAACATTCACCGCTGGATTTATGGATGTCATCGCTATTAAGAAGACCAGCGATAATTCTCATTTGGTCTACGACATGAGGGACGCCCACTTTCCATCGCATTTCTGCCAAGAAAAGCTGTTTAAGGCCAGTAAGTTTAAAGTGGGTTTCAAGTGAGATCCATTCCTGGTGACACACGATGGTAGAACTACTCATTATTCCGCCCCACGAACAACACCGTTTAAGTCAGTATCTTCACCGGAAAAATCACTGACTACATCAATTTTGAGTCAGGCATGATGCAGATTACTGAAGGTAGACATTTGGGTCTTATCGGTACTGTCGTCAACCTGCAAGAGGCATCCAGGTTCTTTGACATTATCCATGTCAAGGATATCCAAGGCGATACGTTCGCCACCAGATTGACAAACGTTCATCGGCAAAAATAATAAGCCTTACATTTTGCTGTTAAACGGCAAAAATGTTGAATCGAGCATTTCAGCGGAACGTAATAAGATGTTGGCCGCTAAGAGTGCTCATTAAGTTTGCTTTTTTTTTATAATGAGAGATACTTAGATAATCAAGTGCATCATGCGAATTTTAGATGGAATTGGAGCTCATTGAATAAGATAAACTGACAGAGCTACTGCGTTTTCTGTTAGAAGTATGGTTGAATAGGTTATTTTTTATGATAACTAACTAGGAAGATTGCTAATGGATCGAGTAACATAGACAATTTCAATGTTTAAACATGTACATGTGGATATGAATTTTAAATTGGCAACTTTTCCCCATTTATTTGCCACCCCATTATAACTTTAGATTGTCAGTGCCATAATTCACAATCTTTTTACAAATCATAGAAGTCAGTGTACTGTGACTAAATGAGTACTCTATACTCGATGGTGTTTAACATACTCGCTACTCGAGTTAACATTATGCAGTCCATCATTTTTATGTTATACCCAAGGCACGCATCGAAAGAGTTTTTGCAACGTAAATAGTAGCTAGACATAACCACACCCTCTCTGAAAGCACCTGCAGGCTGTTGGAGTACAATGTACAAATTTTCAATTAAAATTTCTGCATGCACACACACGGAGATATCACTCAATCATTTTGTTAGTAGATTCCGCATTCATCAATGAATGTAGCTCCCACTGTGCACAAACGCAGTAACAACTTCTAGGAAGCCATTGCCAGGTGACAAATGTTCAACCTCATACCATCGATAGACAAAAGTTACAGCTGTCATAAGAGTTGATGTGGAATTTTTTCTGCAATAATATTCTCAGCAACAAGTCAAAGCCTTCAAACCTCAAAGTTATCCGACGGAGAATGTTAAACGATAAGTGAACAGCTACAACGGTCGTCAACTGGTGTACAGATGATAGTACTCATACATTAGCTGCTTGCAAATAGTTGCAATTTCTAATGGAATCCATCAAAATGCTCCAGTTCGTACTTTCAATGCCTTTTACTTAAGACTCCATAAATTAAAATAATAAATCTACGAGATAATTGAAAGCTCCAATTAACGCTCCATTAAATTGACATAAGTGCGACCAATGTGTGGCTTCCTCGCGTTGTACATATTTTTAGAGTTTATCGCTTGTAGCAGGCGCCATAGAATCTAGACTTGACGGTGACTTTTATTTTTTTTTTTTAGAAAAACCACCTGTAGTTGCTGTGACGTGAACTTGAGTAAACTAGTTTTAGATTGACAAGAGGCGCTTTACTTGTCATAATGTGGGCGTCACCTATTGATTTATTGCTTTCAATTGCTGTGGTAGTGATATGACAAGCTTTTCTGTAGTATTTACTACAACGTATAGGCCTTGTTTTTTAGATATACAAGTCTGAAAGTGACATGGTCCCATAAATACAGAGCCTTCATACAATGAATCCTAAAATTTGTGCCAATTTTAAAACGAAGGTTTTATGACAGTTGTCTGTGGCGAACAAGAACAATATTTCAATTGGTGCTACAATCTGTTTTTAAAGTGAAAATGGCCAAAATTGGAAAATTAGAATGGAAAAGTTACATGCACTTTTTTTTCCTCCTTTAGATTGACCAAAACTGCTTACGGAAGAGATACCTGCCTTTGGAAATGGAACTTCTTTAACCGAGTCACTGCTGACAATATCCAAGATGTTCAAATAAAGGGATAAAAAACGCAGACTTAAATTTTTCCCTCGCACGATACAAAACAGATATTTTTTCTAATCGGTCTTGGTTTTGTGTTGATAAGGAAAGGCCTAGCTTGCGAATCTTTTCTAAAAGTCTTAACCGGCGTTTGTCTTTGGTGATTTTTGTTAGAAAAAGTTCCACTATGGAATGCAATAAGATGGATTCGCTCAGCAACAAGTCTCCTTGAGCCAGTCAGGATGCCACTATCAATATACTAGTGCATAGTTAAGCAGCACTAAGCACACTTAAGAAGCCAGATCCAATATTGTATGTTCAACAGAAATATGGTGGTACAAAAAATGCTGAAATGCTAGCCATGGGGCACATAGGAACCGGTCGCTTGTGCGACATGTCTAACTCCAAGTTCAATAGCCTTCTAAGAAATTGTACACGATAGGTAGACTTTCTATTTCTTGAGCAAGCACTTCTGAAATATTTTAAAATCCAGCCGGAAAAAATGTATTTTTTGTAGGAAAATGCCCTAGAGGACATTGCCAAGGACATTTAGAAACTTGACGTGTTAGTAGCTTTATTGATTTTTAATATACTTGTACATACGAGTATACTGCATCTGTACCCCAACACATTATCGTACATCAGCTTTTGATGTTCACAAACATTTATGCACTCAAGTTGATAATTCTATCAAGGAGAATTGCATTGATCTTTTGGTGGAATCTGTTAGGTCGTTTATGTCAAAAACTAGGTAGTCAAAGTTGGCAAAAGAAACATCTATGGCTTATTCGAAGCCGAAGTCCCAGCTATTCGTCAAGTCGCTGCTTGACTCAGCCTGAATCCTATATCATCGACAGATATTGTAATTTGCATAGATAACCAAGCAAGGACTCGTTTCCTATCTTCACACTCCATAAATTGGGTAGTAGTTGAAGAGTACCACGCATCTTGCAAAGAATTGTTAAAGCATAACAAGATCACATTCTATTGGGTTCGGGGACACTGCGACATCGAAGGAAAATGCCTCGCAGATGAACTGACCGGATTCGTATCCATAGGAACAAATAGAAGCAGCTTGTTAACGTACCACGTTATATCAATCAACATCTGATACAAATGACCAGGAAACCTTAGTAGAGATATCCTTTCCCTAAATTTAAATAAAATAAGGAAAAGTAATACTGAATTATTTGTTTTAGCACTAAAATCTTAACAAGGGAGGAGTACCGAGCAGAATTAGAAGAAACTAAGATCCTGCAGAAAAACAATACAACCACACAGTCGCTACCTAGAGGACATTGTCACATTGAATAATTCAGTCAAGTGTTGATGTACGGAAATGGAAATTATTTAAAAATAAGAACTTCTTCAACAACATGTCGTTTGTTTTAGTTTTTTAAAATATTGAGCCTGTTAAGTACCTCCTTTTATTATTGTTCCGAGTTATCCCTTATTGCGTTGTTAACTTTAATCTTAATGGTCCCGACGAAAGACAAAAGTATTGGAGAAATACACATTGAAACCATGCTATTCGAAACTCGGGAAACCTTAAATGAGGCTCTCTAATTTGATGCGCTAGTTTCAAGTATAAAGAAAGATTCCACAGTTCTTTTCCACAGACATGTTTTTTTCAATTACGAACTACATAGACTTTGTCAAAATAATTCCAATCGAAAATGGTGGGGAATAGAATAAAAACTGTGTATTGAGATAGAAGACAAATGTTCACAGTTTGCAACCAGGAACTAAACTATTGGAAATGTGCTATGGTGGACTAACTCGCACAAAAGACCGCCATTTCAAAGCTTCAAAGAGTGCAACGTAATGCATGTCGGGGCATTTCCGGAGCTTTTCACACTTGCTCCACAGCTGCTTTAGAAGCAATAATAGGGCTAACGCATCTACACTTGTTTATCTTCAAAGTGGCTATACGCGGCCAGTATGGTACAAGCCACAGAATTAGATCTTCAAGACCAACCGGACTTGAAGGTTCCACTCACTGAAATAGCAGAACTTGACATGATGTGCGTGGTAACAAACCGCCTTCAAAAAACATAATGATTCAATAAAGAATTCTCCACGGAGATTCCCAGCAAAGGTTAATGGGCCAGCAATAACCCACCAAATAGTCAAAATGGCATAAAGTAGTATACGGATGGTTCTAAAATGGAAGCTGGGATAGACCGAGTTAATACTAACATATCAATTGTTATGGATAAGAGTCTAAGTGTATGTTAGAATGCGCCAACCAGATCTACATCTCTAAGATCAAAGGCGCAAACATCCATATATTTACGGATAGTCAAGCAACTATAAATGCCCTTAGCTCGCACGTCATTGACTACAAATCAGTCACGTACTGCTTTAAAACGCTCCAAAAACTTAGCTCATGGAACAAGACCAAACTATAGTGGGTTGATGGGCATGAGGGTATTGATGGCAATGAAAAGGTCGACGAACTGGCAAGAAAAGGATCCGAGACCCCTTTTAACGGACCTGAAAACTTTTAGTGCACCTCTAAAACAGCAAGAAATCTAACCATATACCTATAACACTGGGAGAACTTTAAATGCATCTCGTACTGGGGGAAGACTCCAGGTCTAAGATAGGCTATCCTACTCATCAACAAAAATGCCAATAGATGCATGAATCTAAGCCGGCACGATATCAGAAACCTAGTGGGGTACCTTACAGGACTTCACGAAAAAGCTGAAAACATCTTATGTGACTGCCCAACCCTCAACTTAATCAGACGGAATACCTTTTTCAGCAAGCAAATCGACTACACTAAACTTAGCGACTCCCCTGCTGGTAGAGTTACTAACTTCATTCGAAAGATCCAAAACCTACTAACTTCAACACAGTTCTGACAAAACCGATACGAGAGATCTTTTTAGAAATTAAAAAAAAAATTAGAACTGTGAGGTTTAGATTCACCTTAGCACTAGGTACACAAAAGTAAGTGCCTTCCTCAAAATGACCTGTTTTTAAAGAACTATAAGATAAATAGAGTAGAGTAGGACAGTTTAGATACGAGTATTAATACGGATAATAAAAATGTAAGGGGATTTGGGATTCCACTAGCAATGCCCTGTGGGCGAGGTTATTTTTCCTTTAACCGTTTTATTTGTTTAAGAATATTTTTAATTTTATGTCAACTTCCTTTTGATTGCAAATTTATGTGAAAAAATCGTGCTAAAATGTGTATTGTTTTATTATTAAATTCGTAATAATTTATGCCTCATTTTAATTAAAATACTTAAGTTTATGTTCGGTTGGAACAAATTGAATGGCGCCAGCCCACTTTCAGTACATTCATTGCTTTTCTTCAGATGTAGAGGATTTTTTCAAAAAAATGTTCTTTATCATCGAGCAGAGGCCAAATGTCAAAGCTAAACTCATACATCATCCGAAAATATTTATTTTGAAGGCGATAAAAAATTGAACATTTAAAAATAAATTTTTTTTAAAGATTTGTGAAGCTCGCACTCATTACATGCAGGTTTTGACACAGTGAAAACTTAGTTTTTTGCACAAAAAAAAGGGAGTCTAAGTGTCTATAATTTTGGTAGCGCATGGTGCTGTAGTTTTTGAATGTGAAATTCACTTGTAAATTGGATTATTTATTTTTCTTGTTTTCTGAAATAACATTTAGGTATATGTTTGCAAATAAATGTTTTTGTATCGTTTTTAAGGCATTAAACTCATAAATCAAAAATTAATATTAAATCCTTAGTTCATTGTGTAGGCTACTACTACTGGAATGTTCTCGGGTTCAATGTTATTTTCGGTATCTGACGAGGGCAAAGATTAATATTCTGCGCAATTGACTTCCTGTTTGGTCCGTACATCAGATTGGATCTCACTGGCATGAAAGAAACATATTCCCTATCACAGATGCCTCGTTCCTGATCGAAGACCACGAAAATATTAAATTGAGAGATCAGAACATATTTGCAAAACAAGGGAAAATATCGTACCTAAATGATTTATAAACAAACAAAGGCTAAACAGCCACATAACAGCAACAACGACAAACACCCTTCAATTAGATTCGTTGGAAATCTACTTCAATATACAAGAGATTTACGACATGGTTGACATCGATTGCCATTATACGCATTTACAAGAAGCACTTATGTATTAGTTGCACTTGTGCTCACTTTCTGCAGGATGAGAAGGATGCCATGCAAAAGGATTCTGTGTTACAATCTCATTGGGCCAAAATATGAACGACTAAAAATTTTAATAGCATTTTAACTGCCAAGCTGAAGGTATGCACCATTTGAATCACTACCTTTTAAGGACCACGTGCGTATTCGGGTAGAAAGAAATTCCGACGGTAAAAAGCCCGACTGGTTGCTGCCGAGGGATCCTTGGTTTCCGACACCACCAGATAAACCAGATGTACAAACACAAATGTCGTTACTCTACTGCATACTAGGCAATTGTATGAAATAGCGATATTGGGCGATCAGGTGAGTGGACAAAATATTTTGTAGACGCTAGAAATACTAGACGTAGACCTGGAAATGCGAAGAGATCGAGATCTTTGGTTGCAGGCATGAGATTTGTTTTTTAAATCTAAGATTTATTTTTGCGCAGACGAAAAATGTAATCTTGTAAAAGATTTCCATATTACACTGAAACACAACACTTCCCGAAATGACTTTGGCACGCCAGAATTTATCTTGTAAATATCAGGTAACTTTAATGAACGTTAATATTTTTATTCATTTAAATTTAAAAAAGCACAAATACAGCTTATATGTATATTTTGATTGTCGTTATACAAAATGTATACATAATACAGAGAGTAATACAAAAATCAATCTAAATGGCATAAAATATTGACGTTTTAGATACAAAATTTATAATTAAATTTAGTGATATTTCTTCTTCTAATTGTATTATTAAAATAAAATTGGAAGATCCTATGTGTTACAAAATGAAGCTGCAATATATCTTCTTTCCCTCATGCAGAAATTTAAAGAAATCGATCTTATCGTTACAAAATATCTTAAGAAGTTAAGAGTACCCATATCAAGTCGCTACGATTTAAAAATCTCTTTATGCGTTGAGGATTCCGCTCCATATATGAATCTGTGATCAAATGTAAAAGAAACTCGTCAAGCCAATCTTTTTGTGCCAAATTTTACCGATTTACCAGGGACTGTGGCTACTCATAGCGAAAATAACATCGATTTGAGTCAATCTGGAATCTCCTTTTTTCTGGTATGACGAGGATATTGTCAATGTTTAGCTTAAATGTTTGTAGGAACAGGGGAACCAATCCAGTTTTGGTCATGAGCATGTCATTCAGCGCAGTATTAGGCAGTTCAGATAGTCTTTGCAGAAAAAATGTCTACAACTTCTCTGCCTTATCATAATAGACATGGCTTCATGCGTGTGCTCCGTAAAAGAGTAAAGTATAGAGTTCCGCGCTACTTCGAGAACTCAGTTTTTAATTCTATGGACAATATTGGGGTTCTGAAAGCAATTCTTCCAGGTTGAGCCAACTGCACCCGTAGCCTGTGATAGCTTTTCTGTTAAGAGGGTGTCCATATTCAGATCACTCGATACGACCATTCCGAGCTTCACCATTGAAAAATTCGTCTCGTCGGATGGGTTTGGTTTTTGCCACAACTAGACTCTTTACAATGGCGCCCAACGTAGGACCCAATTGTAAGGAGTCTAATAGACCCCGGAGGCATCCGTGATGTTAATTACTCTATAAAATAAAATCAGCATATTTGCTATTCAGACGACAATTCACACCACAGACGAGTTCAAAAGCGCTGAAACAGCAACAGCCATTCTTCGACAAGGATAAAAGGATGTATTCAAATTACTTGTGCACAGGTAAGTGCATCCTAGAATTCATTTGAGAAGGCATTTGAAGCCTCCATAATATACAGAATTCAGTCAACAGTCAACAATAATTCATATAAGAAAGACGACAGAAGGAGACATACTCGTAGTTCTATATAGTCGTAAAATTGTGGAGCATGTAAATAATGCTTTGCGATGAATTAAAAAATAAAAAAAATACATCAATTCATACGTTGGTTACAAAAAACGTCACTTACCGTATGTTCAGGCCTCTTTCTGGCAGGTGTCGCTGTAAGTCCTGAACTGATCAATAACAATATTGTCACACAATTTCTTATGATCATATTTAAATTCGTATATCTTTTAATTTGCTTCCGAAAGCAATTAGCTTAAGAACCTTAAATTATTCCTAATACTTGGTCGTTTAAATAAACAATAAATTTTTGAAACTGAACAAAAAAATTCAGATGAAATTTTTTACACTTTTCGTCGATTAATTGGTCGGTCGATCGGTCAGTCGTTTTCGAGTTGATAAGGCGCGAATCCCAAGAATCACACACAAAACAAAATAGAATAACTGGACGGATGACCTTTTATTTAATTATTCACGCTATCATTTTAAATTTTATTTAATTTTTTTTTTTGTGTTTATAAATTTTATTAGATTCTTCTTTCGTATACGGTAGTACGGGTATAATTAATCTCTTTTTTCGAATCTCATTGGTTTCGCCTGGTGAAGGGTGCCGTCTTGTTTTAGGTTGCGGATCTCAAAATCTGAAAGATAATAGAGAACGAAAATTCAATAAATGTTAATATAAAAAAGAAACGACTAAGATTGACAAAATTTTAGACAAATGGTGTTTTGTAAGTTACAAAAGAATTTTAGCATAAAGATAGCGCCCGGTAAACGTGGACCTAATCTCATGAATAACCACAACAAATAATGGTTTGGCATTCTTGTTATTGACGAGGTCGATTTGAATTTTAAAGAATTTTGTGGTGTGTTTGTTATAATACAGAGACTTAAAATTCGATGGAAATGCTCGCTTGTTTTGATGTAGTAAAAACCGTCAATAGATATTCATCTGTTAAGTTGATTTACCAAATTTATCATTAGATGCTCCCCAATTTACTTATTTTCTTAAATTAAAATACATATGTTCTTATATCATTCGATTATACATATTGTGAAAAGTGGATGTGGTAGACAGAATTCTCAACAATTTTTCGAATAATTCGGCCATCAACTTCACCTGGATGTTTCTGACTTGTTGGTAAAGACGAAAGAATTAATATAGCCTGAAGGAAAGAATCTAAAGATTATAGATCGCATGAGTGGGGATGCTAATTGACATGGCATTTTCTGACACTCGGTCCTCAGTGAATCTTGAGTTTTTATAAGCAATTTGTATCATTGGAAAACGTTGTTAAGGGATTTATACTACATTTCCATTTCCATTTCCACATTACTGCAAAATTTTCAAATTATTCCATTTAGTTGTGTAGTATGTCGAGGCTTAATAATCCTTCTAAATAGCCAGAAAATGTATACATGTCGAGACTGTATATATTCTCTAGAATATGTTAAGCAAAGATTATGATTGCTGGGTGATGAAGAAATAAAGTAGGCACTAAGAGAAATCAACTTGGCGATATTCAATGTTGTAGTGGTACTGTGGTAAGATAGAGCCTGCAAGTTAACGCATGGCGCAATCACACAACACTTACGCAGGAAGTGCTTAGATAGCAGAAATTACAGCAGCAACCGACACGACGCAGACACAACACTTAGGCAGAAAGTGCTTAGATAGCAGAAACTGCAACAGCAACGACACAATCCAACGCCCAGACCAAATCATAGAACAATATCGCATCCCATAAGTGTTAGGTTTCATTTGGTAGAATAATTGATTTGTATGACTCAAGCCCACCCAACTTGATCAATCATAAAATGTATAAATAGATCAGTAAAATAAATTGAAGAGTTAGTTGAAGTTCAGTATCAGTGTAATGAACGAACTTGCTCAAAAGATTAATAAATAATATATTTTTTTTTATTTAAATAAAATAGAAAAAATGTAATTTGCATGACACCACCTCCGACAACGGTTTCAGGCTAATCCTTACATTATTGTAGTCACGACATCGAGTCTCTCTTAAATCCTTAAGAAGTCCACAGCCGCCAGCACCAGGCATCGAAGACCAGTGGCAACACTGCAAAACGCTATTAGAGATTCCGCTGGTTGCTGAGTCTTACTCGACCACCACAATGTAACTTCTGGTTTGATGACGAATGCACTTGTAGCTTCTGGATTCTCACCAGGAAAAATATGTATCATTAGAAGCGCTCGGTCGAGGAAATTGAGAGGTGAGATTCGAAAGTCTTAGCAAAAGGTAAAAAAAACATGTCACGGATACAAGCCTCGAACCGAAGCCTGTAGAGACGATAAAGGGAACATCGTGGTAGAGTCGCAATTGCTGTTGAAGATTTAGAAAGACCATTTCTGTAGACTATATAACGGCGATGACGAATCTGATACCGCTGTCAGGTAGAACGAACTTTTTAAGGAACCTTTCAACCTGGACAATGTAGAGTAATATGTAATGTAGAATAACGGTACACCAAACCTGGAGAATGTGAAGATAACATCATATCTATGCTTAAGTCGAACAAAGCTACTGGAGCAGAAGGCCTGTATGCCGAGCTTTGTAAGGCAGCAGGCGATATCTAAAATATGGTTTGACGTAAGTATGCACGATGAATGGAACCTCAACATTGTTTGTCCTCTTCTTATCCTTTTATTAAGCCTTTCCTCGTTATACGAACTTATGCGTAACGAGTTTCCCATTTTTACTGCATCGCTGCTGCTCCGCTTATGGGGTTGGCTAATGTCGCAGACCGCAGAACGCGTCTACATAATGCTCGGTCCTGGATCGCTTCAGTGGTTGTTGCGCATTTGCCATCTGAGAAATCCAGGAATTCTTTTTCCGACCTCGTTTTCTTACAGTTGGAGTGACCATAGCTGATAGTGCCTTTTTAACCGGATTTTCCGCAGATCTTCTTTGAACGTGGCAATACCAACTTATTCTATTCGCCTCAAACTGTTCGGTTACCGAATTCTTTATATGTAGACTTCCTCTTATACGCGTAGATCTAATGCAATCGCGTTTAGTGACTCCACTAGACATCCTTAACATTTTCATTTCCGCTGCCGTCATTTTGTTTTTAAACGCTTCGTACATTGTCCAGCACTGTAAACCGTATATAAGAGCTGGTCTAACAACCGTGGTGTAGAGTTTCCCATTTAATTTAAGTGTAAATTTTCGGTCGCAAAACATTCCCGAATTTTCCCGCCATTTCATCCATCCCACACTCACTCTGTGGTTTACGTCGTCGTCACATTTCGCTTCCATGTTAACGATTGATCCTAAGTACTTAAAGATAGTGCTTTTCGGAAGAACTATCCCGTCTAACATTATATCCGGAACAGGTCGCAATGGATGCGCAAATGGGCACGTCAAATGCTCCGTCTTTGAACGACTTATTTTAAACCCGTTTCTCTCTAGCGCATTTCTCCATGAATCTAAGGCGTTCTGTAAATCGTCGACGTTATCGCTAAGTATAGCTGCGTCGTCAGCAAAGAGAATTGGCGTTACATTTGCTTCGCGCATGCAGTCTTTTAAAAGATAGTCGAATACTACGTTAAAGAGGAAAGGGCTTAGTATGCTTCCTTGATGCACTCCGACATTAACTGGAAATTCTCTCGTTAGTCCAGCAGAGCTTTTAACCGCAGTTTTCACGTTTCCGTACATGTCTTGTATTATTCTAACATACGTTCCCGGTACGTTTTGAGACCTCAGCGCGGCCCATATGAGATCCCTAGGCACTCGATCGAATGCTTTCTCGAGGTCGATAAATACCATGTGTAAATCCTTAGACGAATCTCGGTGCTTTCCATTATTATTCGTAGGCTTTGGATAGCGTCCACCGTCGATCTTCCTTCAACAAATCCACACTGGCTATTATCGAGCTTTATTATTTGCCGAAGACGTTCGTTTAAGACTCTTTCGACGATTTTCATTGTGTGTGACATAAGCTTGATTGAACGGTAGTTGTTGCATTCTCGAGTGTCGCCTTTTCCTTTGTATAATGGAACCAAGAAGAAGAACATTGTTTGTCCGATACTCCAGAAAGGAGACCCTACAAGAGACCTACAGAGGCATTACTCTTCTCAACGTCGCATACAATATCTTGTATGCCGTATTGTGTGAACGCCTGAAGCCGTTCGTCAAAAACCTGATAGGTCCATATCAGTGTGGCTTCAAGCCAGAAAGGTTCACCATGGATCAATTGTTCACACTACGTCAGATTTTTAAGAAAACCTATGAGCTTCAGATCGATACACACCACCTATTTATTGATTTTAAGGACGCGTATCTATACAGCGTATATACAGAGCAATGCCTAGTTTTGTTATGTCTAGTTAATATGGAGAATGCAGGCTGCTCCTGTTAATCCAAACAGACAACCAACGCCGGCGTCACGGAAAAAATGTCACGCTCTACAGATATAACTTAGAGATAGTTAAGGACTTCGTTTACCTAGGCGCCGCCATCAATTCAGACCATGACAAACGAAGAGAAACCCTTGCTAATCGCTGTCTCTTTTGGCTAAGACGGCAATTGACTAGCAAAGCTATTTGTAGAACAACAAAAGTGGCCCAATTAGATATCTTAATAATCCCAGCCCTGCTCTACGGCGCAGAGACATAAACAATGGATGATGGTGCACATGGCTGCTTTGAGAAAAAAAGTGAAGGGGGAGATACAACTATCAACTGTATGGGGTGTACAGCGACATCGACCTAGCCAGGGGAGTGAAAATAGGATGACTGAAATGGCTGAGTTATGAAGAGCGGATTGACCTCAACGCTCCGGTCTGAAAAGTCTTCGAATCTGCCTCCGAAGGACAGATCTCAACCAACTTAGCGTGCGAGACTGGAGGCAGCTAGCGAAGGATCGAGCTGGCTGGAGACTCTTGTTGTTTGTTAAATGTCTCAATCCACAATCTGGTGGCCTAAATCATTCAAATGATGGTGTCAGAAATCATCTAACGTGATATAAACGGGCTTTCACTTTTAACTTTTCTGTCACCAACCCGACAAGACCTGAGCGGGTTGTGCTTTATTTGAAACATGCTTATGCGTTGAAGTTCACCCACCGGTGCCTTCATAGGTTTAGTTTAACTTGCCTCCTTTCTTCACATATACCTGCGATCAGCTTTAGCAGCCCCAAACCCCGTCTACTTAGTCCTACACTCGACAACATCAGAAGAGTCCCTCTGCCATATAAACGCGTGCTTTGAAGAAAAAACGCTTGTCAGGGGTTCCAAGGTAACACGAGATAAGAAAGAGCGGGTGGGCCAGAAAATGCATACACATATAGGTATACATCTAGTTAAACACCGTACAGATCAGGTGAGATGTTAGGTGATTGGAAAGCATTAAAACAGTTTTTGTCTTATGCGCATTTATGGTGCGCAAACGTGGCAACCAAACGATTCAAAACGAAGTACAATGGCAGTTAGTAAAATTAAATCTTAAATAAATCGCACGTTTATTATAATGGATTTGGGCTTTGTTATAATTGTGTGTGCATTCGTATCTAGCAATGATTCCACAACTTCATCTAGTACTCGTATCTTATTTCATTGTCAAGATTCGTTCAACATTCAATCAAACATAATTCAACCATCAGTCCATCATCATAAATAACAAAATTCATTAACGTTTTTTTTCCACTTTTTCCACAACAAATTATTCAAAACGAATTGGAAAATGAAAAAGTGATCAGCAGAAGGGAAGACCTTTCAGAAAACCCCACACAACAACTGTGTATACATAAACACTTAGAACAAGATCTTTATCAGACTCTGGGTCTTGCTGTGTTAAAAATTAAGAATCCAGAAGAGGAAGAAGAAGTGAGAATGTATCCAAAAACGAAAGAAAAATAAGAAAGAGAAACCAGTAAACATAACACAAATAATAAAAATAAATAATTCACGACTCCCGTGATAAAATTCCCCATCAACTCGAAACTCACCGGCGTCCTTTCTCCTAGTAGACTCTTCAGACAGAAAAGATACACGCTCTCAAGTGGTGTACAGACAGTCACACTGTTAAGCTGTAGCATGCATGCAGGCCTCGAGGCATAGATAATGCTATCAGACATACATATAATGACAACATGCCCTGAAGAGAACCTACTTGAATGAATCCATGGTTATGTATTCTTTGTGTGTACTCGGGACCACTTTACGATCCGGGATTCCTATACTTATTCCTATTCCGATTTCAATTCTGAATCTGATTCTGAATCGTATTTCGATCTACAATTCTATTGAGCAAATCAAAAACCAAGGCGAAGCCAGACATTGTGGCGTGACTGAAGAGCAAGACGAAGGAATCTATCAAAGATAAAAACGAATTAACAGCAACAACAACGCAAACAGAATGCCACAATGCCATTCTACCATTTGATCCCCTAAATACCTGCCAGACAGAATGACGCCAAAGATACCGCGCATGTCTTCGTATTCTTCGACGTCAACGTCGTCGTCGTCGTCGCCGTCGCCTTTGTCGATCAGTTGGTTGGACGACCAATCCGATAGCGTCCGCTGTACAGGAAAAGATACGAACTCGAGAAACTTAGGATCGAACCAACTGCCGGTGAGTCTGCTTCGACTGTTTTTAATTCTTCGTTTTTTTTTGGTTTTTTTTTTTTTGGTTTCTGTCATGTTTGTTGTATACGGGGTATACGATGGCGACGACGATAACGACTGGCAACCATGGAACGGATGAGTGAATATCCCACTTCTCGCCAGCGGAACAGCCAGAAGGTCTTGGCATCGGCGGGAGGAATAATCGATGGTGCGGCATCAGCCAAATGTGGTTTTAAGTCATTTTTGTCTTAAACTCTTTAAGGATATCTTCTTGGCACTTTTTTTTTTTGTGCTGCTGCGGTTGTTGGATCTCGTTTGATCATCTCCATGTTGCCTATTACCTTAGTCTTAGCTTTAACTTTGGCCATTGCCAGCTCGACGATTTTGAGGCTCTTTTTCGTTTGTATTCGTTTTTTTTTTCTCTTAAATCTATGGTGGAATGTTTGTGGCGTTGGTGGGTTTTTATCATCTTTAAGGCAAGCATTCCATGAAGTTATTTCGTAGTATCTCATAAATTTTCACTTGCCCCTCTGTCAGATGGGAAGTGGAGGAACAACAAGGACTAATGAAACCAGTTCCGGTGGTTAATGCAAGTTTTTCATTCTTTTTGGCATGTCTTAAGTGTGCAGTCAACCTTCTTGCGGAATCCTATTCCATGGGATAAATGATTGTCCTTAGAGAATTTACAAGACTTGAACAAAGTGTGTGCCGCAAAAAAAACACCTGGTTATGATCTTGGAGGAGAGCTGGAAATTGAATTGTTTTCACACAAACATGTCAGAGTGATGTTGGATTACAAGTTTGTGCGTTTCTGCTTGTAGTACACGTTTTATGCTAATGAAATGCGTGGAATGCTTGTCGAAGCTCACAGATGTGGCAGACACTCGTCTGCTTGCTTGAAGCTTACACCTGTCGTTAACTAATTAAAGAATTTATTGTGTAATTTGCTAAGGAGTGGTGCTTGTATAAATGACAGTTATTATTGTTGACTACATGAATAACATTAACAACTATTTCTGACTGAGTTTTAGCTCAACGTAATTGCAAATACTTTAGCCAGTGATGAATTGTGGAAGAGTTTTGTCGGGGAAAAGAATTATAGCAAGTTCTGAGACCGTTAAAGGCTATATAACAATAGTATGATTAAAGAGGCTGAGGAAAATCCAGTCAAGGTTATGTTGCCATTAATAGAAGCCGATCAGTGCAAGCACGTGAACCTGAGAGCGAATATGGAACTCAGATAGAACTGTCATCAGCAAAAGAATTTTTTTTTGTTCTATCGGAACAGATTACTGAAACAAAGAACTAGTCCATTGTACTCCATGTGAGTTCCTCACAATATAGTGAAGACGCAACTTTTTCTAACAAAAATTTAAGTCTAACGTTGAAGTCTTCCAGAAAGACACTAGCGCTGCATCTTCAATCAGTTTGAGATCCTGTCAATGAAGTTTTGATGTAGTTGCATCATGTTCATAAGATCCAAGACATGAGATAGTCAGCTCCACCAAAGACGGAATCATTTTAAACGTAAAATTGCTTTGAGAGTGCAATGTGCAACCAATGATATGAATATTTAAGGAAGGCACATTCATCAATTCGTCTTGAGCGAAGCTAGGCATGCTATGAAAACCCCCATGCAGCTGAGACTGACTGTTCTTTAGAGTGTGGCGTAGACAATAGCTAAAGACAGCATCCAACATCCAAAATACAGTACATCCACATCATCCACGTAAGCATATGCATAGACATTAGAACAATTGAGCAAAGAGTCGACCAACATGCTCCATAGCAGTGACTGAATTCCGCCTTGTGGGCTACCCCAGCTAACCCCCGCAATCACACGTCCAATGTTGCATTACCGAAACACTCACAATGTCAATAAAAATGTTCGAAAGGACTCGCAATGTCGATATAAATGTCCAGTGCAACTTCCTTCACATATCTTCTGTGTTGGTTAGCATGATGCATCTTAGATAGAGGAGGCAGAATTTTCCAACCGGTAATTTTCTTAAAATATTGTACTTTTTGGATAATATTCAGTCGATTATTGTACATTCATGATAAAAGTTGGCCCGAGGCCAACATTGCGATAGATCAGGCGATAGTTTGAAATCCAGCAAATCTTTGCCTCTCACGATGCATTTGCTACAGCACCTAGGAGTTTTCTGAGCGTATGATGAGTCCCATCTTCCTTAGATCACAGTATTCAGTGAGTTGCTACCGCCTTTGATGGCGATGGCAATAACGAATTAAAGGGAAAATAAGCAGACAGAACGACGAATTTGTACCCTTCTCCGTTCGTTTCTCAGCGTATGTCCATAGCAACTAAATCTTGGTTGCAAAATTGTCGAAGTGTAAATTATGAGAGCGAGTTTGGCACAAAAAAAGTTCCCCGTCTTTCTGACCATTCGTCGTATAGTGGTATAAAACACCATCTAGAACCACACACGCATGTATTTCACACACATGGTTCCCTTATAAATATTTTAATAGGTTTTTTATACAATACAGAAAGTCTCTAGTGTTAGGGATGCAGAAGCAGACTTGGATTGTTGAAAATTCATATGAAAACATAAAATCAATAAGTACTGTATAATAAGTATCTCCTTTCTCATCTACACTCAGTTGAAAACAAACCGGAAATTACCCTTCCAAGGTGCAGATAGGACATGAGTAATGCCTAGGATAAATGGTCTCGACAGAAACATACATACGGCAAGCCGCGCCCTATCAATCAAAATTAACTAGCACTTTCTTTTCTAGATTTTTTATGAAGTCTGTGGATTTCTATTCGGTAATTGTGAAAAGTTGGTCGGTGACCATTCGAAGACATCCATTAATATAGATTTGCAGCTTCAACTTGTACTTGAAGTTATGGGGCATCCAGCGCGTGTGAGTTACCCTTTGTAAGGGTAGGGTAGGGCAGCTGCATTGTGGCTCTAGGCAGGCATTGCCGAAGTTAGTCACAAAACCGAAACACATTGGCAATCAGATACGGCTTTGAAGCATTCCGGTACAAGGTTGTACCTATTCCTCGAGAAACTTAAGATTATGCAGTATATGACATTTTTGATGAGATGAGATATTATTCATGCATGCGAAAGCGAAATACTCATCTTAATTCAAGATGCCCTAACCCTTCTCAAGATTGATGAACAACAACAAATAAAGTCGGGATCTGTACTTCAGGTATTGCTCAAAGGTCTTCACACTATTGTGGTGGTTAATGCTGGAGGATCCAGTAGGAGGTAGACTTAACTGTTCGTTATAGAATGTTAAGCCTATCACTCTTTAGCTTTATCCAATATTTCTTCCGCTACATCTAAATATTTCGCTACCGTATTCCGTTATATTTCCTTTCCTAAGTAGAACCATATAGGTCGTACGCCAGGTCATACGCAACCAGATTCGTTTCTTAGTAGCAACGGATAGTAAAATGATCGATCTTACCAACCTTAAGTCATAGAAGATGAATATAATCTTTGAAGATATAAACAAATATTTTGTCGATAATTACAGTCATCTATTTGTAATAGCACCGTTTTCCGAATCACAATTATACACCTCTCCTGGAAATTCTGCTACCGCATGTGATGTTTATGGCTGCTCTTTCAACAACAAAAATAAATTTCGCAACTCATCGAAGTCTCTGCATGAGTTTCTAGTAAAAATCCATACTTAAATATTTCTTTAGAATATTAGGAGCTACTGTAATTGTCCGAATATTCGAGTACTTGCGAATACATATGAGATCCGAAATTTACTGAAAATGTAAATGTAATCCGAATGCTCACCCACTAACACTGTAGCTGTGCATATATAAATAAACGAGTATCTATGAGTACACAAGTATTACTTCAACGAGTTCCCGGTCTGTTTTATCAATCATTGTGTACTTAAGTTTTGTGTATCTTTTATTATCGTTTGGATAAATAAAGCAGCTGCAATTCTTACTCATCGTTTGTTGGGTTAAAGATACAAAGCTTCATGCAAATATGAATCAACACAATTGCAAACACAGATGTTGATGTTCCGAAATGGCTTTTGCTATCGAAAGTTTCAGAATCGTATCTCGTAGCTTCGGTTTGCCCTTACGTTTAACCTCAGTTTGTAAAAAGACACTAACTATATCGGCGCAATAGTAATTTTAGACAACGAAGAGTGTTGTTGGCGATTTAAAGTAGGCAAGTCAATGTTATGAAATCTAATGGCAGATAATTTAAGCTAATCACGTTTCAGGCGTATCTTTTAATTGAGTTTTTGGTCGTCGGATTCAATGGCGCCAGTGATTATGATTTCAGCCATAGGATCTCAAATGACTATTGTAAAGAATGCATTCCACTTCAGGAAAATAGATATTTAATATTTATTTTGATGCGCAATGCTTAACTGTTTCTAATCGATATTGAATCTATCTTGAGCTATGAATGATGTAAAAGTTATGGCCTTAAGGTGGGTGGGTAGGTCTATGTCAATAGTGACCTTTTATGTGCTTGCATGCTATCAAGCTATTTTGTATTTTCATAGAAGGCATTGATGGACATACGTAGAAAATATTTTGTTTTTTAATTGACGCAAGGTGAGAATAGGAAATGCTACTGCGACAAAAGCCCTGTAACTTCAGTTCTGATTGACGAAAAGCAGTGCCAACACCAGTGTTAATGTGTTACAGTTACAGACTCCTAAAATTTAAATACCGATTTAACTCACAAAAGCGATAATTTGCAAGCAATCTAGCTGATTGAAACCTAAACACTGATTCAGGAGGTCAAAACCAACAAATCATTCAGGAATCTTTCAATTCTGATGGGTCCCTGATAACAGGTTCAGTATATTTGGCTGCACCTATGAAGAGAGTATTATAGAGGTTCAGCCTGTTAAGCCGAAAAAATAAAACTACTCTTTGCGGATTGACGTCCCATTGGAGATGTTTTGATCTCTTCACAGTTAACTGTTCATCTACTGAAAACTGGAAAACCACAAACAAGTCAACCTAGACTATAAGGACATTTGCGAATAGATTAAAACACACTAATTTTCAGATTAATTTGACCCCACCGAAGGGACAAATTATCTAGAATAAAAGCGCTTATAAAATCCGATGGCATTGAGTCAAAGGCAGAGACTGTCTGTAGCATGATTGGCTTAATTTCAAGGCTTCTCAAATCTATGATAAATATTAAAATTAGCTTACAACAAACAAATTGCAATTGCGCTGCTAGCCTGGCACAGTAACAATAGCTTTTACACCAAAAATCGGAAAAGATAACTATACACACACGTTCGAAGAGAGCCTAACTACTTTTGCTTTGAAGAACAGACATAACATAGGCGAACATTAATGCTGATGAGCAGAGCCTGGTTTGCGGCCAATATGTGATATTGGAGATTAACCGAGACAGCAGGGGTTATGGTGCATATTGGTCTACTCACTGCCTACTGCTTTCAATGGCTTACAAAACTGAGAAAGTTGAATGTTCTGACTAATTTAGTGCTGAACAGTAATACTGTTCATCCGTTTTTCCAATTTGAATATTGGGCTGTCACCTTAAACTAAACCGGAAACGTTACTTTGAAAACTTAAAAAGCGCTGTCGCTTACTTGGCAGTGTTGGAAGCTTTCAATAAGATATTGGGCTTGTTATCGAAGGGAGTTCTCTGGATCTACATACCTTTTATAAGACTACATACGAGTATATATGTTGTCTAAGGAATGCTTAACGAAAAATATTTATATTGCCTTCCCAGACTCCAATAAATGATTTATATTGACTGCAGAGGCTCTCTAGGTCGCTCTGACAAAGATTTATTAATAAATCTTCCTCATATTAGAAGAAGAAGATTAGTTTCATAGAGCTTTGCTAGTATCCTAGGTTAAAATGGAATATTGGTAAATAAAATCGCTATGAAAGATTTTCAGGACCTGAACTTGAGTTTCGGTCTGTTTTCTATGAAAGACTTGGAAAGTTTAGTGAAATAAAATAGCTTTGCAATACGTAGCTGTGTGCATTACCCCACTCGCAACCTCAAGGGTGTGGGAATATGAGAGCTGCCTTTGCCACACTAAGGGTTCATACACCATCCCATCATTTTAACACTTAAATTAATCTTGACAAATCCCTTTTAACTTCACTTTCAAATATTATATGTCGAGGCGAGGTAGATAATTGGAATGTCATTATAAATGTTCAGTTTGTATGCAGTCAATGGCAAGAGTTATATACGAGTACTTAGATTACCTCGAAATAAATTGTCAGCTTAACATTAATAAAGCATTTGTAATTGCTGAAAATATATTACACTTATTTCTTGCTTCGAATCGAATTTGCTTTTTACTGGCTTTACGAGAAAAATAATATTTTATTTCTTCAAACGTTTGACAGTGCCAACCAAAACCTAAACTGGATGGCTTAAATGAGTTTTCACTTAAAAAGTTTTTTTTTTTTGCAAATATGACTTCAGGTAAAACCTGTGTGGCTCACATGTTTGTAAGAACTGTCATGCCTACTTATTACGCCTGTCAAATGTTGTGCAAAATAGGTTATCAATCCAGTTGTGTAAACATCTAAAAGACAACACTTATCGGCACTGATTACAGGTCAGTAAATATGTGTAGATACATACGAGTTCCTGTAGTATAAATATCTAAGTTGATATTCACTGACTGGTAGCATTGAACTGTGTATCAGGCGAGGCAATTAGAGTTTGATGAATCACCGGCTAAATTCGAACAACGCCAATGAAAGGGGCATACTAATTTTAATAGAAAACCAAAGAGCGTTGGCTTAGGAGGTTTAAATTGACAACTGAAATCCTACCTCATAGTGTGTACTCTAATTTTATTGTCCCAAAGCAAACAAAATCAATCTTTTATTTGCAATAATTTATCCACATTCGTTCCATATACTTGGTAATCAATGCAGCTTATTGCCTGAGCTGTCATAAACAACCTATTTGTCTGCCTCCGCAAATTTTTTTCGTATTTTCCAGCAGTAGTGCTAAATACCTTTATAGCGGCTTTTTGACAAGGCAAAGACTTGAGCATGCTTTAGAAAGTTGGCTACTAGCCAAATCCCACAGCAAATACCATTTATCATTGCCTCTCTTAAGCTGTCACCTTTGGTGTGTGGCTATGACTTGCTACGCCACTATAACCTAAAACTCCGTCATCATTATTCAATCGCGACACGATCATAAATTTTCCCTTGAATTATGTCAGCGCAATTTGAAATAAAAATTACACACTCACACGAATCCGATCCGCAAAAATTACTATATCAGTTCCACAAACTTAAAAAAAAAACAAAAAACAAAAAAAAACACTAATCATTATCTCTCGTAGTCGTATTGTCTCATTATCAATGGTAAATTGTCACAGCCCCAAGTAGCGATATTGACCTTTATGTTGGCTCGTAAAAATCTCCATACAGCGTCTAACCAATGGTTATAATGACGGAGGCAAACCGCATCCGTGTCTGTACTGTACCTCCTCCTTGGTATACTCGTACGTGTAGATGCAATTAAGTCTCATCACACTCAAACCGAAGACATAATTGAAGACGAAATTGAAAGCGCCATTTCTAATTAAATGAGTCAATAAACTCACGATGTACTGGTATAGCTTGGAGGCGCCTAGCACACCACCAGAATTCCCTGGTAGCTTCTGAGCCTAAACGCAGAAAATTGCATCTGATCATTCATATTTTTATGAGCTGGTGTTTGTTTTTTGTATATTTGTTTAATTGCAATGTAACGACAGACTTAATAGGTCGCCAAGTACGTGGTCTACATTCAAGAAGAATACGAAGATAACAGTCACAAGAGAGAGGACGAGAGATGGGCTTGTGATTGAGTAAACAATCTAAAGCAGCACTTTAGACTGAAGCTCTTGGAGTGGAATGAACGCTGATGCGGGTGGAACAAATTTTATTTCGGTTTAACGAGTAAGTGTATGTATTGCTTTGTTGAACATTTCAAAATAATTATTCATGTTCAGGTTATGACACTTGTCCTAATTGGAGGAGAATTCAGGACGATCATCAAAACTAACCAGGCTACTAAAATGGAGATGGTGGCAAATAAAACCTGAATAAATCAACAGCAACTTCTATTTCCCCAAACTTAGTAACAAACTTTCAAATATTCGGAACTTTCGCTCAACGAGTTCCGGAAAGAGTATACTCCTCCAGTTGTGATATGCCATGCAAATAGGCCCTAACAATTGTACAAGACCATGTCAGCCGTGGTCCCCCTGAAACTATTTGTTAACGATGTGATTGGCTTCAATCAACCTAAACTAACTCTTATACAGTCAGGGGCTGTCGCACAATGCTCAAAGCATTATGCATTCAGAACCGGGTGAGACTGTACTGGGCGCCAGGACACTGCTGCATAGGGAGATATGAACAAGCGGATGATAACAGCGTGGTTGACAACATCAAACCATCCGTCTACACAGTAAGAAAAACCATAAAGACTGCCAACATAAGGAAATAGGCTCTATTGCCAATTCTTGACGATCTTAGGAGTTAATTCAACTAAACAGGAACAAGCTTAGAACATTAATAGGAATCCTGATCTCCCGTTGAATGACGCAAGTAGACTCAAATTGTCAGATTTTTTTTTTTTATAATTTACGCGCGCCTCAAGGGGGTTATGATACCCTTTTACTGTTGCCATGGCGCGGGCGGAAAGATAGAAGGAGGAGAAAGGAAAGCATTATTGTGATGTAGTGGTTTGAAACACAGGTATATTTGGTTTCGATATTGACCCTCCAGGGGTGGGTGGCCGAATAGGACGGAGACTTTTTTTTCTTCAATAGGATGATTCAGGTTATCAATTTTAACGGTTGTTTTGTGCTTGAAACTCTATGGACATTTGTAGATTCAGCTGCGATTTGCAAGCGGTTGAGGATATAACAAACATACTGTATGAATGTGAGGCAATATCGCGTATCCCAAGGAAATTCTTAGGAAAATACTCTTCGAAAACTTACAGGAAATAGATGGCACGGATTTCAAAGGCCTTCTTCGCTTTTACAAAGAAATTGGGTTTTTACCAGAGAGATTGTGTAGGTTTTTGCCCTTTAAAGTTTAATTCAACTGGTTCCACAGGCATCGTGATGGTCCCGTTTTTTTGGCTAGTGATGTGTTTTATGGCACACCCTGTTAAACCTAACCTAACATGAGGCCACAATTAATCATATAGTCAAACAAAAAAGAGTGTATGATGTCAGCGAGAAAGCTGACGCAGTTAGGGGTGGTTTACCTCAGTTTCACTATCAACTCTGGGGATAATAAATCGACAGAAATCAAACGAAAAACTACACTTCACATCGCTGTTTATTGTTCTGAAACGACAATTTAACCAATAAGACCGTTTGAGTCTGATTTTTGTTTTCGTAAAATTTATATTAAAACATTACTGAGAGAATCCGTTCAATAGTTTAAGAATACATTTTCACACGAGTCAAATATCCTTAATTTGAGCTACTACCTGAACTCATTTTGAACACAATTCAACTACAACACTAGATACAACTTCTTATTATTGCTCGATATTTTATCTAGTCTTTCTGTAGAATTTATGCAATTAGACTATCTGATTTTTGCAGCATATTTTTGACCGAATTTACAACCATCCACCCATATTTTTACTGGGTTTAAAGGCACATGGTTGTTCCGAGCACTATACTGCTAGAAAAGGCTGAATTTCAAAATGACCACGTAATGTGGAAAATTCGAGGGACTAAATCAGCGCTCGCGTCGATAGCATGACAGAAGAATTTTTGAGCTTTCGCCAATTGAGCGAAAATCTTGCAACAATCCACATAAAGGCTCAATTTGCTAACATACGCATGATGTGCGCCCTTGGCCCCATAGAAGAAATATTATAAATATTGGTTTTAATTGGCTTTCCTACTGGACGAAATGTCACTTAAGCAGTCATAAGGTTCCCTTGCCTCAATATTTACAAGAGATCGTGGGGGTTACCCGGTCATGAAACAGTTCACCAAATGTTCATGTTACGATCAATTTCAGTATTATTGATGTCTGAACTTTCTGAACGACTCATGTTCTGTGAGGGGATTAAACATTGAATATTAATTATCACAACGAACACTGAACAACTTCACAACATTGCAGATAGCTTACTTCTCAACCTTCCATAAGCACATTGACAACTTGAATTAAGTGCTATCACAAAAACTAGGAAACCCTCAAACATTCGAGCTATATGGACGAAAGATGGAAATAGTCAAGAGTCTCAACGAATTTGAAAATTCTTTTCGAGAAACCTATACAAAAATAATGTTAAAATGCTTTCGAACAGCAAGATTGGTTGTAAACATATTGCTTACTAACGAAGAACATATCACATCGAAGGCTATGTGAAGGAACAGAAATTAATACTATTGTATATGAGTGTCTCAGCAACTCTAGCGAATGCCTTAAAAAACGGTCAACATAAATGGATATATATCGGGCCTCCGTACTCGCCAGTACTCACTATACAGCTATGTAGCTTTTTTTGATATGCCACCTTCCGCATCTAAACTAAAATTGTATGGTTCAAGGTTTGAGCAATCTTATTGCGCATACAATTGTATGCTATTGAAGTCTTGTACTAGGTGGCGCCAAAGTAATGACTCTACCGAAAGTTGCTTTAATTTTTGCAAGTGCCGGCAACTGTCAATTCTACTTTCATATTTGTGAAGCAAACAAATTCAAAATACACATCAACAAGACACAAATCGCTATACTCCTAAGGAATGAGGAATGATTCGCCGGTGGTGTTGGAGCGGCGTGAATTTCGGCGCAGATTTCCTGGTCGTCCAACACCAACTAGCCAAACCCGCTCGCAGAATATCGTAGCTATGGTTAAAGATTCCGCAGAGGATATCGACCAGACGACGTGCCGCTCAATTGGGCGTCAATCTTTACAGAGAATTTTAGTGAAAGGCGTATTACATTCCCTTACAAAGTACAGACAATGCACTCTTTATGAGCGACGAGACTCATTTCCATCCCTGTGGATATGTGAAAAAAAAATTATAGCTTCTGGGGCACCGAAAATCCGCGTATAACCCACGAAGAGCCATTACATCTGCTCAACGTTACTGTTTGGTTTGCTGTTTAGGCTGGAGGCGTCATTACTGTGGTTGACGAGCCATGCTCAACGACTTTTTCTTTCTTCAACTGGATGAATTAGGACTGGAGAACATGTGATTTCAACAGGCTGGAGCCACAACCGAAATGCTGAGAGCTGCTTTCCCGAGTCGCCTAATCTCTCGTTTTGGCGATTTGCACTGGCCGGCAAGATGGCCTGATATAACCATTGCAGACACCTTTTTTTGGTTTTTTTTGAGGTCACGAATCTTTTTTCAACAAGCCTCAGACTTTTGAGGCCCTCAAAGAGAATATCTGTCAAGAATGCGATTAAATATCGCCGGAAGTTCTGTCAGGATTGCGGGAAAATGCCATAAATAGGGCCCGAATAGTCATTAATTCTGGCGGCGGCGAATAAATTCTGCAGATAGAATCAAAGGTGAAGTTGATCCTCTTTCGCAAGAATTAAGATAGAAGAGCCGAAAATAGGTTTAGCGGTCAACGAGGTCAAGACCAAGTATACGAGTATGTTGTCAAACAGAAAGGCTATCCAACACCGACGTCTCAGATGGAACATCACCTTCCACAGGTATAATTTTGAGGTAGTTATGGTCTTTGTTTACCCGGACTCCGCTTTCAATTCAGGCAATGACACCTGAGATGAGATCAAACGAAGGATTGCTCTACATAAGAACTTAAAAATCCTACACCTCTATGGCGCAGAGGCATGGACAGGAGAAAACAATTCTTGTGTGATTTTCGGTTCCGTCTGCATAGGAGATACAACGACGAACTGTAGGGACTATCAACTCACATCGACCTAGCCAGAAGAGTGAAGATCCAACGGATGAGATGGTTGGGTCATGTAGAGTGAATAGACACCAACGCTTCGGCCCGAAAAGTCTTGGAATCTGGCCCAAAGAGAGAGTGCAGTAAAGACTGCGGCTCAGGTGCCGCACTAAAGTAGAAGAAGACCTTAGCCAACTTAGCGTGCGAAACTGGAGGCAGCTAGCAAAATATCAAACTGTCTGGAGCCGCTTAGTTAGTAAGTAAAAATGCACATCGTGGCTTTACTCCATATCGGCTTAACCTCATTTATGGAACTATGGTGCTTATATTATTAGAACTGCAGCAAGGAGACTCTTCCGGATTTGCGTCATTCCTCAAAATAATATTTATTAAAAAACTTGAAAATATTTATTTATATTAAACTTGAATAATTTCCGCTTGTAATCATTAACTTGATTTCTTCTCAGGCGCACAACCATTTTTCTTCTTTTTCGTGTTGGAAATACATGGAATTGATCAACTTAAGTGAAAAATCATTTTAAAGAATGAGGCAAATTTCTATCTTCAAGCCTTTGATAATAAGCAAACTTACCACGAAACGGTTTTTGTCAGGAGGAATCATTGAGCCTCTTAATGTGAATGAATTGCGCTTCTGAACAACATTTCTGACCGAGTCATTTCTCGAAGTGACCACCCGAGATAGTGTGAGTAAAGACCACGAAAGAAAAAGCTATTCTATTGAAGTCTATTGAAGTACTCAGAGCCTTCTTCCGGGCTGCTATCGCAAATAGCGAAAATATGAGAGGAAATACCTGGAGGTGCAAAACAGACTGCGAGCGTATAAGGCTTATATTGCATCTTATTGTTAATGGTAACTATTTTCCTCTTAACTTAAATAAAATTAAAATTTCATTTTGTAGAAAATACTTATTTTGTTGATAAACTCAAATTAAACCTCTTATTGGAAAAAATACTTGTAAAACCAGGAACTTTCAATGGTGCCCCGGTGGTCTACACCACTCTTCTATACTCATTGTGCATGTCAGAAGCCTTTTGAGTAAGAAATATTCAAAAAGAAATTGTGTCATATCAGAACGTTTGAGTATTTTTGTCTCTACAACTTAAGAACAAACTAACGCTACCCGAATAGTTTAAGTCATCAGTATATCTGTATCCCAATCCATGAAGTCTTCACATAGTAACTTCCGTGACAAACCAAAAACAAGATTCGTTCTACCAAAAGGCTTGACACGTTATTAAAAACTATTTTGGCTATTCATACTTTAAATAGATTCCCGCTACATTCCATAAGATGAACATAACAAAAATAAATCGTTAAAAAACACATTCATACAAGAAAAAATATTTAAAATATTCGGCGAATTTTAATAAAAAATATATTAGAAAATAAACCTTTCACAAAAGTCCACGAAAAAATATTATTTTGATTTTTTTTATTTATGTATACGTAGATCTGTTTGTGTACAATACCTTTTATATTTATTTTAATTAATCAAAACTCATTGAATATTCAAAGCATTTCGTGAATTTTAATCCGAACAGTCAGCGATTATAGATAAAATTGTCAGCGCAAGATGTTTCAAAGCTATACTGCAAAATATTGTTTGGCAAACAAGCCTCAAACTTTGTAAGGCCTACGGATACAGTACACGGATATTCAAAGAAGTTATTCGCATATCATAAACTCCTTGAAGATAGTTTTCTTTTTTATTTTATTTTTTATTTCAAAAAACACCTGTTTGAATAAAACACTTTATTGTTTTTTTTTATCCGCTTTCGAAATCGATCCTTAAAGCACTCGAATATTTTTTTTTCACACAATTACTCAATAAAGCAAATAGTTAGAATTCAATTAAAATCTTTAAGATCCTCGAACACTAAATATATGGTAGATAAATACTTTCTTTCTAAGCACTAGATACAAGTATACGCATGATGTTATTCCACCCACAGTTCGCTTTTAGAGAGATATCAACCGTTCGCGTTGACTTCAAATTTTAGACTACTCTAGCGCTTAGTTGATTAGGTTATTGAGTTTGAAGCTTGAGCTTTTCTCTGTTTCTTTTCGTTTTGTATTTTTGTTTTTTTTTTTTTTCTTTTGATTTTTGTGTACCCGGTCCCAAGATACAAATACAAGAACCGCGCGCTGCGGCACCAGACGACAACGACAACGATGATGACGCGACGAAGATAGCCGGTTGTTCGGTTTTAGTAGATAGTGAAACGCTGATATTTCGGTTGATTCGATTCTGCTATTCGTGGTAAAGTGATTCAAACTTAGCTTATAGATAAAACGAGTAATGACAGCCTTAGCCTATTTATCTATGAACGCGCGCTTACTTGACACTGAATTCGAAAAACTACGAAAGACGATAAAGTTTTTGAGAAAACGATTAATAATCTGTCGCACTGTTTACTATGTATATAACTCGCATGGGAGACGGACAAATTATGACTAAAAGATGCAACTACCATCAGCGGTATTTTGAGCCATCGCGTTGTACCATATCATCATCATACCGACCAAATCAACTGACCGTATTCATACACAACAACACCGCAACTACTACTCTGGTGTTATATCTGAGAGTCTATACGATACATGAAGACGTACTTTTTATTTACCATTGCATGAATACTCTGTCCATATGACTATAAGATACAACCAACCCAAGAGTAACTCTTGCATACATATATACATGTCTGAACTCTCTTGGTTTTCAAATAGAAAATGCACCCATACACCCACACAGTTAAAAAAGATAGTGAAATTCAAATCTGTTGGATTCGAGCCCAAAAAGAAAAACAAACAAACTCTCAAATCGATGTAGTTATATGCGGAGATACGAGTATATTATGCATGTATATATGTAAATGCATATAGTATAAAGGTGTTTGTTAGCCTGGGGATGATGGACGGGGACCTGTGGTCAGTGCAGTGCATGCTTGCGTGAGAAGAACCAGCAGCACAAAAATGTATCTCTCGACAGCAACAAGTTTGAAGTGTGAAATTTCTCATACACTCTGTTGCCGCTTCACACTTGCTTTGCTGTGTAGATACATTCCTCTATGTTGCGAGGCATTCTGGTGAAGCTACACTTGAGAATTTTAGTTTTTTACAACATAACACGTACGAGTATAACAGTTGTATTGGTTTTAGTAATTTTAAAATGAAAGAGTTTGATTTGCTCGTGTAAAGTGGTACTCGATGAGATAAACTTATACCAATATGGGTTTATATCCCTACTAAGAAGGGATAACTGGGTCACACTCTTGACTGCTGGAGTAAGTTACGCTTTGTATCATTCAAACTTATTTTAAAGCTTGGTCTCTAATCCGCAAAACATATTCAAGATAGCACGAATTTGTTGGTTCTGATCATCAGCCAACTTAGCTTGCTTTTTATCTTGTAACGGGTAAATTTCTTATCACATAGACTCTACCTAACACAAGTCAAACAACACGTTAGCATTATGCGCGAGCTGAAGGAGTTGCACCGCCTATAAGTGAAAGTATGGCGAAAGATATGAACTTGTCAATTAGTCATTGATTATAAAAGTTTGATTTTTGTCCGTCCACTGTATAGAAACATGTTACGAAACTATTTCGGCCTACACCCATATTACTTTAGGGGAAAGTTCACGTTTGGCTTCTTGAACAGTTTAAAGTGGACCCATTTTTTATTAAAATATCCTGATTGGTGGTTAGCACACCTTTGGCTTTATGGCAAAATTGTGATTTCTGGGGTGAGGCGAAGTGCATTATTTGTTATGGTCTTGATGTTACAGTTAATATCTTTTGTATCGCTAGAATTCGTACTGTTCATGGAAACATTGACTTACTCGTGATTCAACGCAAGCATTGCAAAATGAACCCGAAAATTGATCATCGAGATCTTGCAATTTGACGCCAATTAACTACTTCTTGTGGACCTAAGTATGATAAATGCTTATAAAACGGAAACTATCCAGGCCCTAGAAACTAAGTCCCTTAGTACTCTACAGATAAGCACAAAGCTATTTGACTTAATTCGTGTTCAAATGAAGATTAACTCCACTTCTAGACTGGCATCGGGATACATACCAAAATACTAGCAAACGGTATAAATAGCTTTAATACTGAAAATATGACTACTCGCTCGCCCAGAGATATACGAGTAGACTTATCAGTCAGTGACTGAGTCTTGAGAACAAAGTGTATCTATCTATTAGGAAAATATATCGATCCTTCGGGAGGCTAAAGAAGCTAATAAACCCTTCCGAAATAAATCAAAATATAACACAGCATACAAGGAGTACATTGGATTAGTTCAATGTCCAAATGTTCTGTTCTGTAGAAAAAACAGAACATCTCATTGCAACAGCAGTAACCACTGACTTTATTTTTATTGTGCCAAATTGAGGGCAAAACCATGTCATAGTTTTAATAGTGAGCCAACGATCAACATATTGTAAAATGTTTATGTGGGTTGAACTCAATCAAAACCAAAATACAAGAACATCAATCTGCTTTTCAATTCAATCTATTGTATAACTTTCATTCACTAATATACAAATTTATTATATCTTTTAGTTGATCCATTGTAACATTACTCTTAGTTCACGGTTCGAATTCAAACGCACCCTGTTCGACGTTGTTCCTAGCTATTTTTCGAGAATTTTCTGTCCATTAATAATTGTTAAAAAAAATTCACTATTCACCCATTGACTTAGTGCTCTCGGCCGAGTGAACTTTAGCATGCATTTGCATGCTTGCAGACCTGATGGACAAATGCACTCAGACGTAAAAAAAGAGTCCCTCAGAGGGAGGTGCAGGCATTTAATAAATTCACTGCTCAGCGAATGAAATGTTAAAGTTTGTGAATATTTGCTAGTTCATATTCGCAGTTTCCTAAGCTGTGAATGGAACTTTAAGTCACATTCTCGCAGCCTTTTTTGTATTTATGTTCTTATCCCTGTCAATATAGTACTTCCAATATCCTCCAATCATGTTATTCATCGCAATCTCGACAGTTCCTTGAGATTAACAAAAAGGTGCACATTTCATCATCTTCCCCCGCCCTTAATTTCGTTGCATAAACTGGACGTGTATCAAATTCGAATTTAATAAGAAAGTGAATGAAAAAATAAATCTATCCACTTTTTATTAACAAATATTTTTTTTTCCAATCTATGTTTTTAAAACTATTATTTATAATTCAAACTTACATCTAGAATTTAATATTTGACACCTTTCCACCAGTTCCAGTTTTGACATCTTTTCACCGATATCGACATCCACGACAGTTGCACAGCTGCCAAAAGGTCATTGTGGGTAGTTGGTCTACAAGTAGCAACAGCTTTCTTGACGTAGCACCAAAGATTCTTAATTGGGTTGAGCTCTAAGGACTATGAATGCCATTTCAATGCATTGACGCAAGAAATCACTGCTTAACAAGTGTGCTAGTGTACTTTGGGTCATTGAAAGATCCATATCAATGCCATTTCCTCCTCAGCATATGACTTCCTTCAAGATTTATACGTATAGATGCTGATCCATAATTTATTTAATACGGTAAATAAAATATAAACATGCCCAAACCATGATGCTGGATCCTCCATGCTTTATGGTTTTCATAGTAGGAGTTCTAAAAAACAGTCAATACAAAACAAAACTGCTAAAAATTATTTTCGGGCTTCCACTTCTTTTATATTGACGGCAGCTGTTTATATAGGTACATATAGCCCTGTTGTCAGTAATCAATTCAAATTTTCTCACAAACAGATATTAGTAGAATTTTCGCACGTCATAATTAATAGCGCAGGTTTCCTTATCGGTTTGGCCATATCGGAACTAAAGCATATACGAGTATAATATTTGTGACGCACATTGAATGGGCCTATCTAATGGGCCATTTATATGACGTGATACCGCCCCCTGCCCCGTAAGGGCATACGTCAGCTTTCAAAATCGCAGAAAATTTTAAGTCACAATGTGTGGCAATAGTACCAGTTAGTATTTGTTTTTAAGCTTCCACAAAGCCTCTCAAATAAAATGATCTTTTTTTAAAAAAAGGCCTCTTAAATGTAAGGATTATTGTATCATGCTTCAATTTTGAATAAGTTGATCACAGTAATTAATAGATCAATCGAATTCAGGAACTTCGTCATCATTCGCCTTACATTTTGCACGGCACCGACCCTTGTATGATATTTCCTTTGCCAATCCCATGTTTATCACTTACGTAACCCAAACAACCAATTGCTTTTTAATTAACTCTGATATGTTCTAGTACGAGTATACGTATGGAGATCTCTTTTATTCCAACAACACCATTTTTATAGAACGCTCCATTTTGCGGATGCAACTAATGATTATTACAAAGACAAAGTTTAAAAAAAATTTTATTTTATTTAAGTTGAATTTATTTTATTTAATATATAAACTGAGACTAACTTGAACAGAGTGTTGGCAAAACACAACTTAAAAATTACAGTATGAAAATGTGCAACGAATTTGGAAATATACAATTTGGAACAATGGGTAATACAATGTACGAGTGTGGGAATATGTATGTTAACGGTGATTCTGTTAGACTCCAACAGTTGGAGGGATTTTTTAAAATAAAAATTAAGAACAATCAAAAAGTTCACTTTAATTGGGTGATCTTCATAATCATACAAAAGAACCATTCTTAACATTTTTGTTTCGAAGACTATTTCCTTCAAATTTTGACTACTTTTCGATGACGCGTAGGAGCATTACGAATGGTGTTTGACCTAATTCTCGAATAATGTTGGCCTCCAATACGTCAATCGTAGCCGACGTATCCATGTAGACTTTAGACTCTACGTAGCACCAAAGGAAAAAGTCTAGAAGTATTATGTCAAATGATCTAGGCGGTCAATTCACCGGGCCAAAGCATGAAATTAACCTAATCGTTCTCGCAATAAATCTATAGTTTCACAGGATGTGCGGCAATTAGCACCGTTTTGTTGGAACCGAACGTCGTCGAGACTACGAGCTTCATTCTCTTTACCAGCGCTACCTTAACAGCTTGCAACTCAACCTTATAAGCGACTCTAGGTGATTTTTCAATTTGTAAACTAAAAAAGAAAATCCATTTGTTACCCTTTTCCCTTTTTTTTAATAACAAGTCATCAACCGATCCACTCACCATTGCTCACTTACCATATTTGCCACATTTTTTAAATCAATCCATTTGTAACGATTCCTTTGTACCAGATCCATCTTATTTTGATTACCTACTAAACTTCATCAATGGCCCATTTCTCTCATATATCTTGGACCCGTGTCCCATCGAATATAAGTTACACTAACTAAATGACGGTGCAGATGGTCTCCATGCCAAATTTCTTTAAAAAATGTTGCTCTTCTATTTCCCTTCCCCTTTCAATTCTCTTTCATCTATCAAAGGATCAAAGAATGATATACCCAACTATAGACCCATCATTAAACTCTCCCGTATACCCAAACTCTTCGAAAGTATTTTGTATGAAGCCCTAAGCTTCCAATGCAAATTACTTATCTCCCCTAGAAATTATGGTTACTGAAGAGCAGATCAACCACCACAAACTTCGTTGAATTCGTATCCTTTGCCGTCTCAGTCCTAAAGAATGGTAATGAGGGCGATATAATTGCAAAGCCGTCGATAAGATCTCCCATCGATTAATACTCTTAAAATTGTCTGATCTCGGCTTTGAAGCCATACTGTTAAAATGGATATCCTCTTAACTGGATGGATATCCTCTTACAGTGCTCATTTTATGTGAGGCCATTCGGCTCCATTTTCCGCCATCTCTGGAGTTCCACAGGGCAGCCATTTAGGTCCTCTTCTTTTTATATTAATTAAATATAAACGATCTCGATAGGATCATCAAACACTCGTCTGTCTCCATTTACACCGACGATACCACATTTTTCAAAACCATATCTTTACCCCATGACTTCTTGAAGGAGTAAAGAGTCATGAAGAGAAGAAATTGTTTTGGAGAACTTGGTGTCGTCAGTATATATGGATAGGTTACAGTGTTTAATAATTTTATCAAGAACGTTTATTGTTAAGATGAAAACACCAGAAGTGGCTAGAAATAGGGTTGAGACGGTTGACCTAAAACGAACGCTGTAATAAAGGTTTTCCAGATAAAAAGATATCCATTTTAATAATATGGTGTCAAAGCCGGGAAAAGACAAATTGACCAAGATCAATTGATGAGATGCTTTATTAAAGACTTTAGCGAAATCTGTGGCAATAACATCGATTTCTTTGTAATTTTCTAGGGCTAAAAACGCAAGCGACACAAATTCAACTAAATTTGTAGTAGTTGATCTACGAGTACCTTTCATTAATCCATGCTGACTGAGGGATATACGGTACATTGAAAGCTTAGAGTGTCATATAAAATACTTTCAAATATTTTAGGTAAATGAGAAAGTTTCGCAAGTAGACGGTAATTAGTTACTTCATTCTTTGATCCCTTTTTATGAACTGGGGTTATGAAAGAGGTCTTACAAACCTGAGGAAATTTCCCTTGTGTGAGGGGTAGATGAAAAAGGAAAGAAAGTAGGGAAGAAAGATTGGAGGCACAGTTTTTAAAAAATATTGCGCCCAGATGGGCTGTTCTAGGTAAAAATTCATAACTTAATGATGAATTTTGCAACTTTATTTCGATTAGAGTAGGATCAGAAGTTGAAGAGAGAGAGGGGCCAATAGAGAAATTGGGAAGGTAGTTAAAATATATGTGGTCAGGTACAAAAAGTTATTTGCATATGATTGTTTTAAAAAGGTTGCAAAGTAGTTGGGAAGAGTATAGAAATCATTGGAAGATATTTTATTGTACGAATTGATTAAAATACTTAGGATAGTTGATAAGGTTGGTCTGCGCAGTGTCAAGAAAACGTTGATAGAGCTGGGTCAATTTGAGATTGATCCCGAAATTGGTTTCGAACCATCCACGAAAATTCGACAATAATGGTGTCCTGACTCAAATTATCGTCGAAACCATTCATGGGCACTGGCAAAATTAATTTTGAAATTTAATATTAAGTAACAGAAGATCTGGTATCATTGCATTAGACGTATAACAATAAGTTCAGGGTTAAAGAACAGTCACCGTGCAAGGTCATCAAAACTCTAGAGCAGAGTCAGTCGTATTTATAAAAGCCACGGTGCAGCCGAGACAGCCCTTTCCTTATATTTTGGTCGAAAGAGCAGTGGCATCAGATATTTTCTAGACAATTTTTTTCAACCATAATTGGTCTTATCATAGCTGTATAGATCCAAATGACCATCTACATCCACAATCCCTTTGATTCACCCATATACATATGATATCAATGTCGATGAGAATGCTCAGAGGGTACTCCTTCTTTTCAAGTAATCCTTCGACAATAGCCGGTCTCTCCGGGTTTTCAATATGAGTAGGCATTAGAAAAAGAATGCATTAGCAAGGTTTGTACTTCCTATGAAAAGTTTTACATTCTATCTAGGGCATTCCTGGTATGTTATTTCAAAGAATGCGTAGATTCTGCCCTTGGAGCAGAATCTTTTTTTTCTCGGTGACCAATTTCAGTCACCGTAATAATAGTTCCATCAGTAATAAAAAGTTTCATCATTTATCACCCGGATCAATGTCATCCACGTCTTCAAATAAAATGATCGTTGACTTTTGAAAGTGTAAGTGATATTGTATCTTTAAACGTCAGTTCCACAAGATTTTTAAAAAATTACAGGCCAGTGCAGCGTGAAGATGATACTAAACAGTGAATTTTTGTGGTGAATCTCATGAGTACCTTTTGGGCTTCCCTCCCTTGAAAAACCATAGTTTTTCTTGATCGCAGACCCATTTAGCCAAAAAGGAACCCCGTCACTACTCACGATTTTTCGAAGAAAGTAATAACAGCCCAATCTGTGAACTCGATTGTAACTCCTGCACCATCTTGATTTTATGGAAATGAAGGCTGAGATCTTTTTGTAAATTTGTTGGCTTAACAAATAGACAAAAGTCAAATTGTTGCGATCGACGTCAATTGGACAAATTCGGATTCGTCCGAAGTCCTTTCGGTACGCACAATATGTTGACTTTACTTCGTGTAGTATGCATACGTATGTATGTACTCAGATTGTATGTGGTACGAAATTTATTTTCAGACAATTATGAAGAACAAAAATTTTCTGAAAGTTTCCACCAATTTTCAAAATAAGTTTAAATTATACGGAAGAGTTCTTCTGGTGTATGTAAATCTATTTATAATGACTTGTCAAACAACGGTGAACATAAATGTCAATTAAGTGTCAAAAATCACTCCAAAATACGAAAGTTATACTTATTGCGAAATGTGTCAATGAAAAATTAATTCACTGCACAGGACTCTGAAGGCGACTTAGGTGCATAGTTTAAGACTATGCACGATCGTTTTTCTCTTTACGATGTACATGTTGTATGATTCTAGCACAAAAAATCTACGAACCACACGGGCTTACAGTTTAAAGGGCCGCAAAAGAAAATAACAGCATTGTAAAATTGTCTATTACCTCAAAGCCTAATACAGGGCCATCCATCGGGGAATAACTGGGCCATAACTGGATGAATATTCGTTTTTAAGGAGTTTGCGGATTTTGTGAATAAACAGAATCTTTTATATAGCCCCTCAAAAAGAAAACCAACAGCGACAAATCACACGATCTTGGTGGCTATCTCATATCGATAAAACGCGAAATAACACGTCTTTGAAATTTTACTTGCAATACAGCCAAAACGGGTCATGTTGTGTAAGAAATGCCACCGTCTGGTTGACTTTCATATTCATATTTACGATTTGGGACCATAGAAATTTGGTTAACATTTGGCTACAGCGATTAGAATTGACTGTGATGGCTACACTTTCTTCATTTTCGAAGAAATATGGACCAATAACACCGTACAGTGACTTTTTGTAGATGTGACAGTAAAATGTGGATTTTAACTCCTCCATATGCTGAAACTTTGTTTGTTACGTGTCCATCGAGTGAAAAGTCAACCTAATCGCTAAAAAAAAGTATTATGTGGAAATTGGTCATTCAAACGCTATTGTTTAAGCACCCAATCGGCGTGTGTTGTACGCAGTCTGTGGTCAGCTGGCTTCTATTCGAAAGTAATTTGAACTCCATTAGGGGGTAGATGCAATACGCCGTAAGACTAGCATCTGCCATATTTTCTGTAGAACGTGGATTTCGATGAATAGGCATTAACACTTTTCTGACCGGTGACAAGTTAACTCGTTTTTTCATGCCCAAACGTTGTTGACCGATTACGAGTTAACTCGTCATTCCACTTGCATTATCTATTTCTATTTATGACACCCAGAGCGATATAGAATATTGCAAAACTTGGCGTATCGTGCTTGGTATTTCGATTTTTATCACAATTTTAGTATAATTCCAAAAATTTCAGCCATGACGGATCGTATCGGCGAAGAAATTTTCAATTATTCGCGGATAGTTTATCTGATTGTCTGAATGTTGTAGATTCCGATAGTGAAAATGATTTTGAAGATTGGAATTTGCAACTTTCAAAATTATGCGGGTGGAGGACAAAAACTACAAGAAACTATACTATCAGTCTTGCAGCAGTATTTTGATATTGGCATCGTTTACATGCCAAAATTAAAAAAAATAGAAATAGAAGTTTCTAAAAAACAATAATCTTTATTTTTAACAAATTTTTGAATTTTTTCAGGAACACCATCCATCATTTTTTTATGGTCCCATCTGTCACCTTTTTAGAGCTATTTTTCCAACATTTTTTGAATACAAGGGTATTTTTTGGTGGCCCTTAACTCTTTTTTGACCAGAGCCCAATATCTTTTAATTGGCCTAAGTTCTGGCGGAGAATTGGCTTCTCTGGGCACCACCAACGTTGTTTAGCCCATACCAATCCATCGCTCGATTTCCATAGAGACATGACGCAAGATCAGGCCAAAGTTCTCGGTGATTGTGGTAAAAAGGTCTTAAGCGCTTCTGCAGGCAATAATTAACATACATAAATTTCGCCATTTATTGAGCCAGTCGTTTGGCTTCTGAGCCCGTAAGAACAATCTGCTTGCCAAACAAGGATTTTTTTTGAAATTTCACTTTAGGTTGGGTTCGAAACTTTGCTTCAACATTTCCTCTACCTTTGGCGATATAGAATGTCTGACCTGGAAACTGGTTGAAATCAGCAAAAAACATACTATTCATCGTTAAAATGCATAAAAATTTGGTCAAAAAATTTTATTGCAAAAGTTTTTCCCCTTGTTTCGCATCCAAATTTTTTTTGGCGTTCCGATCTGGAGCCTTTTGGACTTAGTATGTTTTCAAGCCCATATTTCTCTTCACTTTATGGACTAAAAAATTTGCACATTCTGCTCTTTTGACAAATTACGTTCAGAAATGTTCGAATTTTTTTCAAGAAAGCTCAAAATCTTAGTGACCTCTTTTTGGGTTCATAGAATCGCCTTATCGACAAGGCCCCTCTTTTCTTTCAATTGACAGGTTCTCTTTATAATTCTTAATATCAATTTTCTCATTAACTTTAGGTTCCTTTGCGATTTTTATATACGTCCACCCTGGGTGTGCTTAGTGACACTTAATAATGTTTTTTCTTATATCCAATTCAGATTCCATGTTAATTATGTTAACTACCAAACAGAAGTGACATAAAATTTAAAAATAATATAAGCATTCCTTGCATTACAAAAAAGAAGAATTTGAGTGATTTTTCTGTAATTTTTGGAAGTAAATTCGAAATGAGAGTGGGTAAATTTTTTCGATGGCACTCCTTAATAAAAAAAATCCAAGAAGCTTCAGGGGGAGCAATTGACTTTTGTACGGAAAGGACATTCTTCTTCTCACATGCAAAGATAAATGGTTGGTGCGCATGATATCAACTATTCATGATGCGTCTATGAAATCAACTGAAAAGCGGAATAAAAATTATACAAATGATATAGTGAAACCATTGTGTATAATACAATACAATAAACACATGAAAGGAGTCGAGCGTGCAGATCAGTATTAGGCGAACAGCAGTATCTATCGAAAAAGTATAAAGTGGTATAAAAAACTGCATTCTTTTTATCAATTGTATTTTGTTAAATGCATTCAAAACTTACTCTAAAAAGTCTCAAAATAAACTTAGATACAAATAATTATTACTAGAAATAGCTAGGAAAAGGATTTCTGTAGATTCAAATGAAAGCAGCACACCACCTGGCAGTTCTTCTCGTACTTATAAAAAGGCTCCTTACAAAGATATCCCATCCAGGCTTTCAGGAAAACAAAGCGACAACGTTTTAAAACAAATAGTCACTGGCATAAAAAAAAATTCCAACTAGAAGGTGAAGAGCATGCTCTTCAAAAGAAAAGCGCAGCGACACGAGATATAGCTGCAAAACCGGTTGTGTACCATTACACGCATTATTGATCATAACAAAAAAATTATTAAAATTTATCTAAAAAATATGTCAAAAGTTTAATTTCATTTCATTCAGTGTAAATAAAATTTATTGGAGTTTATTTAGAACGCTCTACTTTCATATTCAATTACATAAATTACCGGTGACATGACATAGTTTTTGTGTAAAATTTCCGGTCAGCAAAGTGTTGACAACTGATACAGATCCAGTATCTTTGATTTTTTTTTTTACATGTTCGCCGATAATACGAAACCTACTAGATGATCACTATTTTTGAAGTATTATTATTATTATTATTATAAATTCTCTATTTCGTTTAAAGGGTTTACAAAGCAATTTACACGAATACTGGCATGGCAAAAATCTGCCGTCTGCCTGGAGAGACACTGAGAATAGAAAAAAGTATAGAAAAGCAAATGTAAATTTTAGTAATAAATTTTAAATAAAACTAATGTCTTGGACGCAATTAGAGGGGCATAATATAACAATTTTAATGATTTGAAACATAAAATTACAAAGTTAAACTGCAGTAAGTGGGTGAATAACTGAGATTATTACAGAAAGCTATTACAGTAGGTGAGAGCGTGATTGCAGTAGCTATGTACACAGGCTTAGCCGTCCTTCTGCTCCATTCAAAATTTCATAAAAACGCTGCAAAGATATCAGACTTTCTTGGAAGTGTAACCTTCGAATTTCCTGGAAAATAAATAGGACAAACGGCAAAAAAGTGGTAGATATCTTCGTTTTCCCTTCTGTTGCATAGCCCACATATTTTTCGCAGATCGTCTTGGTGAGGTATAAAGTTTAAGTTCAAAATTTCGACTCTGGTTTTAAAGATAGTACTAATTACTTTGGATGAGAACTCTTTGCTAAAATAGCTAGCATCAAATAGCTCGTGGTTTGAGTGTTTGTAAACATTTCTGGATGTAGACGAAGTTGCTCTGGAGAAATTTTGAATATATAGTTTTTCGTCGACCATTGCTATCAAATCTGAAAACATGTCTTGCCATAGATCAACATTAGGCTCCTGCAAAGAGAGAACTGTGTCGTGGGATGCCGCTATCTGGTTCCATTCTTTGAATGGCGTGGCATTTGTACGCAGAAGTTTCAGCAAGATGGATTTGAGAAGAACACTATTGTTCCTTTTCGTTATCCTTGTTAAATAGTTCGCGTTCGCTTTCAAACTTTGTATATAAATGGGCGTAATACCGGACCCGACGTAAATAGCGTAATTCGGTGTTGAGCTTGGGAGACGGAACAAGCGCTTGAAAAACTGCCTGTGGACTACTTCGATGACTTCGAGGGCTGTCAATCCGAAAATTTGGACTCCATAACACATGCAGGCATTAACAGTCGCATTGAAGTCTCGATATTTCAAGGCCAGATCAATATTTTGATTTGCGAAAAACTTAGGCCACATTATATTCAGAGCGAGTTTAGCCTCATTACAGTTGTTAATGGAATGCTTAAGAAAGTTGAGGTTGTGAGTCAATAAGACTGCCAAATACGTAAACTCCTGAACAGCGTCAATGCGAGTGTTGTTAAGAAACCAACTCTCTTCTGGTAGTCTTCCACTTTTTCGGGCTACAAAAATAAGTGCCTTCGTCTTTTGGACGTTAATTTGAAGTAAGTTTTACAAATTTATCACGTTCAACAATTTTTATATATACAGTTCGAATAGCAGTTCAGTTTGACGTTTGTGATTGAAACACGGATACCAAATCCTGAAAACGAATTGGATGATCCTATCACGGCATCTCCACGCGCAATATTTCAAATCATGCCATATAGCATTCTATGAAAATTGCTTGTGGAAACCACTAATATGCTATGAAAAATTGGACTATTCTACGCATTGTTTAGCTCTTAACCATCCATACATTCCATGGGCTGTCATTTTTAATGTAGTTTGACATCTGTGTTTATTATTAATTAAATGATCTGAGTTTATATTCACAATTTTTTCAATTGTATTTTATGCCTAGTGCGAGAACACATCGAAATATTTTGCTCTGCAACATTTGAACGATTGAAAGAGTAGGCTATCATTATTTCTTTCTATGAGAAGTGACAGTTACAATCGTATGCTATGAAATATTGCTCGTGGAGACGCAATGTATATTACTAATGGTGTTTTCCATTGGCTTCACTACAGAATCAACACGACATCCAAATTCAAAATTCAGACTTCTTATGTCAAACGGTTATACTTCAAGTTTTATTTTTCTGATAAGTGCTGAGCAAAATGGTGAAAATCATGAGGATTCTAATAACATGTTTATTATTCCCTTTTTCATTTCCACTTCAATAAATTTAAATTTTCCATTTTTTTCCACACAATTGATTTAAGCGCGAAAACATAATTTTCTTAAACTTTTTTTTTTTAATTTCAAACGTCAATTTGACGTCTCATTTTTATATGGAATGGTGCACTCTGAAATAAAATTGAGTGAAAAATTTCACTTTGAAAACGTGAAAAAAATGCCAATGAAACATTTTCACAGTACCTCACTCTAAAGTGCAAGTTTTGACAAGTGGAAAACGCCTTAAGATATACATACATATGTATGTACTTTGATGAGCATAAAATTCCAATTTAATCCAGTTTTCATTTAAAAAGTAAAAGGAAATCAACTTCAAAACCTCGGTACATTAATGTCACTGGTTTCTGATATTACCACACGACTTGAAAATAAATTCAAATGACAGTGCGGATATAAAACGTCAAACCAATGGTTTGAAGTAGATTTAAGTAAAAATGGAGTAGATTCTTTGAAGGAGAGAAGTTTAGGTAAAAGCTGACAACACCTCAGGTCTTAATATTTACGTAAACACCGTTTTTAAATCATGAATAATGATTCGTTATTGGTGAGGTCCATTATTATTTTCCAAATGACAACCGCATATTCAAAGAATAGTCTACCAGTGGAGGAATTTAATGGTAGGTGAGAGAAAGAATCAGAGAAACTATCAGTATTTCACTTTATAAAACCAATTGGATAAGTTGCGATTAATATGGGCTTTATATAAATAGGTGGTATCGGGATTGATGATTATACCCAATCATAAAGCTAAATTCGATTATAATGACAGACAGAATAAATTATATTTACGTACATTTAAATTTAATGTTAGCCATGTCAGTACTGTGCAAGTTCTACTCGTACTACTTAAATGATGTCGCGAATAAAAATGGAAGTAGCGATATAAACCTGCTGAGCCTGGCCAAAAAAGGTAGACAGCCAAACCATACGGACTTGACAATCAGCTGGTCACTATTAACTTAATCAAAAGCCTTGACGAAGTCAGAAAATATGTTATAATATATAATAAACAAAACACCAAATTTAGTTTTACCGATGCTTTCTAATACTTTAGGAATCGCAGTAGTTCTGAACTACGCTTTCAATTCAGATTTATGACTGGGCTCTTACAAATACCAAGGAAAACACATTCTGTGAGGGTTCGACTAGAAATCAACAACAGAGCAATGCTAAGTGATTCACTACATTCAATGAGTATGTTGAAAGAAATACCTTCTGTGCTTCAATTACTGAAGAACGATAGAAACACCATTATGGCTTAATATTAAATATTCGATGGTTACACACTTAGACGCGTATCTTACTATTTGAAACCAGCATGGGATTGATTTTTTGAATTTGAGTTTGAATTTGAATTTATTTAAAGAATTAGTTCGCAGGTTTTTGACATTAGCCAAATGTCCTTTATGCCAGCGAGATTTCGTCTTTCAATAGTTTAATAAAGCATACAATGCAGTAAATACTGTTGCATAAATTAAAATTAATATAGAATAATTAATAAAGATACGTCGGTCACATTAGCATTTAATTCATCAAGACATATAAATAAACGGTGTTCCATTTAAACCGTCTATTTTAAATTTCTGTCGTACAACGTTGTTGGTTTGTGCAACTCGACATAAGGAAAGCAATGCAGCAGTTTGTGTTGACCGGAATCCTTTCACTTCGATTCGCCATCGTTCGCAGCCAAGCATGAAGCAGTTTCCCTCGAAGTTTGACACACAAGGAGGACGATTGGACCGTTCTACTAAGAGATTGTAGATAACCTCAACGGCGCTCGTTACGTAAAATGATACTCATTTTCTGGCCATAAGAACAGGATGGCGTGACCTGCCGTCATGATGTTGTCGAGGACGAAATTTTAAGGGAGAGTCAACCCAAAAGGTGGCGATATGAATCAAGCTATTTTACGCCATAGATAGTGGAAAATCAATCTCTGTCATGAAAATATAATCACACAACAGCTGTGTATTATACCACATCCACATTTTTCTAATGATTTACATCAGTCGGCTATGAAAGGGGGATCAAATCTCGATTGAAGACCTCGGTAGATGAAATTGTGGATGTCGTGTGATATACACTTATATCTTAGAGGCAATCGCTTGTGTTGACAAATAGGCACGATTTCGCTCGCATTGTGGAAGTAAATTTGTAAGACGATGATGGCATATGAGGTAATCATATTGGCACATTTTCAATTACCGCCATTTTCAGAACTAAGCTTTCATTCTCGGTTAAGATATTTGAATAAAACTCCCAGAACGAAAAAACTTTACTTGGACGCGGAATATGAAGCAATTTCAATTTGAGTATAGACCGTAATATTGTGCTGGCTGTTTCATCTCATTCAGTTCAGACACTACTTACTTACTAACTTTAGGTGGCGCTACAGTCCGGGGTGGACCTGGGCCTCAGTCAACAAGCTTCTCCAGCCAGCTCGATCCCTGGCTAGCTGCCTCCAGTTTCGCACGCTAAGTTGGCTGAGGTCCTCTTCCACTTGCGTGCGCCACCTGAGTTTTGGCCTTCCTCTACTGCGCTGTCCCTCGGGGGCGGATTCGAAGACTCTTCGGACCGGAGCATTGGTGTCCATGCGCTCTATATGACCCAGCCATCTCAGTCTTTGGATCTCCACTCTTCTGGCTAGGTCCATGTCGCTGTACAGTCCATACAGTTCGTCGTCGTATCTCCTCCTCCACTCACCGTCAATGCAGACGAGACCGAAGATCGCCCGAAGAATTTTTCTCTCGAAGCAACCAAGAACACCCTCATCCGTTTTTAATAATGTCCATGCCTCTGCGCCATAGAGCAGGACCGGGAATATTAAAGTCTTATAAGGGTGACTTTTGTTGTCCGAGAGAGGGCTTTGCTACTCAATTGCCTTCTTAACCAAAAGAAACAGCGGTTGGCAAGAGTTATTCTTTGCTTGATCTCAGCGCTGGTGTCGTTGTCTGTATTTATAGCGGAGCCTAGGTAGACAAAGACCTTAACTACCTCAAAGTTATATCTATCGAGGGTGACGTTCTGTCCGAGACGTCGGTGTTGGTTGTCCTTTTTGCTTGACACCATATACTTGGTCTTGCCCTCATTGACCGCTAAACCCATTTTCGCCGCTTCCGTCTCAATACTCGCGAAAGCGCCATTGACATCACGCTGCTTTCTCCCGATTACGTCAATATCGTCGGCGTATGCGAGTAGTTGGACGGACTTTTGAAAGATAGTGCCTCTTGTGTTTGCTTGTGAGTTTTGCACTATTCTTTCAAGTACGATGTTAAAAAAATCGCACGACAGCGCATCGCCTTGTCTAAATCCTTTCCGGACATCAAAGGTCTCGGTGAGATCTTTACCGACCTTGATAGAGCAGCGTGCATTCTCCATCGTCATCCTGCACAAACGGACGAGTTTGGTAGGGATGCCAAAACTAGACATTGCTCTATATAGCTCGTCTCTATAGATGCTGTCATACGCGGCCTTAAAGTCGACGATCTGAAGCTCATGGGTCTTCTCCAAGATCTGCCGTAGTGTGAATATCTGGTCGATGGTGGACTTTCCTGGCCTGAAGCCACACTGATATGGACCTATCAGGTTGTTGACGAACGGCTTCAGGCGTTCACACAATACGGCAGATAAAATCTTATATGCGATGTTAAGGAGACTGATGCCTCTGTAGTTGGCGCAGTTCAGAGGGTCTCCTTTCTTGAGAATTGGACAAACAATGCTGAGGTTCCATTCATCGGGCATACTTTCGTCCGACCATATTTTACAGATGTGTTGGTGTATGCTTCTTACCAAGTCATCGCCTGCCGCTTTGAAGAGCTCGGCAGTCAGGCCATCCGCTCCAGCAGCTTTGTTGGACTTAAGCTTCGATATGGCTATCTTCACTTCATCCAGGTCGGGTGGACGGAATTGTTGGTCATCATCGTCCAGGTTGAAAGGTTGATTCTGCCTGACAGCGGTATTTGGTCCGTCATCGCCGTTATACAGTCTGCAGAAATGATCTTTCCAAATCCTCAGCATCGACTGCGATTCTACTACGATGTTCCCTTGTTCATCTCTACAGGCGTCGGTTCGGGGTTTGTTTCCGCGGCATGTTATTTTTACCTTTTGGTAAAACTTCCGAACCTCATTCCTGGAGTAGCATCTCTCAATTTCCTCGATCGCGCGCTTCTCATGCTCTTTCTTCTTCCTCCTGAGAAGCCGGTGCTCGTCTCTCCTCTTCCGCTCATAGAGCTCATGAGCAGCTCTGGTCTTTCTAAGCAGCGCCGCGTTATATGCATCTTGCTTAGCTGCATGTGCTTGCCGGCATTCATCATCGAACCAGGGGTTTCGTTGTGGTGGACGAGTGAAACCCAGCACATCAGAAGCGGCATCTCTGATGGCGTTTTGGCAGTGTTTCCAATGGTCTTCGATGCTTGATGCTGGCGGTATTGGACCTCTTAAGAGAATAAGAGACACTCGATCGGAAAAGAACTTGGCGATCTTTTGCGATTGTAGCCTGACGTCGAATTTTCTCACGGCATTAGTTTGTCTTGGCCTAGTTTTCGATATCCGCAACCGTACCTTGGCTACAACAAGGTAATGGTCCGAGTCGCTGTTGGCTCCTCGGGACGTACGGACATCCATAATGCTGGAGGAGTGTCTTGCGTCGATCGCAATGTGATCAATCTGGTTGACTGTTGATTGATCAGGAGTTCTCCAAGTCCCCTTGTGTATGTCGAAATGTGGGAACCGCGTGCTAGCTACGACAATGTTTCGCCCCGCCGCAAAGTCGATTAGCTTGAATCCGTTATCAGAGGTGGTGTTGTGCAGGCTATATTTTCCGATTGTTCCACCAAAGATACCCTCTCTTCCTAGCTTTGCATTAAAATCACCGAGGACAATTTTAATGTCATAGCTAGGGCATTGCTCGTAGGTCTTGTTAAGGAGCTCGTAGAAGGCATCCTTGGTGTCGTCATCTTTCACCTCTGTGGGGGCATGCGCGCATATGAGGCTAATGTTGGCGAACTTAGCCTTGATGCGGATTGCTACGAGGCGCTTGCTCACATGCCGGAAGCTGAGGACTTCTTGTCTTAGTCTGCCTCCGACAACAAATCCGCATCCAAATAAGCGCTGTTTTTGCCGTCGATAGCAATTGCCGTAGTAGATGTCGCAGTTTTTCATCTTCTTTTTGTCCGTTTTGAGTGCCCCTAGGACGAGGGGTCGGTAACACCGAAGCCAGTAACCCGTTCCGGGATGTGGGCGCTGCCGTTGGCCCTTATAGGGCTCGTCCGCCACCATCTCTTTTCCAAGACCCTGACTAAGTCCTGGAAATCCTTTGCGGCCTGAGCTCCAAATATGTCGGAGTAGTCCGGATAAGGTCTTGTTTTGTTTTTTCAGTTCAGACACTACAATACTAAAAACAACTTGTACGAAATCTTAGGAAATACAAGGACTTTGGAAAGAGCCAATAAAATCGTAACAATTATGTCGATGTTAGAGCTATTAGCGATCCACATTTTGAGAATTTTGAAGTTAACACTCCGAATCTTATTAATTAAAACTTTTAAGATATCCTCATTCGATGTTAAAGTTATATGAATAATAAAAAAAATAAATAAATTTCATGTACTGGATGAAGTAAAATAAATATTGTAATGAACAACGTGAACTCAGCCATAAGAGAATTATCGGGCTTCCCTTGTTTTAAGTCCAGCTCCAAAGCCAATTTGTAAAATTTACGATTAGATAAAAATCATCTAAATCTGAATAAAAAAAACTACAACTGAAAATATATAATTAAATATTGCGGTTCCACCTTAGTAATTCCGTGCGCATTCCACAGATAAATAACAACGATAACATTCCTCATACTGAACGTACACTCACCAAACAGCTGGGCTGTCAAAAACTCAAATGTCAAACGACGTCAGCATATCTAAAGAGAAATAAACCACCGAACAGCTCGATCCATCGAACAAACACCACCACACCATCGCTCCCAAAAATCATTTTCGCAAAGCTCCCGTGCGCTCACTTAGTTCCTATATCTGCTCCAGCGTTCAAAGCGTTTAAAGTATTGCTTTAAGCCCCACTCCAACTCAGTTCTGATTTGTAATTGCATAGTGCCGTTGCTGTTTGTTAGTTCGTATTCGCGTCGCGTAAACGATTGTGAAATGTATCTCCCAGTGCCTCACTGCTAAAATCAATCATAAAATGAAGCAATTTTTGTTATTAAAGTTTTCCCCCTTCCTGTTGTTCGCATTCCTTCCCATATGTCGTTCTGGAGTACCACAGAGTCGCTATGAGGCGATGATGAAACAAGAATCCATATCTTCTGGTCTCTACGATGCTTCCGACAAAGTGTACATACTCACGGATGCAAACTTCAAAGACTCTGTGGTCGAACAGAAGCACTCTTCTCTGGTGGAGTTCTACAATTCTTATTGCGGCCATTGCAAGCGTTTTGCTCCCGTGTACAAGGAATTGGCCGCCAAAGTTTTCCACTGGAGGAATGTTATCAAAGTCATGGCCATTGACTGTGCCGCTGAGGAGAACAATGGCATTTGCCGTGAATACGAAGTAATGGGCTATCCAACACTGAGATATTTTAGCCCGAACTATCGTCCGAGTGAGAACAATTATGGCAGCAGCATAAACACTCAGGATCCGGATACGATTTTGGAAATTATTTCCAAGAATGCAGCAGATGAAACAGCGGTTGATGGTGGCTGGCCGAATTTCTCTAATTTAACAGAAGACGAGAGTGCAGATTTATTCAATGGGCTGCCTAAAGAGGTTCAGTTTGTTCTTCTGGTGTTGGAACCACAGAATTCAAGCTTGGGAGCGCAAACAATTCTAAATTTAAATCGTTTTCCGCAGCTTCATGTACGACGAGTGACAGATGAAAAGTTAGCTGCTAAGTATCAGCTAAGTGTAACACATCGCCTTGGTGTAATCGATCGCAACCGTAATGTAGAGCTCATACAACATTCAAATGAAACAGCGGACGAGTTCCAGAGTGTCCTCAACACTTTCGTTCGCATGAACAAGATCAAAGAGACCACTGACAAGTCTACACAGAGTGTAACCGAAAAGAATACTCTCCTCAATGAGGAACTACAAGAAGAAGCACGCAAAGACAAGGAAATTCTTAAGGAAGTACAGCGCAATAAGCATTTGGTGTACCAAGCTGATCTGGAACAAGCAATTCGTCACATTCTATTCAATGAGATTCCAAAAGTTAACGACATTAATGGTGAACGGCTATTGGCATTGCAAAGACTAATAAACGTGTTAAGCCGGTATAATCCGCTTGGTCCAAATGGAATAGTTTTTGTCAACAAATTGCAAGAGTACGTGGCTCTAAATAACCAAGCAATCGATGGAAAAGATTTCGAAGATCGGGTTCACAGCCTTGAATCGGAATTGTCGCCTATTTTTTCGTCGAGTCGATATGTTGGATGTACCGGTTCGAAGTCAAATTACCGAGGATTCACTTGCAGCCTGTGGAAGCTATTCCATTTCTGGACAGTGCAGGCTGATGTGAATGACAAATCAACGGACCCATTGGAAGTGCTACAAGCTTTGCATGGATTTGTGAAATACTTTTTCGGTTGTACAGATTGCGCGGAACACTTCCAGGTGAGTGCGAATTTTTGATTTTAATTAGAAAGATAAAGCGGCATATTCCGTTGGGTCAACAAAGTGCCAACGGAGCATCTATTATATATATATGTATGCAGGTGCTGTCTGCGTGCGACAGACCAGCGAAAAACACAGCTGTTATTGAGTTAGCCAGTTCGATAGTTGAATGACCAGCTTAGTTGGCAGATTTGTTTGTTTTTTGTGTATTTTCGGATTTGGTTATCTATTCTTTTGTTGTTTTTTTTTTTTTTTTTGGAAAAGTAGAAAGAAACGAAGCGCGATAAGTAGTGGGAAAGTAAATATGTACACAAAGTGATTGCATGGGCAAAGATTAGTCCAACTTTGATTGACGTGCTTCGAGTTGATGATCGTGTAGAATTTCGGTGGTTTGCTCCCATTTTACCCAAACTATTATTTCGATTTTGTGTCCTGTTTTAGTTAATCGAGCTCAGTTTTAAAATTCTCAAACTACAATACCTTTTTGTTTGTTTAAATGCAATCCTTGCACGTTCACATGTATTCAATTTTTTTTTAGTTTGCTGCAAAAATTTTCCAATTTTTGGCTCTCAAGTTATTTTCTTTTTTCAAGTTATATCTTAAGCATATGTAGCTTGTTGTTATTTATCCAAGTTGAAGGAATTTTTGAATTTCGATCCAAAAGCAATTTAGTAATTTGGCAAACCTAACCGACTTTCTTAACCATACTCGTGTTTCACGGTCAGGGAAATAGACAATATTAGATTTAGGCTGTGTTCTTTGACTTTCACAGACTGTTGTATCCTTCTCAAGTGTCATTTTGCAAAGTCCCACACCCTAACGCTCCCTTCACACTTTTTTGGTTTTGACGGTATGGCGAAAAAACGTACAGTGAAAATCCGGTCGGGCAGCACGGCTTTTTTCGAACACAAGCGTTCGCTGTTTTTAAGTGCACCCTAGCAATGAATGAAGAGAAAAGACAGGCTAATTATTTTACACCTTATTTACGGAACGATGAAAATTATTTTCAAATATCCATTGTTTTGTTTGATGAGTTAAATGAAAGGCTCACGATTCGCCTTCAGCGCCAAGACACACAATTTTCGCCCCCAGTGTATTTGTTTTTGTTTTTTTTTTCGGCATTATGGTAACTTTGCGAAGTAGGGACGGTAAAGTTATGCACTTTCTTTCTCTAAAAATGAGGATGGCTTCAATTTTAGATGGTGGCACAAATACTCCACTTAACAGTGCCCGGTTGTACATGGATAGCTGAGTAGGCTTCATCTAAAAGTTGTTTTACCCGGATGGGATCTCCTGAAGCTATTGACTGTTAGTTTGAATAAATAATTCAGCAATAATCGCGCAACGTATGCGTTATATATTATAATTTATGCATGAATGCGGCTGTATTATAGCTAGACAAGCTATCTCTCGGTCAACAACCTTTTTCCATCCCGCAAAATTACCACATTATAGGTGGTTGTAGCTAAGTTTTCAACGACTTTGTGTTCTAAAAGGCGAATGAATGTCTACACACCTCCGTTGGGTCTGTAAGCATGTTGCGCTGGATGTATCCTTTTCTCTGTTATCCAGCCGATTCAAATCGCTAAGATTTTTTCCAAAACCTTTGGGGGCTTAAGACGAAGTGATATGGAACGATATTCTTAAAGGAATGACAGTTTCGGAGTTTTTGGGAACAGTTCTTAGTTGCGCTCGCTTCCAGTCATGCGGAAAGTTCCCCGTGCTTACAATATTGTTGTACAGATCACAAATACCAGCGCAATGTTTGAACATACTTTATGTGGTCTTATCAACACCCGGTGTTTCACCTTTTGCAGGCTAAGTAATTTCATATTCTTTTATTTAATTAATAATTTATGAAGCGGCACAAACACATCAAGCGAAACTAAGAACGTACTACTAAAAACCGTGAAATGTGAAAGCGTGTATTTGTTTGCGTGCTAGCGGTCGCCGTCCGGTTGACGTAAGTTGGGGTAATTTCATAATCGGGGTTAAACCGTACGCACAATCACGCACGGGATGAATATTTCGGCGTAAAATTGTGCATACATATTAGCCAATTTTGTTTGTAGTGGTATTTCTGATAATTTTCCCACCCTTAAAATTGATAATTTATGTGTGTATATGTTTTACCCCGATGTTCAAACGCTTCATCTCTGGTTCAAAATTTTACCCCGTTTTCCCTTCGCACTTCATCTCCCTCTTCAACTTTGAATTTAATTTGTGAACGCACTCTTTCACTTATTATCAAACTGTCATTGTCAATTTATTCAGTAAACTCAACATTTTCATCATGGTAAAGTACACGAACGAGCAACGTCTGCAAATTATAAAAATTTTCTACCAAAATTCGGAGTCGGTGGCTGCAACTTTAAGAGCGTTAATTCCAATTTTCGGTTGTAATTCTCGCCCTAGTAGACAGGCAATAACAAGTTTAGTGCAAAAATTTGAGTCTACATATTCGTTGTGTGATGTTGCTGTGTCAGTGAGACAACGGGTTGGTCGAAGTGTCGAAAATATCGCTGCGTTCAGGCGTCCGTAGCAAACGATCCAAATCAGTCAATTCCTCATCGCTCAGACCACATTACGACGTATTTTGCATAAAGATCTTGGTTTACACCCATACAAGATCAAGCTGACTCAAGAATTGAAGTCGATGGACCATTTGTAGGGACGTACGTTCTCCGATTGGGTTCTGGAGAAGATGCGCCAAGATGGTGAATTTCATCGCAAAATCGATTGGCCGCCTCGTTCGTGCGATTTAACGCCGCTTGACTCTTTCTGTGGGGCTACGTTAAGTCATTGGTTTATGCCAACAAGCCGATGACGTTGGAAGAGCTCAGAGCCAACATTGAACGCGAAATAGCGGCCGTTTCGGCCGTTTCAGGTCGTTCAAAATTGGGTCCAACGAATCGACCGTTGCAAACGTGCTCGCGGTGGCCATATAAACGGTGTCACGTTTCATTAATAAATGTTTTGATTGTACTTCAAGCCGATAATAAAGTTTTTCAAATTACTCAAATGGTTTGCGTTTTATTTTAAAAAAAAAAGTTGTCAAGTCCGTATTGGAAAACCCTTTATAAAATCAGTTTTACCCCGAGGTAACCGTCCAGTGTGCGCTGGCCCAAAATGTGGCAATGATGCGATGCATCGCGTTCTAAAATGTAACATGAAAGCAACTGCTGCGCAAAAAAAAGCAACCAGCGCATCATAGGTTATCGTGATGCGATGAAATTTCTGGATTAAAAAAATATTAAAAAGAAAACAACAGTTTGTACAAAGTACATACCACGAGGTTCGCAAAAAAAGTGTTAAGTATCCTACACGACATTTTTGAAATTATTTCCCCAGACTGTCATTTCTAATCATTTCACTCTAGAAATTCCAGAAATTACAGTTTTTCGAATATATTCTCAATTTTTCCTGTTCATTGCTGAATTTATCTTCTTTGGGTGCGGACGTAAAATGATAGTGTGTAGCCTATTTTCGACAACCTCAATAATATACTTAAAAAAAATTAAAGAAATGGATCGGAAATTCGAAACCAAAGATTGACATCTTTGCAGAACACCTGCCAAATATTTGTGAACCGTTCTCGTCAAACACAGCTGCTGAAAGCCTAGATTTTGTTGATAAGGACGACGATTATGAAATTTCCCGCGTCACGATCAGTTGTCACTTTTCATTACAGGTTTTTAAAGAAATGCTATTACGGGTCTTACAAAAACATGTTTAATGCTCCAATATGTCCCATATCATTGGAAAAATGTTGAAGTGATTATAATACCAGCAGAAGTTATGTCCTATAAATCAATGTCGCTTATACCACTTATCGCAAACGAAGACTAATCTCGAATCATCAGTGTGGATTTAGAAATAAACCTTCCAGGAACTACATTAAACCATGATATGTTGATCATCAGTGAGAAAACAAAACAAACAAACAAACGCTTTTTAATAGAATAGGGCCAATACACACAGACTTGCCTTTGATATTTCATTTTTCGTGCTGCCCCATATTTCATTTATACAAAACAAATCTGATATTCTTTAGCGCTAATGTAAATTGCAGCTCGAATTGCTTTCGGATTGAACGTGTCGGCAGCTTAAGTACTTAATGTTTATAATAGACAATAACATTAATTGGAGGGACTATCTCTCCCCTGATTATAAAACAAAAGCATACAACTCGGATTATGCGTAAAGTCCATCGTCGAACACAAAGTTATGAATTATTCTCGAATTAAGGGATTCTTCCTTTCAGGCATTTATACATCTACAAAGTCTTAAAATCATTCTGTTTATGTTCGGGATACAACACGATCAGTTTAAATTCATACTATTATCCTCGCAGCAATACCATACATTTAGTAATCATATCCACGATTCATAAAGATATTTTTTCGCACACTTAAGCCTAGTACCCTGCTGATGCGAAACGAAAAATCCCATACAAAAATGACAGGAAGGAATCATACACAAAAAATTACGTTCTACTTTTCGTCTTTCAGTACGCTGCTGCACTGCGAAAATTGTAATTTAGTGGATAGGTGTAGTAGATTTCTTGGTAGAATTCTCCACTCTTTTCGTTCTCAATTTAACTGTCCAGAACAATAATTGCTTGCGAAAATTTTAGACTTTTGAAAATAGAATAGAATAGAAAATAGAACATAGGTTCGCTGTGCTTTTGGAGACCACCGAAAAATTTCGTTCCACATCAGCAGCGTACTAGGCTTTAGAGTGCAATTGCCCCGCGTTTATTTAATAAACTACCAGGCATCCTTAGATGTGCGAAAGAAAACAGATAATTTTTATTTAAAATTAAATAGTGGCTTTTCTCATATGACCATGCAAGCTTGAAGTACCTCTTATTGATTTGATTTAATATGTTTTGTTTTCTATACTATATTCTTCTCTCCTAATTGCAACCATTAATTCGTGTACTTTTCCCCATCAACTACTATTAATCTTTTCATTTAATTGATACTATTGCCACTTACCTGCAGGCAACAGATTTGTATTTAACTATTTCATTTTTTTAAATTAAAGCTTTTGTTAGCATTTAACTAAATTTTATATAAACATTTATACTTAATATAATAATAAGCTTTAAGATAATTCCATGGATTAAAAAATAAATAAAAAACAAAACCTTGCCATATCAGCAGGTATTGAAGCCTGTTTGTACGGTATCCAATTATGGGATTGTACAAAGATTGTACCTCCTGGTATACACGAAATAGCAATTTGGATAGTGACCTGCAAATAGAAATGGTGACAGATGTGGTTGAAAGGCATGCTGTGGCTTCTAATAAGAGACGAGTCAATACCGGGAGACTAAGCTTGACAAGAACCAAGCTTGTATCTAAAATTGTAAACTTATTTTCGAAGATTTCATTTAGCCGGTTCTAATTAAGAAGGTGTTTTTTTAGTGGCGTTAATAAGTAACTACTGGGCCTAACTCACGGTTTTACCAGGGTAGGTAACACCGTATATGTGACACATGCCATGACGCAAGAGCTTCAATTCTTGCACCAATTGAATCTGATATGGAATTGGGCAAAATCGACGATTATTCGTTCCAAAAAATTCGCAAAGTGCTCACTTAGTTTATTACAAAGTTTTTTGAATATAAGCCCTGCCTTTTGCGTCGTCCGAAAAGAGACCTTTAGAATCTAAAAAACCGTACACAAATTAATGGCTAATCATTTAGTAAATGTTTGTTGTTTGTATTTTTATTCAAAATGGCAGTTATTTTGATGATTAGAAATTTTACAATACATTAGATTTCCCTTTGAGTTAAGTGGACAGAAACCGGTATTATTTATGGGAAAACTTGATAAATACTACAACTTATCAGGTATATACTTTAGGGAAATCCATCACGTGCGGAGTATCATGTGCGATATTAACTCACCTTAAAGCTCTTTCATTCGAGCTCAGTTAATCCACAATACGTTAATGATTATGAATGTTATCTAAAATTTTTTTTTAAGAGGTTTCGACTTTTTTTATTTAAATAAAATATAAAGAAGTAAACTTGATGACGAACTCATATTTTTTGCTTTTTAATATTTGAAAATACATGTGGGTATATGGTATGTCTAAGATGGCTGCCTCGTATAGAGCTCATTCTAGAGATTATATTTTCTAGCAATTGGCAGTGTACAAAACATATATCGCGTATTATCGGACAATCGCATTAGCATGGAAAGCATCAATCGTCGATGATTTATTGGCAGATATCTTCGAAGTAGCCCTATAGAAATAAATCCAATAGCATCAGATTGAACGACATTGTAAGCCAATGGACGGGTCCGTTTCTTTAAATATCTCTAATGTCAAGTCGTGTTTTAAACGAAGTGATGTTTTAATTAGTAGTGTGAGGTGAAGCACCATCCTTTACGATGGCCGTATTCACATTGATGTCACCAAAATAAAAATCCTTGGTCATCGCATTATACCGGTGCCTATTGACAGTAATTTTTTTGCTCCGTACTCATTTTCAAAGAAATGAAGATCATTGATACCACAATGAACTTCGGATATGCACGTGGAAATTTTTAGGTACCTTATTAGACAACGTGCACCCGAACACGGTGCATGGATGCATGATGACAGTGACGTTTTCGCGAGTATTGAGACGAAAGGGTGAAAATGGTCTTAGCGATCAATGAGACCAAGATCAAGTATATGCTGTCAAGCAAAACGGACTCTCAAAACCGACGTCTCGGACGGGAACGTCACCTTTGACAGATATAACTTTGAGGTAGTTAAGGACTTTGTCTACCTGGGCTCCGCTATAAATTCACACAATGACACCAGCGCTGTGATTAAACTATTTTTGCCAATCGCTGCTTTTTTGGGCTAAGAAGGCAATAGACTAGAAAAGCCCTCTTCCGAACAAAAAAAGTTACCCTACTGCCTACGGCCTACTGTTTATCGCCGAGTACAAACGGCACTCCTTTGAAGCTTTTTCGTAGGCAATTTTACTTTCGGGAGTTTGCCATCGCCCGCCGAAAGGGTGATGGCGATTTGAAAAATTGTTGGTGACCAAGGAATCGAACCCATACTCTCGGCGTGATAGTCCAATCAATTAACTATCGCGCCTTCGCCAGTTATAATCGAGATTTAAAACCCAATAATTGAAAACTTGACACAATAAATTGCCACGCGACTTTAGGTCCTGCTTGGTCTTCTAAGCTTTGAGACCAAATTCGTTAGGGGAATTTTTCCACATGCTGGATGGATAAAACCCAACGTATCGATTAATTTGGATCTTGTTCAAAATAAGCTTTCATCACCGAACCATCATCGAATTCAGCGAATTTCTTTAATAATTCGAAAAATACCACGTTCAGGTGGTCGATTTTGTCTATCGTAAATATCATAAAGTGCCCTGTAACACAGCGAATAGAACAGAGGCCGTGGCTCAAGTGGTAGTGTTGACTTCGGAATCGTACGGTTCAATCCTAAAAAAAACACACTTTACATTATTAATGCAGTCTCTTCATTAAATGCTGGATGCCACCCATAAGCCGAAATAAAAACTCAGTCCAAAGATCTCTCTCTCTGTTTTCTCTTTTATCCAATTTTCTAATTGAATTCTCCAGTGTTATGTTCTTTAAAAATAAGCTTCAATATTGGAAATAAATCTCATCGTCTCAAATCGGTCGCTTTGAATTTACGCTTTAAAATTGACAAATAACGCATTTTTATGTTATTTAAAAAAATTGTCAACTGGAAATAACGAAAAACTGCTCGTCATTGAATTGACTTAAGGCGCTTGTCAATAATTGACAACGAATTTACATGACAAGTGGAAGTAGCTGAGTTGTCAAACAAAATTTCACTTTGCCCTAAATTGACAGTGAAATCTTATTGACATCCTGTTTGATTGTTTGTCAATCAAAAGACACGTTTTGGCATACAAGGTAGCTGTAGTGGAAATATCATAGCTTTTAGCGAACTGACAAAGACATTTGTCAAAATTTCATTGTCATTGAACTGACAATCGATTTTTTGGCAATAATCGGCAAAATGGGAAATGAATTGGCTATATTGTCGTGCAATGAAAAAAACAAGAGCTGTCAAACTTTACCAATTAAATGACAAGTGGAAACTCAGCGTTAGACTTTCTTTGAATAAATGGCAAACTGTACCGAAAATTAATTAAGCTTGGTAGATCAATGTGACAGCTAACCTGACACATCCCTATTGAAAAGTCAGACACTTGAAAACGAACACATATTCTAGTATACCGTTATAATAAGTCTTTTATTTTTCACCGACAACAAATACTAGGAATTTATAACAAAATACCGCTACGATGTTTACTTGTTGTATCCGTATTTACGTTACCAAAACTATACAATAGTTTAAATCACCAATGATTGTACTTTAATTATTTCAATTAAATTCGCCGAATTTTCTTGAATGAAATGAATATTTATCAAAATAATAATACAAAAACGAGCTATAAATGTTAATCTTAATTGAACTGCACAAAATATTCACACATATAAATTCGTATGTGTGTACGAGTACAATAATAATTGTGTATTGTAGAACTGACTAAATGTGTACTTGAGTTTACGTACTTGTCTAGCTGATAAAGTATCTAACTGGAAGTAGAAAATAAACAAATGCTCAATTTAGATACAACAGAAAACACGTACGAGTAGCTTGTGATAGTAGTAAATAGGTAGTGGTGACCTGTGAAAAAAGATGAACTGCTCCTTCATTGCCTTTGCGTGCTCTAAAAAAAAACCCTGACACATTCAGATTTATCTCTGTTTCTATAAGTCGTTTATTAATTCTAGACCTGCTAATCTCGTTTAAAACTGATCAATTAACAGAGGATCGCTCGTTGATGTTTTATTTAAACAAACAAGATTAATCTCAATCGAATATGATACGATTGTTGTTGTTTTTTTTGTTTGCTTAAATGTGTTTTTCTGTTGCAATTTAATAAGTTTGAGCAGATGCTACTGATTAAGTTTTTACGATTCAAAAATTATTTAAAAACTTTGAATTTTGAGCGTTTTAATACACATTTCTTTATGCCCTGTAAAAGTCCTGATAAAGTAACCTCTTTTCGAATAGTGTTTCGATTACAATCCTAAATGACGTTGATCGAATACCTTTTTGTGGTCATCATGGACACAAAGTAACGGGAGGGCCTTCCCAAAAAAAATTTAACTTTACTTAAAATATTCTCAAAAACTTGGTTTAGCCTCAGTTTAGCACTGACAATCATTCTGGTCGACCAATTTTTTTGTTAGTGCTGACCATAAGTTAAAAGTTACAATAACTATGTTAATCTTCAGCACATCACTTGTTACTTATTTATCAGCATAGACCAACACCTTCGCGTAGTCTTACAGAAAATATTCGAAAGTTGTGAAATTGCACTATCTTTAAGTCCAGTTAACAGGCCTATTTGTGTTAATCAATTTATGACGAAAATGTGATTTCAGTAAGCTGATGGACGCAACGACGCAAAATACGTTGACCAGTGGACAAAAATAAACAAAGTGAATGTTTTACAGATTGATGCAAAGCTTGTGGGATTGGTTGATATATGTACATACTCGTATATTAAACAACCGTATGCCATTATTTGTTCATTGCTTATTGTTTTTATAATGGAAGTTGGGGATTTAGCTTTAAGCGTTTAATAAATTTGTATGTAAGTTGTGATTTGTGCTCCAAAAACATAAGTTTTGACTTTTGTCTGTGAAGAATGTGTTAATTAAAAATAGGACCCTTTTGAGTGTTAAAATTGAAGTTTAAGCCAAGTTTTACGATAAACCTATCAAAATATCCCTGATTGGAATTTTTTATGTATTCGGTTCGTCATCTGTTCTACTTTGTGATGTAGAAAAACTTTCGTTGTCCTTTTTGCAACTTTTAAAAATATTCAACTTTTTATAGGGATACACATACGAAATGAAGAAATTTTTGAAAAAATGGGTCTCTGAAATAAATTCTAAAGTTGAGGAAATACACATATGTATGTACAACAATATATTTTTGATCAACTAAACATAAGTGAATGTAAAAATTTTCCAAAATGAGATTTGAAACAGTGCCCTATTAATCGTGTTTTATCTCAAAAACGTCACCATATTTGGTTGCGGACAACTAACCCCTAACTTCCTGGGACTAGTCGCGGAAGACCAGGAAAGTCATTGGAAGAATCGACTCTTAAGACTTTTTTGTCTTAAGCTAAAGTCACGTTTGACCTCTTGGTAAAGTCAAGAGCTGAATTATGCAGCAAAATATTCAGCTCTTTGGCTGACAAAAAATTGTCTTAAGCTAAAAAGAATGCTGTTTTATCTCCTGGAAAAGTATCGACTTTATACCTTGACTTGGATCAGCCTGAAAGAAAATGCGGTCCATAAGGTCCATAGGTATCGGTAAACAAAACCGCAAGGTCCCCGACAACATTGATTGTAATCTTTTGAATGCAAAATTTCTGGATCTAAACAAAACCAGTTCAAATGTACGTGCTGATTTGTTTCCTGACCCACCCGAAGAAGCTGATAGAACCTTTAGCCCTACCTTGCTTGATGATACTGATGTTGTTGCAGCATTACTGTCAGTAAAATCAAATGCCATAGGTTTGGACAATATAGATCCCAGGTTCGTTAAACTGCTTTTACCCTTTATTTTGCCTTACCTCTATACAACTAACATCTATGCAACTCTATCTTAACAACCTCTGAGTTCCCAGCTTTTTGGAAGAAGCCATGATTATTCCAATTCCGAAGGGTGGCAGCGGTTCAGTAGATTTTAGACCAATTTTTATCTTACCCTTTTTGTCAAAGGTTTTTGAAAAAGTAATTTCAAGACAGATACAACGGTTTCTCGATTTCAATAACCTTCTTAATGGTGCTCAGTCTGGATTCAGAGCTAATCGGAGCTGTAAGACCGTAGTACTTAACATTGTTGATGAGATACGCATAGCAATATATAAGTAAGAAGTAAGTTTGCTTACTCTTCTCGACTTCTCCAAGGCTTTTGACTCAGTCGATCATGCGATCCTCTGCTCTAAACTAAAAAGCTTGTTTCGCTTCTCTTCAACCGCAACCAATCTTTTTCAATCATACCTTATAGGGAGGCATCAATATGTGGTTGTGGGAGATAAGACGTCAGGTCTTCTCCCAGTGTGTAGTGGTGTACCACAGGGATCAATTTTAGGCCCTCTTTTTTTCGTACTTTACATTAACGATCTTCCCCAGGCGGTCAGACACTCCACTGTACTCATGTTCGCCGATGATGTGCAGGTCTTTATTAGTAACCCACCAGCTGAACTTGCCCATGCATCAGAAGCAACGAACGACGATTTGTATTGCATACAGCAGTGGGCACAGAGTAATAATCTGAGTCTGAATCCAGCTAAATGTAAATCGATTGCCATAAACCGTACCAAATTAGATAGGTCGCTACTTCCGCACATCAAACTTCGTGACCCCGTGATCACCTACGTTGAAAAAGTAAGGAATCTTGGAATCATCTTTAATGACACGCTTACCTGGTCCGACCACATAAACGCTACCATTGGTAAAGTTTATGCTGCAATTCGCGTTTTATGGGCCTCAAAACACTTCGTCCCTATTAAAACCAAAACTTTACTGGCTAAAGCTCTTCTTCTTCCTACTCTGCTGTACTGCTGCGAAGTTTATTGTAACACCGACTCTAACTCGTTAAGAAATTTAAATGTACAATAATATTTAACAACATTACCAGATACAATTTTACAATCTTCGACATTATGACCACGTATCACAACACTCAATAAAAATCTTTGGCTGTTCCTTTGTTAACTTTTTGAAATTCAAAGCTTTGTGTTGCATACACCAAGTCATGCGAGCTGGCCAACCAGGCTATCTCTCTAGAAAATTTGACTTTCCAGTTTCGCAGCGATCGCATGCTATTATACAACCAAGATACTCCTGCTCGGCATCCGAACGCACTTTCTTTGTTTATACCACACGTCAGTGGAATTCTCTACCAATCGAAATAAGAAGTATCGCAAATCACCGCACTTTTAGAACCTCCCTCCTGAAATTCCTTTCATCATCCTAGTCTCCCTGTGAACATTAGCTTTACATTTAAATTTTTATACATCAATAGAGTTCTGATAACATATGAATTATAAACTCATTTTCTTACTTTCCTTCTATCTATGTACACTTTTAAATTAAATACTCTTTTGAATTTTTTGTAAGTTATGTTTAATAAATAATTATAAATAAATATATAATAAATAAAAGTTCTGGAAATAGTACATGGTTGCGCAATGTTTTTGAATTACTTTTTTACTAAATAAAAAGAAAATTTGAGTGATGGAAATCTTTATTTGGACCTTTACAATTTTTTCTGTTAAGTGGAAAAGATAATATCCGCCAAGTGGCTGCCGCCAGTGTTGATACACATTTGTGTCTGTTTTATCGCATTTTCCATGACTTTCCGCAAGATTTCCGGTGAAAACTGCTCGCATTCCTGTCGAATATTCTCCTTAAGGGCTGCGATTGTCTGAGGCTTGTTGGCATAAGCCCGTGACTTCAAGTAGCCCCAAAGAAAGAAGTCTGAGATGGTTAAATCGGGCGATCTTGCTGGCCATGCAAAATCGCCATAACGAGAGATTATGCGACAAGGAAACGCTTCCTTCACAATATCCATTGTGTCTCGTGCCACAGTGCGGTTGTACCGTCCTGTTGAAACCACATGTTCAGCAATACTCGCACATCCACATCCGGCAATAAGAAGTCGTTTATCATGGCCCTGTTGCGTCCACCAGTAACAGTGACCGTATTGCCGATGGCGTCCGCAGAAAAAACACGGCATAATCACTCCTCTCACGTGAACGCCGCACCTATCAGTTGCTTTGAGTGGATGTTATGGCTCTTCGTATATCACACGCGGATTTTCAGTGCCCTAGAAACGAAGATTTTGCTAATTTACGTAACCGCTTAAGTGGAAGTGCGCCTCAACGTTTGTGATGATTTTCGACACAAAATCGTCCTGTTCGTTGTTGAAATTGAGGATGGCTTGACAGTAAATTACACTCAACTGACGGTCAGGAGGCATAAACTTGCACTTTGTACGGGGACATGTGTAAGTCTTTCACTAAAATTCCCTGTAGGATCCGTCTGGTGATGCCCAATTGCGTGGCCCATCGTCTGGTTGATGTTTTTTCGTTCTCAGCGACATCGGCAGCCACAGCCGCAATTATTTTGATCCGGTGGCGGCTACGCCCTGCATGGTCTCATGTGGTTCCAGTCTGTTCAAGTCGAGTAGCTAAGCCCCGGAATGTCTGCTCAGTTGGCGCGACACGATTAGAAAATCGACGTCGAAATTCACGCTGCGCTAACACAACCGACCAATTATTGGTCAAAAAAATCGACGCAATTATTCAACGCTCTTGCGGAGTATAGTGCTCCATTGCGTGTCTGTTTGTATACTGCAGCTGTCTAGTTCACAAATGTCAAATATGATTGACGTACGACGCCGTTTGCAAAAGTTATAAAATCTTCCGATAGGATGTTTCATTTTGCGACACCTTGTATATATATGTACATACATCCTCTAGAGCAGGGTTTCTCTTCTGTAAATTATCTAGTGTATGCAAAATAAAAACTTTCTTTATGACCAGTAAGTGCGGGGTTATGGGTCTTTAGTGCAATTACTCATACTATAGAAGTGTTTTGTGTCCTCAGTTGGTCAATGTGTTTTGTTTTTGCATATATTCCTAAGACAACCATGTTTTTCAAGCTTTTCCCAACTCGTACATCAGCAGGAAAGTATTGGGATCTGATTGCATACATACAATATAAAGGGTGAGCCAACAGATGGTGTAGATGCTGGCTCTCGATTACTGTCATTTACTGACGTCAATGTGTTGATCTTTTTAACAGATGTTATTCAATCTTTGGCAATTTTAGTCATAGAGTCGTTTACCATGCAAGGACGCATTTTTATTATTCAATTTTATTACGAAAATGGGCGATCTGTAAATGTAACATTTCGTAAAATTCAAGAATCTTTCGGTCAACATACTATAATCGCCCTAGTGAGTCCGAAATTCTTCCAATGGTGAATAATTTTAAAGGAACCGTTTCGGTATCAGCATGCTCGGTCAGCAAGCATATGCCAAAACATCAAGACTGCGACCGATCGAAGTCAACAAATGGACTTCACTTATGGCACTTTACGGCGAATTTTAAAAGTTGATCTTCATTTGCTTGCATATAAAATCCAAATTACAGAACAAATTAATCCTTTGGACCATCTACGACGTCGCTGATTTGTTAAATCCAAACTTTTTATTCGTCAAATCCCTAGCTACAAGTTATGGAAGTATTACGGACCTAATTCATTGGAAAGTTGTCGACAGCGCGGAGAAGGGCTCGCTTCAAAGACTCAATATTTCCGTGATGAGTAAAGCGGGCCACTCCCTTTAAAAAGGAAAAACGGACTTGCAATACAAAGGGTTGAGGTTCGGACTACCAGCTAGCCATTTATTCGGTGATATAAAGTTGGGTTCATTTTTTGTTTGCCACTCTTGCGTGGATTTCGCCTTGTGCGCTGAAGCAGAATCTTGTTGCAATGTCTAGTTCTTATTTGCAAACATTGTTCGGCTTAACTTCCTACCATACCATTATATTTCCGAGCTGTTTGCCTCTTTCTGAAACTTCTTTTGATGTCCGAGCTTCACTCAATACTTTTGCGTATTAAAAATTTTCTCGTCGGTAAACAGAAATTGTCTGTGAGCATTTTTGGCGTACCGCCTTAAGCGAATTTTTAATTGTTGGTTAGGTTATTGATTCAATGCTACTGTTAGCAGGTGTTCAGTGTGTCTTTTTTAGGCACTAGGTCCCAATTCTTCTTCGATAATATGGTTATGGATTTTTGCGAAATGTTCATTTCCCGCGACAAGATCTTCTGCTTTCTCAGTGGTTCGCGTTTGATAACCCCCGGAGTCGTCACAGTACATGGGCGGACGGATCCTTGTCGGTCACGTACTCCACCAGTATCGTTGAATACTTGTATAGTACAATAAACAAAACATCGAGTGACTCAAAGCGGTTGCAAGGTCCGAAAGGTATCACATTTTGCCATATTACATTTGTATAAGCCGATCACAAGGACACGATTTTCGATGTCACCGCTTCCCATGATTGTAAACGAAATGAAAAGATTGCAGTTAATACCTTATTTCAAATAGTTGTAAAAAAATTGTATTAACATTCTTAACTAGACTAGGTATACTCGGTATGTTAGAATGACCACTCTATTCTTTTCAAACTACTCGTGATTCAAGAAATACAGAACTGTAAAACTGCTAAGAGAGAAAACGCTTATTGATTTTTATTGCACCATATTTAAATGTACATATAGTATGTAGGTACAACAATGAAAGTATATGTGCAGAAGTATACATTGTACAGTAAATACATAAATATACATCTCTCTCTATTCTATTTTCGAACACAACTTTCTCCAATTGCCAACCTTATCGAATCTACAATTTTTTTAAAATGTTTGCGGCAATAATTTTAAAGTTGATTCAATGTCAGTCATTTTTTACGGTTCAGATAACAAAACGAGATAGGAAGTAAATTTCATGGTTATGACTACAATGTTTTGACTGCAATCTAAGCGGTCGCGCCTCAATTTTGACATATGTTTTCGTAATTAGTACAGGTATCAATAAATTAGAACAAGATCATTGTAGACATGTGTTTAAGATAGTAGGAAACGTTATAGATACAATCACGTTCCTCTCAATTCTGATAAAACTTTGATTGCTAAAAAATACATCATTTTTAGTGGTACCCCATCTTAACTTTAAAAGAGTCAATATTGTAAATATTATAATTGCCTTTGATAGTATGCACCTTTGAATTTCGGTTATTGTTTGGTGATTGTTAGCAAAATCATTCTGGCTGCACATTCCAAAGTCCCATTTAAAGTATAAAGAACTTAAGAAGAACTCACTTAGCGTTTTTTCTGCGAAAAAAATCCCCAGCACAAATGAATCTTTAAAACTGCCATAACTGCCGTTTAAGGTACTACTAATCTTAGCGAACTTAAACACCCCAATTGTATATCATCTCACTTGTGGTCTCTCCGAAAGTATACAGGTACATTAGTTGCATTCCTTACTATCGTGAGAGCTTTGAAGTGCGCATAACATAAATGACTATCTGCAGGCAGACATCCACTATCAAATACTCTCCAGTATCTATAAGGCATACTCTCTCTTCGAAACGTAGCTGTGTAGCAAAACACAAAATATCAAAAAGATGAAGATACTCTGCATCATCTTACTTAGGTTAAATGTACAATGCAGGTAAAAGATAATATCATCCTGGATAACAAACTAAGGTGAAAAGTCAATGTTGAACAGCGAAATGTTGTTTATAAGCTCTACTTGTTTATGTACTCTCCTCTTTAGACTCGTCAGATCACTGTGTCATATCAGCTTATTTATCGTATACGGATTAAAAAGTTAATTTATTGAAAAACGTATGATAATATAATATACGATAATATATTGTTATGCCTCGGCTATACACGTAACCAAAAAATATATTATGGATGTCTTCCGCAAGATGGTTCCGTCAGGCCAGAGTATTGTGGTAATGGTTCCTCCGGTATTAACCTTGGGAACGATGTACGATCACCTTTCGATTACTAGCGAGAACTTATAACTCAACGATGCGAGTACCAGAACAAAGTTATGACTCACGAACAAAGTACAAAACACACTTTTTTATTTAAGTATAATATGTAAAGTTTACTTTATTAATAATTATTTAGTTTATTCAGTAGTGACTGCCGTTGCTTAAGTCCGAAATACAATTCAAAAATTCTTATGCTATACCTCTAGTTTTATTTAATCAATTTTCGCTTATCATGCTAATTATTTATTGTCGTTGTGCTGTTTCCCGGAATATGCTGTTGACTGGTAGAAACTGCTGTTGACTGGTGGAAACTGCTGACTGCATGTCTGCAATGTTTTCCGGTGCATGCATAACACCTCCCCCTTTTAAACACATCTAAGGATATCTAATCCTGAGATTGGACTTAGGTTTGCCCATTTCTATTTGTTCTTGGGAATCTTCCTCAGTGTATGTTCCTGATGATATTTCTAGCGTTCTCTCGGGATTCACCCGGTGTTTTCTATTGAAGCATCTATTGAACAAAGCTATGGTTGTCCTTCCCGAATTTCGGTTGCACTTCCACATTGTGTACCCTACAAGGAATAAACAAAGAACTCCAAACGTTGATATAAGAACACCTTGGGATCTTTCAGGTATCTTCTCTAGTGCCTTTGACCAAAAGTTTCTCTGGTTCTGTATTTCCGACTTTAGATCTTGCAGCTCGTGGATATCCTTAGCGGTTACTTTAGACATCGGTTCCTGATGCATTTTTATGTCTTTTAATCTCGAATTCCAGCAACAATCCTCCAGGTCACCATATGAATACTTATCTTTTAAACCTATCTCAACATTAGAATTTATTGTTCTTAGGGTCATATCGTAAGTTTCGAATCTACAATTATTTTCAATTAACATTATGCCTGACCCAGAAAGTAGGCCGGTCTCGGTTTCATTTTTACATTGACATGTATACTTAGTTTCCTCTGTTACAGTAAATATAAAAAGGTTTTCTTTTAATTTATGAAGGATTTCAATTTTGGAATTGACAGGTTTCGCAATACAATTATTTGCTCTATTTCTCATAAATACATTAATCTCACAATTAGAGTCGCTTATGGTACTTCTTAACAATTGAGGTTTACAAACATAAATTTTATTAAACATTTTACAGTCATCCAAATTTTCCTTAAGACTATATTCTTCTCTGTTTTTGTTAATTATCAAATATTTATCACTTAAAGCTAATATAATGATTCCGTTATTGACAACTTTAGGTACAGTAACTATCTCGTATATTTCAAAATGTTCTTTGGATACTGTTGGAATATTAATAATAACTATAATGTTTTGATCTTTTGCAAATGCTTTAATCTCTAATGTTTTCAGAATTTCGGAATAGCTCTCAGTTGTTGGTTCTACTGCTAAATTGTTATCGTGCTCTAGTTTTCTTAATTCACCGATCAAATCTATTGGTTCAATGATTCTTGGATGTAGGATACCTGCTTGTATAAATAATAAACTATCGATAAGCTGCTCAATTTCTAGTTCCAATTGCATAATTTTGTGGTTAATTTTACTTGAGATTTCATCATAATACGATGTTAAGAGAATAGTTCTGTTAAGATCAATTTCTTTAGCATTTACTTTGTTTATTTCGGTAATAACGTCATTTATTTTCTTTAAAGTAACATGGCTATTCTTAACGCTTTCTAGCACCTGTTTGTTTAAGTGACTTAACACCTTAACGTTCTCTTCCATCCCGTTTTTGATACGATTTTCGTTTTCAGATATACCTTGAATCGCTTTGTAATAGTATTCAGCGTCTTCGCTGTCCATTGTCCCAAATAGGACCTTAAAACCTGTACCTAAAGCATTGATCAATCCACGCTTTTCCCTTCTTTGTTTTCCGACTATTCCTAGGATTAATCCAATCCTATGGTCAATCTTTGTTATTTCTCTTTTTGCTGCTAATTGATATTCTTTACATCCTGTTTTGGATTCAATACAGAGACTATCTATTGAATTGATTATATTCCTAATGTTACTACTTGATAATTCTAAAACGTTAATGTCTAAGTTTATTGCAAAAGCTATATGTTTATTGATTTCCGTTGCGTCTCCTACATGGTTAAAATATAACTCACTGTTGTTCTGTAGGCCTCTTACATGGACGTTCTCTGCCGAGACCCGGCTGGTGATTGAGACTCTGAAAAATAGGGTTTGATGTTAGCCTTATTAAACTTCTGGGTTTTAGTCTGGAGTTTAACTATAAGGTAATCCTCATGGACATCAACTACAGTGAATGGACCTTTGTAAGTACTTCTCTGTTTGCCCTTCCGTTCATTACGGACTAAAACCTTTTGACCTATTTTGTATTGTTGTGCTTTTCCCAACTTCCTATCATACCTAACTTTAGCTTTCTCCCTGCAACTTCTGGTTTTCTCTTTAACTTCTGTTTGTATGTTAAACAAATTAGCTTTCAATTCGTCAACGTAGTCATAAATCGATCTCTCCTGATTTGAATCTACTCCACTTGGTCTATTTACCTCCGTACCAAAGACAACTTCATATGGTGTGTAACCTGTTGTATTATGGACGGTGCTATTATAGCAAAATCCGGCATACGGCATACGTGTACTCCAATTGTCTATCTCATCTAGCTCTTTTCCGGTTGACCTCAGGTATTCTAATAATCGACAATGTGCACGTTCGACGCTGCCATTTGCTTGTGGGTATGCAACGCTTGTTGTTATATGTTTTATACCTAACAGCTGACAAAATTGTTTAAATAGACCATTACAAAATTCTAAGCCATTGTCCGAGAGAATAAGTTTTGGCATTCCAAAGTTCATTATCCACTCTTCCATAATTGCGCGAGCAACAGTGTTCATGTCTTTACTCTTTAGAGGGACAAATTTGATGAACTTGGAAAGATCATCCTGCATTGTCAGTCCGAATTTGTATCCATCTTCAGTTTCCTGAAATGGTCCTATAATATCGATCATTACTTTTTCCAATGCACTGTTCGCGGAACTGATGATCTTCATCGGATTCCTAGTAGGTGCCCTATTTACCTTTTCGGTCTGGCACTGGGGACAATTCCTGACGAAATTTTCTATACACTTTTGCATGCCTCTCCACTTGAATTTCCTTCTTATCCTTGAGTACGTGGCTTTTTGGCCCGTATGGCCCCCTATCAAACCCTCATGGTACTCTTTCATTATTTCCCTTTTCCTATCTTCATTGTCAACAAATTCTTTCCCGTCATCTGTATCTTCTTCGATCTCGTTGTCTCCTTCATCAATAATATTACCTTCTTCTAACGCGAGGAGCTCTTCAGAAATATTGACATTATTTAAAGCATCTTCTGTTATATAACTTTCTTCTATCAACTCGTTATTTGTATTAATCTGTTTATCTTCTACATTCGGATCTCTTGCACTAAAGCCATCTTCTTCTAAAAGACTTAATAGGTCTTGCCAAGTTTCTTCCCTTTCCTGTTCCGTAACTCTAACGTTCTTACTCATTACATTGGCTTTCTGTCTATCTACTACTCTAATATGTTTGGCTAATTCATCAATATCTCTATCTGTTGTTCCCAGATTTCTACTTAACTCGTCTGCAACAACATTTTCTTTCCCTTTCTTGTAGACAATGGTATAGTCAAACTCTTCCAATTTTAAGCGCCATCTAACAAGTCTACTTCCAGGATCCTTAACATGAAATAGCCACGTTAAAGGCCTGTGATCTGTTTGAATAACAAACTTCGTTCCGTAAATATACGGGCGAAACTGTTTGGTGGCCCATACAATAGCCAAACATTCCTTCTCTGTGGTGCTATAGTTGCACTCAGCTTTGTTTAAAGTTCGACTCGCAAAATGGATTGGCAGATCTTTACCATTATGCTCCTGACTAAGAACAGCACCGATGCCTCGATTGGAAGCGTCTGTCGTAACAATGAAGGTTTTGCTGTAACCCGGATATTGTAAAATAGGGTGTCTTGTAATTATATCTTTTAGTTTATCAAAGGCCTGTTGCTGCTCCTGATCCCAAATGAAACCGACGTCTTTCTTAAGGAGTCTGTTAAGAGGTTCCGCAATACCACTAAAATTCTCAACAAATTTTCTGTAGTACCCGATCATACCAAGAAAGGATTTTATTCCCTTGGGATTTTTGGGTGCTTCCATCTGCAAAATGCTCTCGATCTTCTTAGGATCAGGCTTAACGCCTTTATTGGTAATTATGTGCCCTAGATATGATACCTCCCTTCTCAAAAACTCGCACTTATCGGGCTGTAACTTCAAATTCGCTTTTCTCAGTTGTTCAAAGACTGCCACTAATTTATTGTTGTGTTCATCTAAATTCTGTCCGTAGACAACGATGTCGTCTAAGTAGACGAAGCATTTTATTCCCTGTAGTCCAGCTAATACCGTGTTCATCAGCCTCTGAAAACAGGCTGGAGCATTCTTCAGTCCCATTGGCATTCTCGTGAATTCAAAGTGACCATATGGGGTGCTGAATGCCGTTTTTTCCACGTCGTCTTTTTCCATTGGGATTTGATAAAATCCAGACGTTAAGTCCAGAGTGGAGAAGTATTTCGCTTTTCCAAGTTGGTCCAATATCTCGCTTATGTTCGGCAGTGGGTAATTGTCGGCGATTGTAAGTTCATTTAACTTACGGAAGTCAATCACCATACGCCACTTTTTCTTGCCGCTAGCATCCGCCTTCTTTGGAACTATCCATAACGGAGAGCTCCAAGGAGAACTGCTGTCTTGGATAATGCCGTCGTCCTTCAGTTTGTTAACTTGGTTCCGCACTTCTTCTTCATGGACTTTTGGATAACGATAGCTTTTGGTGAACACAGGTTCCGTTCCAATGCCAGTGCGTATTTTGTGTTTGACGAAATCAGTTTTAGACAACTTTTCGTCTTCAATGCTAAAGATATCGCTGAATTGTTTCACTATTTCTATTAGTTTTTCTTTTTCCTCTGTATTTAAATGGTCGACTCGAATATTACCCGCAACCTTCTTTGTCCTTTTCTTAGCGAAATCGAAGTTTCCTAAATTTGCACCTTGGATGCGCATTCCTTTTATATTAAATGGTTTATCTGTCGTGTTGACAATAGATACTAGGCATTTGCCCTCTTTATTCTCGGTTACGCAACTAGGGATAATGATACCTTCAGTTACCTCTTGTTTAGGTATCACTATCTCTCTGTCGAGATTTTTATCAACCTTGACGGTACGGAACACTTCAGATCTCTCTTTGACGATTTCTTCTTCGTGAAGATATCGCAGAGGGATCTTTCCGATTTTTCCGCTTATGACATTTTCCTGGTAATCGATCGTGAAACCACCCTCTCGTAGGAAATGGTTTCCGATGATCCCATCATAATCCCCCAATAACTTGTTGTCAACTACTTGGAATAGCAATGTTTCTTGTTTAGTTCCGTTTCCAGAACCATCAAAATCAACCTTTATTTTCACTTCTCCTAAAGTCTGGCACATTTGGCCACTAATTCCTCTAAATTTCATTATTCCTTCTTCATTTACTTCGTCTTTATAGACGCACTTCGCTTGGATGATAGATATTTCCGCACCCGTATCTATAATTAGCTTTCGCACTTCTCCGTTCACTACAGCTAAGACATGAGGACTTTCAGAACTATCTAGTACCCTAAGCTGCACGATTGCCTCCTTTACCGCGCAGCCTACTAAAAATCCCTTCCTTTAAACCGAACATCGCTTGAGGTAGATGGTTGGTTTGGGGGTTGTTCGTTTTCAGTTTGCTCTCTCCTAAATGGATTTCTGCTATTTCCATTTCTTCCGTTTTTCTTAGGTTGCCTACAGTTCCTAGCTATATGACCAGGTTTTCCACAATTGTAGCAACATCTGGTGTCCGCAAAATTAATCTTAGCTAAGTTCTTAGACGTGTAGTCTTTCTGTGTATTCGTTCTGAATAAATTTATTCGCTGTTCTTCCTCACAAGCGAATTTACTTGCTTCTGCGAGCGTTGTTGGACGTTGGGTGATTACATATGTTGATAATTTTTCTCTCAACCCATTTATAAAGACTGTCAACGTTTCGTTTTGTATGTAATCTATTTGACCTGCCCTATGTTCCTTTTTTACATCTACCAGTTTGCTTTGTAACAAGCGCCGTTGAAGTGTCTCTACGCGTTGCAAAAAATGCACTACTGATTCATCCTTATTTTGTCTTATCGATATGAGTTCTCGATGTAGTTGCAGAGCACTATGGGGTTCGCGAAAAACTAATGTTAACTCTTTCTTGAGATTCTCCCAATCCTCAATTTCTCGGTTCATGAGGATGGTTGTGGCATTGCCACGAATTTTGGTCTTTATGTACTTGAAAAGTACATTTTTCTGGTTCTCTGAAGCTAATTCAATCGCATCATTACATGAGTCGATGAAAGTAAAAACCTCATCGCTCGTCCCATTAAAGATTGGGATAAATGAAATTAGAACCGAAATTGGAATTGTTTCTGGCATAGTGTCACTTAACTCACTATCACTTATACCACTTAAATAATCGTCAAAACCTGCAGCTACGTCACGGTTAACAATATTATCACTGTCTAAACTATCTAGCCGATTATTTGAAAACATAGAATTTTTTTTTTTCTTTCTCTTTCTTAGGAGATTATAAGAGATAGCCACTTCACAATAAAAATTAAACAAACTCACAATATTATTAGTACTGCTAGATCCATCGATGGTTGATGTTTTCCTTGCTGAGATTATCCCACCGCTGCCACCAGAAAACGTGTTATGCCTCGGCTATACACGTAACCAAAAAATATATTATGGATGTCTTCCGCAAGATGGTTCCGTCAGGCCAGAGTATTGTGGTAATGGTTCCTCCGGTATTAACCTTGGGAACGATGTACGATCACCTTTCGATTACTAGCGAGAACTTATAACTCAACGATGCGAGTACCAGAACAAAGTTATGACTCACGAACAAAGTACAAAACACACTTTTTTATTTAAGTATAATATGTAAAGTTTACTTTATTAATAATTATTTAGTTTATTCAGTAGTGACTGCCGTTGCTTAAGTCCGAAATACAATTCAAAAATTCTTATGCTATACCTCTAGTTTTATTTAATCAATTTTCGCTTATCATGCTAATTATTTATTGTCGTTGTGCTGTTTCCCGGAATATGCTGTTGACTGGTAGAAACTGCTGTTGACTGGTGGAAACTGCTGACTGCATGTCTGCAATGTTTTCCGGTGCATGCATAACAATATATATATATAATACAAGAAAACCAATTGGATCGTACTTAAACATTCTTGAAAGATTTTAACTGGTTGCAACATAACGTAGACACCTCGATCATCGGATCGAGAGTATCAAAACAAAAGAAAAGGCATAGTACGACTCAAGCTGTAAAGAAACTGTGAGGGTTAGAAAAAGTTTTTTCGCTTCTTTGAAACTAACTCCACAGAAGAAACCTGAAAAAACTTCAAATGTGCCGGGAATTACCGTAACTCCTTTCCTAACTTTTGGACGTTCGTCATAACATCAGAAATTCTACCTCATACTCCGTTCCAACACTCATTTTTATGTCGTTTCAATTGTCAGCTCTTTAAACAAGGGCAATCTGCTTACTGCACACTTTGCGGTTAACTTAACACTTCCAAATTATGAATCACCCTCGCCTACAATATATTGAGGGTGTGGATGGAACTATTCCACTTTCGCACTCATGTAGTATCAAGAGTACTTACGGATCTCAACATACTAGGGTTTTCCTATGCTGACAAACCCAGTACGTAAGCTTATTCATCAATCCTACACTTTAGCACACTTTCCGAGCAAATGAAAAATAACGTTTGCCCAGCCCGTCCCCAAAAAAGGAGAATCTTTTTCTTTCCCCTAATACATAATACATATGGAGATGCTGATAAATCGTCAGCTCAAGAATATCTTTAACACACGAAAACTTGTCAATAACCGGCTGTACGGATTTCTTAACAATTGGTCCACTTGTATTTTGATGGCATGTCTCACCGAAAAGAAAAACTAAAGCGTACATCAGTCTGGCGAAAGCAGGAAGTTGCACTAGGTATTTCCAATGGTTTGTAAAAGCGATATATTGTAAAAAATACTACGCACCTTCTAAACTTCTCTCAATATACAAGGGATTTAACCGCCCGAAATTGGAGTGCAATGCCTACAACTGGTTAGGTCTTAGTAAGACCTCTCTGCACCTGTTGGATAGTATTCTAAACTGTGCGTTCATACCCATAGCTGACATCAATATTGCACAGTCATCTAGTACCAATACTCTCTCGAAAATGACAGTAGGATTCCATCCCTTCAAACCTCCAACTGAAATATCATGATTCTTTCCTTAGCTGTGAAACTCGCTTATGAAATGCTCTACCAAGTTTTCAATTCCCTAGCTATTATAACTTTCAAACATTGAAAACCAACGTACATAGGCATGTCTCTTTTTTCCTCTCTAACTCTTATTCCTATTGGTATGTGTTATTTTCAAGTCATTCTGCAAATTTTAGCGGCCAAACCTGACCTCTTTCCTTCCTCTTTAAGTTGCGCCATTACATGTGGATCCAAAATTGGTAGGGGTTCGTCCAAAACTGCTTAAGAATTCTTTACACGTTGTTAAATGTAGTACTAGGACAGATGGTAATCCATCTGGGTTTGGCATCCACCGCTGCAGTACGTGATTAGATACCACTTCTGTCTTATAGACATCGTAGTATGAATGTATAAACTATGGGATTAGCACGAGATGAGTATAAAAAAGTTTCCGATTTTTTAAGCTTTTGAGTGGAAGTTCTAGTAGTTGGCCCTATTTCCGGCATTTCATATTTTTTTCAAAAGGACAATTTGTTCAGTTTGGAGTTGTTGTATCAACAATAAGAGTATAAGCCATGGCTCGAAACAGAAAATATTCCGTGCTACTGGAGCATCTATCCTGCGTTACGCTGCCCAGGTATGGGAAAACCGTTCATTTGAAGCCGTCGAAAAATTTCTTCGCTATTTCATCATGTGAGATTTTAGGTTACCAAGTAGCGAAAAGGCGTTCAAGGCTGGGAAAATCTAGCATCTTAATGTGACTTCAATCTTTTTGTCACACCAGATAAACAACTAGACCTCCCAAAACATAAGTTCCATACATTACTGGAGAAAACAGGCTAGAGAATTTAAAAAGAATTTGTACATCGCAGTACAGGAGATATTATACAATACCAAATTGAATTATAATTTGCCGAATAGAACCTACTTTCTGACGAGTTACAGAACGTACATGATAAGCATTATCTTCAAGGTAAGAGGTGAACTGATAAATTTAAACTACATGCCGCACCGCCCAAAACTCGCACTTTCGTGTAACCTCTGCAACCTCAAACAACAAGAGAATGTATTACACTTCGTTGCAATATGCCCCATCCTCAGAGAATTCCGCTGCAGATTCTTTGGAGCACAGGTACTCAATATTAATGAACTGACGAGCATCTTAAACAGGACCGAGGCTGGGATAGATTATATGACAACGCAATAAACGCACTGTGCTATAGAAAATGCATTATAGAGGAAATCTTCTAAAAATAACACATTAAATTGGTTAAATTACTTGTTTGATTCAAAATAAAAGTAATTAAATTGTCAATCTGGTAGACGGCCACCCCATAAATAGTCAATTAACCTAACTAACTAACTTTAAGACTTGTTCTTGAAAAGACTTTTAAATTCATTCCCGTAAAAATTTGTATTATGGCAACTTTAAATTGTATTTTAACATTTTTGATTTGTAAAAATAATTATTTTGGAAGCTGCTATAACTGATCTCTGAGAGCTCCTCTAAAAAAAGGCATCTTGCGGTGAGCACGATATCTCTGGACTAGATCTTCGGAAATAAAAAAATAAAACAAATTTCGTTCATACTCGTATAATGTATTATCTCGTTTTTGATCGAAGAATTAGCAACATACTCGTAATAATTTTTGATAAAATGGTGGTGGTGACAATTTTTTTTGAAAATTCTAATTGTATATAACTCCTTAAGGTGCCTGTAATACCCTTACTGTGAACGCTAATTGTGAACACTATTGTGCATAAAAACTCACTTTTAATGGACCAAATTAGATGAAATGGATCTAGACTATAATTGGTTCCAACAAGACGGTGCCACACAGCCAATGCAATAATAATTTTATTGCACGAGATACTTTCGGGACGCATTATTTTGCAAAACAACGATGTCAATTCGCCATCGAAATCGTGCGATGTGACAACCTTGGATTTGCTTCTTTAGGGTTATCTCAAAAGTAAGGTCTTAGACAATAAGCAAACGATATTTCAAGACCTCAAGGATGAGAAAATACTCATAGAGCATATTAGTGGAATGAAGGCGCAATAATACCAGAGTGTCATTTTACATTTTAACAAGCGGATTAATGTTTATTTATACCGACCAAGCCGTAGTTGGTCGATATTATTTTTCACAAACAATTGCGTTTTCGATTAATAATAGGACGAGGAGTAATAATCAAAATCATTATTTCCTCACCTTATATAGAACATGCTATACTGGATTTGTTTTGGTTGCAAGTCTATTAGGGTGTAATTTTTTCCAAATCGCCTTACGGTCATCATTCCCAATAGTACTGATTAAATTTGTGTACATAGAGGCATATGCCTAACGTTCTTATTCCACTGTTCCATATGTGAATATAGAAAAATGCAGAACTTATTGTGTTATATCTTGTTGCACGGAAAGATCCTCCGTCTTATTATCTACTCGTAAGTTCAACAATTGTATAGGTACAGGGCTTAGCTGGATTAGGACAGGAAACACATTATCGTCGACCATTTATCGTTGTAAGGTTGAAAGCACCCTTTGCTCTTGCCAGACCAACTTCAGATATTGTTTTGGCCAAACCTCAAGAAAGTGTTTGTCCGTATTTGGTTATGTATCTGATACGCGAAGGTTCCAGACAAAGGCATCATTAAAAGAATAATTTCGGGCTTCTAAAATTTATCCTCAAATGTAAGTCATCGTAAGATCGCTTAGTCTTATCAAAGTCACGTTGCAAGCACATATACTATTAATGACATAGATTTTTGGATCTGATTTGTAAGCGATCAAGGCGTCGTGTATGGTCACAAGATCGCAACACCCCACTTCGTTGCAGATTTTTTTTAATGTCAAATATTCCAGCAGAAATTACATCGCTAATCTTCACGATAAACTTTTAACAACGTAAGAAGATGTTTCCTTAATCAAAGCGTTATGCGAACCGATCAGACTGGCATTCCTGCTTCTGTACTATTGGATTCGAGTTCCAGCAAAGTCACGGCATGTTTTATATATACCTTGCGTCGCCTGAATTGAAACTGAATTGGTTATCCATAATTTTATGTTTGTCCTTAGCATGCTGTATCAAAAGTCTATTAGTCACCTTTTCGCAAGGGACATTTATGGACCAACGATTGGCCGCACTGAAATGTCGAAGTACACTTTTTGGTATCTATGGCGTCAGTTTTCACTGATTTCTTTTTTCAAAGTTATTCGAAGATTATTCGGAGGTCTTTCTTCGAAATGAACGTAGGTAGCCAACTCTCGTTGACAATAACTTTATTTGCAATATCTTCATAATTTCGAAAGAAAGCACTGTTCAGTAGGAACCATTTCTCTAGGTCGTGGTTGGGGCGTAAAACATAATTCACTTTCTGGCTTCTTCTTTCTTTTAAATATTGCGATCACGCAGAAGTTGTTATCTTTGCAGGATTTAATCCATGACCGTCATTCGGGCGATTTGTTGATATGTTAGCAGGTCCATATGCTTTCTAAAAAAGCTTGCAACGTACCTCATTCCTTCCCCTGATCCTTCCATTCAGAACCATCTGATTGGCCTAATTTTTTGCCGAATTCACAAACCCGCATTCTTCATCGACACAAAAGGTTATATCATTGCAGTAGCATTTCAAAAGTGTTCTACACTTGACACTAACCGCTATAATCTATCAATTTACATCAGAATCAGACCCGTGTTTTGGCTAGTGAATGCAGTAACATAACAGACCGCAGAAGAATCAGACATCCGTTGTATCTTTTAACGGTTTTAGTTGAACAACAAAGATTATAAATTTTGTTGATGATTTATTGTTTAAAAAAAACGCCAACTAACAGTCCCATATAGAATATTTCTCAGTATCAAGGTAATGGTATTAGAAACCTACTTTGGTGTCAATATAGTTGTGACCGGTTAGAACTTAAACGTATATATATATGGGCAATACAGGCAATAGGCTTTGATGGGGATTGACTTTATTCATTTAAAATTAACTTACTCATCTTTTGAAACAAGTACCATGGTAGTAACTGCCGGGTAGTTTTCTTTAGCACCTTTTTCAAAAGAAAACAAAAAGCATTTTTAAATTTCGCTTAAATAAACTTTATTTATTAATAACTTTTCAGTTGTAATGAATTAAAATAATGTCATATATAAATTACCAAATAAAAAGAACTGCAACGAACATAAACCATTGATCGGAATGGCATCAAATTGATGGTTGTTTTCTAAATACGGCAAAATTCTTTTTCGAAAATGTGTTCGTGTACAGAACCTCACTAGCATAAAACTGCACAAGAAATATGGTATGTATGATCAAGCCTTTGAATAAAAATGTAAATGAATTTTGTTGATCGATTCTGAAGGCTCCATATGCCCACGTATGAATATCCTGGATTTTGTTCTGCAAAATTTCCAAGTCAACCTGCAAAAGTCTCAATATAGAGGGAGTTTGTTTCCAGAAGACTATCGCTTACTTTCATAATCATTTTGCTTGTGTTGGAAACTCTTTTCTTACACAAAAATATAAGAAGATTTTCCTCAAAAATCTGGCACTCCTTTACTAAGAGATCAGACAACAATCCAATCAGATAAATATCAAAAAATGTAAAAAAGGATCCTGGTACTGAAAATAACAAGGAGTCAAACCTTACTCCATTTTTCCATTGGCTCAAGGCTGTAATTACAATTCTGTAAGTTGAAAAAATATCTTCAAATATTGACATGTAGAAGAGCAAGATGTGGGGTGAATAAAGCATATTTAGATAATCCTTGATCCGATGCAATCGAAATGCTATACCAGTTAAAAGACGGATGTCCTTGTAAAACTTCGATTTCCTTTCACTTGCAATCATTCGAATAATTTGAGCATTAATTTCTTTAAAAAAACACAGCATACTAAGATGAACAAATAAAAAGGCCCAAGAGTGCACCTCTGAGCAGTATCCTCCTAAGCTCAAAAGTTTTTCAAAAAAGTGATAAAAAAATCTACAAAATGTCACAACCACCTTGAGATTTATAATCGGTTTCAGGTTGCTTAAGTAGTAGATACTCGAATCGAAATTCGCCTTCAGTTTCGCAAAGATGCACAAAAGTTCGTTAATGGTCGCCATAATTTTGTCAGAGTTTTGGAAAAATAATTTTAATAAGAGAACTGCGGTCAATTCAGCGCGTATAAATATCAATTTTAATAGTATATACTCCTGTGCCTCAAAAGACTTTTTTTGGATTGGACTGTGATATTTTATATATGTTTGCAGTTCGCCAAAGAGGAAAATTGAAAAATTTGCTGAATTCCAAAGCATTGCAAAAGTGTAAATTGTTCTGTAGATACATTTTCGAAGTTTTGATGTTTGAACTTGTTGCGTCGTTGGGTCATACTTGAAGTTGATAAAGCAAAGATACAGACATATTTTATAGAACCATTTGAGTTGATTTTGGAAATTTGTTTTCGACTGCCGACAGCCAAAGGTGACCATTGGTTTTGAACACTTATACATTTGTAGGATTTCGATTTCCGGCTCGTTCAATACTAAACTTTGCTTTCAATGTGACAGAGTTTGTGCTGATTGTTAGCTGATGGAAAGTAATTTGTGAGAGTGCTTCTCTATTCTACTTAGAAAATGCCTTTAATTCATAAGTAAGGAAGTCAATTGTTTTTTATTGTCCCGATGGTGTTCAATTATCTTTATTTCCTGAAATTAAGTTATTAGTTTAATCTACATGCTTAAAAGGTTTGAAGGGATTTACAGGCCACGTTTTGACAATAAAAGCCCGAAGTTCACTATGGTGTGGTTTAACCGAAGAATCTTAGAAATTTTAAAAGATAATAACTAAAATGCTAATTTTAATTCCAAATTGGGTATCTCATCGATAAAGAATTATCTGTTGTCTTTGTTGTTTTTGTCTCAGGCATCCGCAGGCATATTTTGAATTCAATTGGGTACTGGTCCATGTTGCCCGTCGAAATGTTGTGATCCAAAATTTTAATTTTACTCATAAGTAACCTTTAGTCAGCGCTTTAAGAGTTGAAAATAAAAACATTCACATCACGCATCGAATATTCTTGTGACATGCCATTCGAATACCATACATAAGTTGCAACAATATAACTGAAGACTTATAGCCCAATCGTGATGATACTTTACTCTCCCTTAATTGATAAGCTATTTCCGAGTGACGCAACCAATACGACAAATATGTAAAAGTATCCATAATTACTGACTTCATGCAGTCAATAATATTGTACGGTGATTTTTTCTTTACTTACTTGCAATTCTAATTACTTTTTTATCTAGCACGATATAATATTTATGTTCTAATTGATCTTAAGTATTTTTTTAAGGTAATCAAGAGGCAATTAGGGAAAACAAAACTTAAGAAATATTATTAGAATGTAGAAGTACACGTAGTCAGAATGAATTTGTTTGGTAACAGTTCTCGCAATTTTTTTTAATTTATAAGTATCACACTTGCGGCAATAGTTGAATGATGACGTTTCAATATAATTATGTCAGCTTTTCAGCGAAAAATGTGTCATGTGTGCTTTAACGTTTTTATACCTATGAGTCAAACCTGATTTTGCAAGGTCGAGGTTGAGTTCGAAAGTATTATATTTCCTTTATTGCTATGTTCACCTTTAACTCTTTGTAATACTCATACCTAATAGGGAAAGGGGCAATATAAAAGGTCAGGACCTATAATAACCAAGATTCATGAAATTCAAAAAACATACCTGTAGCTTACGCATAAAGGCAAGTTTAACAACGATTCTGATCTTTTGAGGCGCATGCACTCAAATTAAATGTTGTCAATAATAGCAAGGTGTCCCCTCGTTGCTGGGAAACCCAATGCGGATTATTGCAATGAGAATAATTATTATACTTGATTTTTATTCATTGAAAGAAAGAATACAAAGATGCAATTACTCTAAGTTTATTTTGTGAGTCATTTCGAAGTTTTGACAATTTAATTGCAGCTAATTGTAGTATTGATTAAGATTTTCGTGTCTGAATAAACAAATTTCAGTCATGATATAGCGACGAATTGTAAGATATATTTTTTCTTTGAAAGTCTTAAATACAAAAAAATATTAATTACAATTGTTAAAACTGGCTTTTCACTAGAACAGCAAAGTTTATCTATACTCATATGTTTTTGACATTTTTTGCGATGTTTGTTCGGATATCTTAAAGAGTACAGAAGTCATACCAATCTTAAATAGCTTTTAACTCTTTTCCCGGTATATGCTCTTTAGCCCCAATTTAACTTTAGAACAGGCAAAAATATTGAAGATGCACTTTTCTTATTCATGATTATTTAAATGACAACAAAGTTACTGCGGTTCTTTTTAAAGATATAAAAAAACGCTTTCGATCCCGTGGACTATGAGCTATGTAGATAGTACTGGGTTTAGAAGTTGCATTTATAAATGGTTTATCATTAAGGTATGACAAAAAGCGAAGGAAGATAGGTGGTTGTTTTATTGAGTTTCTGAATATTCGGATTGATGTTCCACAGGGTTAAGTACTTGGCCCTATGTTTTTTCTTATCTTTATTAAGTCAGTCTCGAGTCTGCATTTGAAAATTATATTTAAACTTTCTAAACTAGAATTAGTGGCGAACAACACCCTCGATTTGGAAATCCTAAGGCACTGATTTGGTTCACATAAACTGGTCATAAGTAATAAAACTAAGCTTTTGTATTTTAGCCTTTACGTTTCAATCTTTGAATTATCTATTTCGCAATTATGACTGTTAGCTATTGAGTGTCAATGGCGATATTTGTAGTTCGCACAGACTCAACTCACAACTCTAAATTGAACTGCTCTCCTAAATGTTTTCCCATCAAAAATGTATCTTTATTCAGCCTTATGTTCTCTTAAGATTCCAGAAATATTCTATTTTGACTTCGTTAAATCTAAGCTGCAATATGGTCTAATTTACTGTAACAGTAACTTGAACAAGAAACTACAGCCCCTACTAGTAGTACAAAAACATATAATATCTTAAGAATTATTTAAATAAAAAGGAGCCGTGATTCGGTACTGACACTTTGACACTTTACTTTTACAAAGTCTTAAAAAATCAATAGCCCACCCTATTTGTTAGTTTGTTTTTCAAAAGCATACAGAAATCACTGTTCAATATTTTAAACGTTGAAGAGAGTAAACCTTATTGTGGAATAAAATTTCATTCAAATGACTGCCTCGGCTGGCTTGCAGTAGCCCACACTGTCAACCCAATTTTTCTATAATATCAGCCCCTATATCACAAACATCTTGAACAATATTCATTTTGAGTGCCTGATTTATTTTTGGTTTGTTCGATTGATTACACGATTGTAGAACTAAGTGAACAATAAACGGCTTGTGTGAGGCGTAGACCAATGTTGCTGGAATCATAGCTTGCCCAACTGCAAATTCACAATTTCTGGCCATAAAAACATGGTTATTATACATCAGTAGCCTTGGCGTTTTTGCTTTTCTTCGTTTCACATCTTGGTAGAACTTCCGAACATTGGGTCTGCAGAAGCATTTTGCATTGCTTTGATCTGAGAAGTCAGTGTTCCTCCCGTCTATTTCGATTTTCGTCATATCAGACATTTCTCTGTGGTCGTCGGGTAAGAATAGAAGATGGGGCTTACTGACAATGTCACGTCCGCTACTGGTCCTCTGCGCTTGATACCGGAAACATAGGACTTCTCGGAAGGGAAGGGGGACAGCAATCGGAGAAGATATATATATCTATGTAGTGTCTTGTAGTTGTAAGGATTCGTTCATACAATTTCTTTATGAAGAGTGTGTTCTTTTATTTGATAAATCTTCATAACTCTCATACCGTTCTCTCATTTTTGTCAGTTAATCGACATAAATATTTTGCATTGTTTTACAAATTATTTTAAATAGAATCGTATTATAAAAATTTATCATTCAAACTCTCAAACTGATCGCGAAAAGTGTGGGTGATACGATATGAAGGTTATGTTTTTTCTTCCCATAATCGAACTACTCGTACTAAGCTCGATATTCATCGTTGTGTAAATAAATAATGTTCATACTTCATACACTCTAAAAGACACAAAGCTAACAACGCAATGCACGCTCAGAAAAAACGTTAGTTGGTGTGAGTGTCAATTCGTCGTCAATCCCAACAGTTTAGTTTTTGTGCGTATACTATGTGCGAAATTTTACGAAGAGGTTTTAGCCTACTCCATTAAAGTTAACTAACTTAGCATCTAAAGTCAAAAGACTATGTCTTCTGACGGGAGTTCTAGTGTTGCACTCTTGAGCAACTTGTCATCGACCCTTTTCATATGAAAAAGGCTGGAACCGCTGTTACGGTCAGAGACTTCTTTGTCAAAAATATGATTAATACAATGATCTTGACAATGGCTCTACTTTCCATCCTCTTTTTGAAACATTGACTTACAGAGGACTCGATTTAACCTTATATCATGAAATGAATCATTGAATTCACCACCGAGATCGTGCAATTCGACCCCATTCTTGTTGGACTTTGTACAGTATGTGGTGCACTCGTATGGTGATAAACCGAAAACTATTCAGATCATCACCTGATTAGCCATTTAGAACCCCATATTCGACCAACAGGGATGCGCTGTATAAAAAACAGCAGCGGGATCCATAGGTCTGAAATCGTCGTCAAAACAAAATATCACCATAATTAATAAAGTTTTTCAAACTCAATCCAAAATATTAAAGTTGTATCGTGCGTCGAACACAATTAATCAATGTGGTCAACTTAACCGACGATTTTTTAACCAAGGGACTGCCGAGTCCCTTTCTTGATGTTTTGATGTAGGAAACGTAGTAGAGTTCTAGTTTAGTAATTTTATAGCTTCTCCTCTTTATACTTGTCACCATATGCATATAGATGTCATCGTTTTGTTCGGCTTCGGTTTGAACATTTCAGGAGCATTACCGAAAGTTGTTATTCATTTTTTGTATGCTGCGGACGCAAACAATAAGTCCATTCATGTTCGAGTCAATCCGACAACAAAACCCCGAATCGAGACCCAGAGTACAATGACAGATGCACTTTATCAGCGTAGGTAGAACGTCTTGTGGATATCGTGAACACCTGTCTGGAAGACTTAATTTCACGGGATGCCTATACATCCATGGGGGCAAGGATACGCCTTGTTAACGCTTACCTACATTAAGATAATATCCAGCACTTATAGCCACTACATTCCGGGTTTTAGCCCTAGCACGGGCGTACCTTCCCTGCGCTTTAAGTTTAAACCACAGCCACCATTACGCTCCCACCAGGGGGCCTACGTCTACAAGTTAGGCCCAGACCGAAGTCCAGGAAGCTTCTAACACCCACGGTACCGTTTTTTTAGTCCTGGTATGGACTCACTCATCAAGACCTATGACCGGCAGCTTGTAAAGGGACAAATCATAGCAACCATCAGTGGCGAAAGGTCTGATGATGTTAATTATAAGTCCAGTTTTGCTCTATCCCGGTTTTTTATTAGACAACGTCATTTATGGAAGAAGCCTTTATAATTGGCCGAGGGCCTTCAGCTTAGGTAGATGCGAAGTAGATGAAATAGTTTATCGCTGGATCTTTTAATGACGTCGCCGTTAATTAAATTTTAGGAGTCCTACTCTATCCGCCAAAACGTCTGAATTGTACTTTACCTAAATCATCCAACAATGGCATGACAAACATGATAAAATATTGCCTTACTATACAGACTTGTTAGAGTGCTCGACCCGTTTTATCAGACCAAACTTGATGCAAGACGGTCAGATATTTTTATTTTTTTTTTTTGAAAAAAAAGTCTATATCTATGATTTGTTAGAAAGATCATAAATTTACTGTAGTGTTTTTTCAGGTCAAACGTTACCTTCATTTGGTTGGATTTGAAACTGTCTTACTCCATTGGGTGTATTAAGACTTTCTTCCGCAAAGTTATCATGCCATTTGTTGACACTTGCCAACTGTTCAACCAAAGATGATTTTTATTGTATGATATATTGGAATGAAGTCGAACAAAACACTATTGACGTCACATCAAAGACATTACTTCTTGGAAAGGTCGCAGAAATTTTGTTTCTACGGTCGCCTTTTTCCTAAATTATTAATAATTTTACCATTTCTGAACTACGGAATACCTTCAATGCTTCTTAATTCATAGTACGATAGTAAGGAAAATTGACTAAAAATAATGCGTGCTATGATAGGAGCTTTTTCAAATGTATTTGTATATGAACTAATGAACTAATCATTCTCAGTCCGTCCGTTTCTTTAACGTGAGCCTATCTCTTTTTATATTTATAAAACTCCACCTTATAAACAACTCATTGGATGCATTATTAAGTAAATTTATATTTAACTCAGGCATTTTAGGCTTACATACTTTATTAGCTCGATACAATTTAGCAGTGTCTTTTGCTAAAGAGATTATGGTTGTTAGTTGACATCGTTTGAGCCTTATTAGCTCCGTTGATGATAAATCGTTGCACCACTCCCGTGAGTCAGTCAGGGCAAGCAACAACAGTCAATTAGACTCATTTACGCCAATCAAATTGGCTTTATAAATTGAATTTGTGCTTGAGATTGGAAGCGTTTTACATAATTCTTTCTCTTTGGAATAAAAAACTCGTTAATCGCATTTACACGATTCCGTGGGCATTTCAGATAATTTCTGTAAATAACGCGCAAAAAGCTTTCAGTCGGCCGCTATCGTGTAATTGGTTTTATTTTTAATTTTTTAATGTTGCATTATGACGGAGGAGCAAGACTTCTAAATATATTCAGCCACCATCTTTTTATGTGATGAGTTTATACATATATGGCGAAATACATATCTTAAGAAGGTGACAAACAATTTAATTGAATTAAGCTAGTTAGAGTATCGAATTGGGGTTGGAAATGTAGATACTAGCACCACATGTACATATACATACCTGTTGGAACAGCTGTTTTCAATGCAAGGGTAGCGGGGTCGAAGTAATATTGACACGAATATTTGATTGAACAGCCTTCACTCAGTGTTAGGTTTAAATCGTGATACAGTGCCAGTGACAGGTTGAAACTTAAATCATTTCTAGTAAGGTGAACCGAATATATTTGCAACAAAAACAAACTCACTTTCAGACGTCAAATCTGTTGTTATTCAGTTTTGTTTTTTTTTTTTTTTTCTGTGGCTTATTTATTTTTAGCCTTCCTACTAGTTCTTTTTCTTTATAACTATGAAGCAATAGAAAATGATTTGAAGGTCTACCCCAGTTTCTTTTATATTTCTTTGTATAACTTGAATGAAATGACTGTGTATTTGGTACAGGTTTGAAATGGCATGATAATGCATAACCATTAGGTTCTTTTATTAAAGTTGTATATCTTTTAGAGTAAATACAGCAAGCGCAGCACATGTCCACGTACCCCGAAAGATGATAGCAAGATATTACAATAAAACTGCACTACGGTCATCTAACATGTATCTTGTTAATTTGTTTTATTTTTATGATCTCCAAGGTATTCACTACTTCCGGGTTATCAATCTTTTGACCAATTATTATCTATACATATCGTGCATGGGTTGTTCATTGAATATAGTCCGCCGTAATAGCGGGGTTAGTGGCGGTGTTTTCTCAAATTACCTTAATCTAAACATCACCTTCATTGTAGCACCTTCTCAATCACTGTAGTATGTTCTAGGCGAAAATTATGCCGAAGAAAAAAAGCTGATTCTAAACCTGCCCTCAGCTGCCGATCATCTGTCAGAGAGGTGGCAGAGCAGTTTAACATCCACCAAGTTGGGTGCCAGTCCACAGAGGAATTCCAGGGAAATGTTGGCCAGATGAACTCCCGGAAATTTTTAACCTGAAAAGGTATCTTCGGTATACCAATCGCTGCGTAGAACCAATTAAGGCTGGATTTTCTTAGAAGAACAAACCTAAGGTAGGCAGACGGTTGAAGCAACATGTCGAGCAACCAAACAAATCTAGCCAATACTGGATTTGAATCGCTCTAAGAGTTTGATCTTTCTACAATAAATAGAAAACATCTTAGCCCTTTCTTTTCGTCAAGCATAAAAAAGTCTTGGCGTTTCCACAAATCTCTTCTTCAAAAGCTGCATGAATAGGTGGCACATGCCCAGCTCTCTTCTAACTTAAGCGATCGAAATCCAATATATATGTATATTTTTTTTAAAAAAAAAGAACAACACCCACATTGATATGAATACACTGATAATGGCTCAGCATGTGTTAAGTTATTTAAAAAATTAGATAAAGAAAAAAAAAGGTGTTTGGACTCAGCGGTTATTTCGCTCCATAAGTGGCATCCAACATTTAAGGGAAAGACTAATTTTATAGTGAGAGTTGGCTTGGTGTTGTTTTCTGGTCAACTAGACATCTTTCTGGATTTTTTTTGACCGAAAAATGAATGTCTTTCGGAAGCGGCTAGACAACATGAGCAACACAAATTAGTGTCAAGAAGCTAGGCCATTGCCCATCCTGGGTTGCCAGCGTCACAGTGTTTTTCGGGGGCGGCTGAGTAAAGGTTGTTCACTATCACTTGCGCCACGGGCAACTCCAGATATTAACAGTCCTCTTTCCTTCGTCAGAAGCTCAAACTGGTTCCAAGTGTAGAAAGATGGGCCAATAGTCCTGAGTGGGTTAATTCTTACAACCTAACTCAAACCTAGTCCGCCACAATATATCTCAAGCGAAAATGTGAATATTCTTCAGAAAAGAAAAACACTGCGGCGCTGGCAGCCCGGTATGGGCCATGGCCTAGCTTCTTGACACTCATTTGTGTTGCTCATGTTATCATTTTTTTTCACATCTGAGCGGGGCCTACGGTTTATTGCCGAGTCCGAACGGCACTCTTGGAAGTTTTTTCCTAGGCAATTTTTACTTTCGGGAATTTGCCATTGACGGCCGAAAGGGTGATGGCGATTTGAGAAATTGTTGGTGACCCAGCCAGGAATCGAACCCAGACTCACTGCGTGATAGTCCAATGAGCTAACTATCGCGCCATCGCCATCGTCATATTCTTCAGAAACGTACTTAATTTATGGAAATTAAGTATTTGGGCATTATTTTGTACTGTTCGGACTTCGAATATGTCGCGTACAGTCGAACCGAAACTCTGTACTATCATAAAGTCATTCAGATAGTGCGATAGAATGGGCCCAACATAATAAAGATAAAACATTTTTACCTATACTAAATTCAATGAGTACTACAATGAACATACGCAATTTCTGTTATGATTCAAATTTGTTATTAGCGGATGAGTAAAGTCAAAAGTCTTGAATTTCACGCACGTGGGTGAAAACATTATAACAATTCACATCAAGAATGTCAGTCTGATATGTTAGCCCCCATTAAAAAATATACGAAGCTACTGAAGAATATTTGTAAACCTTCGAGCAGTGGTCAGATGTTTCAAAATAGAAAATGTCCACATCATTTGAAGCATAATTGGAAAGCTATTTGACTTTAATGTGGGGCAAAATATTACTAAATCTACCACACGAAGCCTGTAAAGAACACACAAGGAAACAGTCGTAGTAGGGTCGCAGTCGGTGCTGAAATTTTGGAAAGTGCATTCCTTTAGACTGTATAACGTCAATGAAGAACCAAATACAGCTGTCAGGCAGAACGAGCGAACTGGAAAGGCTTATTGACTGAAACCCAGCTTCCCCCCAGATTGTAATCAAATTTATTACATTTTTTTAGGCCACGCTCATTTCACAGAATCTCAATGTCAAGATATCGAAGAGGCAAAAGTCTTATCACTAACAACACTTTTATTAACTTAACGGAGAGTGATGTCTAATCTACAACACTGCGCCTGATGAATGCATTAAAACCAGATGTTGTATACGAGTAGTTACACTATGGGTGCTTTCAATAACTCAGCTTGCTACGCAACAGCCGCAGCCCGACTGCAAATTTCTTTTTACGTTTGCTACAAATATTCTCTCGTCTCTAGCTTAATATTTGAACAGTCGGCTGCCCTGAACTGAAAGAGTCAGCTAACTTCTGTAAAAATATACGAAAGATGTCATTAAAATTAATATTATTAAATTCTGCTTTAGAGCTTTTGTCTCTATCTCGACTATCTCAACATTACAGAAACAACTATCTTTGTTTATGTTGTGCAGCCAGAGCAGCCAGGAGTGCAGTAAATATGCTGCGCTGCCCTTACTATCTGAATATTTGAAAGCAAGGATGCACGTAGCCGCCTTTAAGTCTGAATATTTGAACGGTCAGCTGCACTATTTATGAAGCCGGCTGATTTCTCGAAAGCACCCTATATTAGATTTTAAACAATTCACGAGAAGTCAAATGATTTTGATTAGTCGAGAGCCAGACAATTGAAGCCAAAGCTAGGTGACATTTCATGAGGTAGTGGATAGGAATTTAAGAAAAAAATTTCTCCATAAAATTTCACAAATAGCAGAAACGTAAAAATAAACTGCTGATTTTTGACTTAAGTAAAAAATGTGACTTCATTGTTTATTTTTTAGATGAAATGTATTTTTATTGTGCTAATCAAAATGTTGTTTTACTTAAATTTTGAAGGTGTGAAATATGCGTTAGATGAACCGGAGGAAACCATGCAGTAAATGGTGGGCAGTAAGATATTTACGAAGGAAATCAAAATATTTGCTTAATTTCGCCAAATTGTATTGGGTATATAACTTAATTCGTGCGGGTTTTTTTTTCAAAATTTGAACGTTTATTTAAGAAAAACATGTAGAATAGTATTATTCAAAGTATTGCCCATCTGAAGCTATAACTTTTTCCCATCTTTCTGGTAATTTGTGGATCCCACCCCAAAAGAAATGGGCCGGCTTGGCAGCCAAGAATGAATCAAGCCAATTTTTGATATTCAGCTCTGGTGTGAACCGTATTTCAGTGAGGGCGTTCTGCATCGACCGGAACAAATGGTAGTCAGAAAGGGCAAGGTCTGGGCTATAAGGCGGGTGAGGTAAGACTTCCCATCCACTGTTTTCCAAATAGTTCTTAACCGGAATAGCAACATGGGGCCGAGCGTTGTCATGATGGAAAAATATTGCCTCGTGTCTGGTCGCATATTCCGGGCGTTTTTCGGCTACTGCTCTCTTCAAACGGATTAATTGTGTTCGGTAGCGTTGTCCATTGATGGTTGCAGCCGGTTTTAGTAGCTCATAATACAGCACATCCACCTGCTCCCACCAAATACAGAGCATTACCTTCGCGCCATGGATATTCGGCTTTGCCGTTGATTTGGCTGGTTGGTCGGGTTTCACATATGATTTTTTGCACTTGGGGTTGTCGTAATGGATCCATTTTTCATCACCAGTAACAATCCGATGGAAAAATGACTTCCTTATGTGGCGTTCCAGCAGCATTTCGGACTTGCAAAACCGCCTTTCGACGTCTCTCGGCTTGAATTCATGTTGAACCCAATTTCCTTGCTTTTGAATATATCCAGCTGCTTTTAAACGTTTTGAAATGCTTCTAGTTCTTCATCTACAAACTTTTTTGGTTGTCCAGGACGTTCATCGTCTTCCAAGCCAAAATCACTACTTTTAAATCGTGCAAAGCACTTTTGTCACGTTCGCTCAGCTAGCGCATGTTCACCACAAACTTCCACCAAAATACGATGACTTTCGGCAGCAGTTTTCTTCATATTAAAGTGATGAAGAAGGACTCCCCGCAAAAACACTTTTTCAGGCACAAAGTTCGACATATTTGAGTGAAAAAAAATTATTGTTGTTTACGCTTCAAATGAATGACATATACTGAAATGACGTACAATGACAGTAGCTTTCCAACGCATGTTCTAATGGAATAATACAAGTTATGCCATCTCTTAGCAAACCGCACGAATAAGTTATAGACCCAATATATTAAAATTTCGCTGCCGATTATATGGAGCAATGTTTCGCTCGCAGAGATTAATAATAAATTGATTAAATGATTTTAAACTCAAAATCTGTATCCGTCTTCAACCGTCAACGTCATAATTTAGGCATCGCCACCTCCATTTTAATCATCAGGCTCCAGGGGCAAAGAAAACAAAACTGAAAGAGCCAGTGGAGAACTTTTCCAGATAAGAGAAAAAAAGAATTTAAATGTGTTATTCGTACTATTTAATTTTATATAAAGTGAATTCTGTTTTAAAGAGAAAAATGAGTTTGCGATACAATTTTTTGTTTGCCTCTGCCTATGTATTTTAAAATGTATGTGGGAGTATGTCGTATAAACTTGAACTTTTGTAAGATGATGGGTCTTCATGCAGAATTGCGACCATTAGATTTTGACTAAAATCCATTTATGGATTTTTGAGTTATTTAAAATAAAATAATTTTTTGAAATAGATTATTCTTTTGTTAATAGATTTCGCATTAACATAGCTCATATTTAACTAAAATTTCAAAAAAAAACTTCAGGCCAGAATTACCTCAGTTATTCAAGAAATAGCAACAATTTTAGAGCCGTCAATACAGTACTAAATATGACAGGTATGAAAGCCAATTGGAACTTTTTTCAAATCAGAGTTTTTTTCAAAAGAAAAACACAACATGTTTCTTTTTCAATTATAACTTTTTCAAAAATTAGTCATTCAGAAATTTATTTTTCTTTTAGAAGCTAATCCAATCAGTAAATCACTCAACATGACATTCATCGATCAGTCCAGAATCATCTGAGTTATGCAAGGAACAGTAACAATTTAGAACTGTGAATGCGGTACAACCTACAACTTCGTTACTATAAAGTATATCAGACTTTATCATAAATTCTTAACAAAATTGAATTTATTTCTTACAATAAAACAGGAATTGTATTTTTCATGAAGAGAGATTCATACTGAAATAGTCTTATGTCTCTTTTAACCTAGAATCACGCTTAGACAGACTACTTTAAAATCTTAAAATCTTATACACATTTCTATAATTAAAGAAGATTTAAAAAAAATCATACTGGATACAAGTCAAGGGCTATTGTTCAAAAACAAACTGAAGTCTATATTAAAAGAATTATGTTAAGCTAAGATCATGTCTAAAGTCCTGTAACTTTTTCCAAATTAATTTCAAGTACCTACGCATATGTACGAGGGCGGGTCAATAAGTCCGTGACTTTTGGATTAAAACACAGAATTTTTGATAAAAAAATAATTTTATTTTTCAACGTAGTCTCCCTTGAGCTCTATACACTTTGTTCAACGCTTCTCCAATTTTTTTATCCCTTCCAAAAAAAATGATTTGTCGAGGTCCTCAAAATAGGCCTTTGTTTGCGAGATGACTTCATCATTGGAGTCAAATCTTTTTCCACCAAGCCATTTCTTCAGGTTTGGGAACAAGAAGTAGTCGCTTGGAGCCAAATCTGGAGAATAGGGTGGATGAGGGAGCAATTCATAGCCCAATTCATGGATTTTTGCCATGGCAACTGCACATGTGTTTGTGGTCGACTGTGAGCAAACGCGGCACCCATCTTGCGGAAAGCTTTCTCATGCCCAAGTGATCATTTAAAATTGAAACCACTGAGCCATGCGAGATCCCTACGGCTTCCACAATCTCTCGCACTTTCAATCTTCGGTCGGCCAACACCATATCGTGAATTTTTTCGATTGTTTCGGGTGTAGAGACCTCAACTGGGCGTCCAGGACGTTCGGCATCTTCAGTGCTTGTAGGGCCACAACGAAATTCAGTAAACCACTTTTTTAACATTGAAATCGATGGTGCAGAGTCCCCATAGTATTTATCAAGCTTAGCCTTGGTCTCGGTAATGGTTTTTTTTCGCAAGAAATAATGCTTAATAAGCACACGAAATTCACTTTTTTCCATTTTCTCCTCAAATTAGTGAGTAGTCTGATAAAAATAGCTGTCAAACACAAACCAACTGACGCAGCAAGTTTAAATAAACTGACAGATGCCTGTTGACAGGAGCAGTGTTGCTGTTTCAATAAAGAGGTCATAAATTCAAAAAGTCACGGACTTATTGACCCGCTCTCGTATTCCACTCATCCTTTTTCGGCGAAAAATGGGATAAATCCACCTCCCTTTGACCATGTAGTTTTTGAGTTATCTTTAATTCTATTAAGATATGATATAATGAAAACCATAGGAGAATACTACAAATTCTCTTTAGCAGAAAGTTCTTGGTGTGACCCATCGGTCGCACCCAAATTGAATTGAATTGAAATAAAAAATTAAAAAATAATAATTTCTCAAATTTCCGCGCCGACCATCTCGGCCAAAATTTCTACTTTTAGGTTCATTTTCGGTGCTATTATTAGCTGGATTGGATTAGTCTTGAATAGACTCTTCGCTATTTTCGTCTCCAAATATCTGAATGTGGTTGTGAAATTCTACGCAAGCCCCTATATTTTTGTTGACCTTATTAGGACTGGCAGAGTCGATATATTTAAGGCAATGAAATATTCCTATCAGCAACCCGACTGCTCTATCGAGTGTTATCCTTGCACTGCTGAGATGTCTATTAAACTGGCCCTGCTGTTCATTTAGATAGCTCTTGTCCCTTAAAGGAGTCACTAAGTTCTCCAAAGGAGGGTAAGCCGCATCACCCACAAGATGGTAATCGGATGGTATTACCTAATTAATATTGTCATGACCTAGTGTCATGACCAGCGACCTAGTGCTTCAACAAATATATTTGTGAAGATTGTCCAATGATCACAAATGCCTTAAACCAAATTTGTCTCTCTGTTAACAATGATTATATCTTGCAATATAACAAAATGTAGGTTATTTCTGTTGTAAAAGTCAATGAAGTTTTTTATTGGTTGTTTAATTTGTATGTGACATCTATCAATTGCATCGATGAATCCTGGAATATATCTCCCACTTTTCTGTTTCAAAACCTTAATAAAATAATTACTGTAAACGTACATACAGTGGTGGATAGGAAAATAACGCACTCCCAATTCTATCAATAAAAACTTTTTACTTATAATTTTTATTAGAGTTCATTTGATTCACGAAGAGATGAGATTTTCTGGAAAACAAAAAATGTACACACCTTTATAAAACTATGCATGGCCACATTAACAGCACATTATATTGCGTTGCATATAATATATGAAATACCTTTTAAGACACACCGTAGAATTTAGTATTTTGTCGAAAACCCTTTATTCTTTAGCACAGCTGCACATCGTCTTGGAAGACTGCACAAAAACCTGATCACGTTCTCTATGAAAAGATGTCAATGCGATTTGAATTTGATTCTTCAACTCAGCTGCATTTCGCGATTTTACTCCGATGTGATGTCCGACATCGTTCTACAGGTTTGCGGATTCACGGATTTAGATCAGGGGTCTCTGCTGGTTACTTCAAGACGCTGACATTTTGATCGCTAAGGTAACCATTCACAAGGCGAGAAGTGGATCGTGGTCATGCATAAAACGCCCTATTAGTGGCATATTTTCTCGACAAAAGCGGCCATATGTTCTTCGATAATGCGTTTATAGACGTGTTAATCTTTTTTCGTGGTTATTTTTATAATTGGTCTGACGCCTTGCTCATAAAAAACCCAGCCCACACCATCACACTTCCTCCACTGCGTTTGACTGTTTTAAGTGTGTATCTCGGATTGTGTTGTTGGTTAAGTGGACGTCACACATTCCATTTTCCACCTGATTCGGACCTGCAGAATTTATATTCAGCACTCCACAGTACTTTTTTTCAAAAAGCCATCAATTTGTTAATGTATTCTTTTGAAAACAACTTTCTTAGTTTCAAATTTTTGTTTGTCACCAGTGGTTTTATTTTCGCGATGCATTCTATGTAGTTTTTTCTGCTGCAGATGCCTCCTTATAGTCCTATCTGACACAATGGAATTATGTTAGAGGTCTGCATGAACGCATTCATTTACTTCTCTTAATGGGTACAGTATTTTAGTGTATTCTATTCACTGCAGTCATATAAACTAGTGTACTCCTAAAATCGGTACCACTGTGCAAGAGACAAACACTGCACAACATTCCATCACAAGATAACGGATCGAATCCACTAATTGATTTCTCTTTCGCGAGTGGGTGCTTCATTCAAACAAAACGAGTGCATCTTTAACTGTTCATCTACACCTAGTACACCGAATGTTTCGAATAATTCGAATGCAGTGAGTGGGTAGTGTGTCCCTCACATTATAGGGGCGTCGCTTCAACACCTTAAAATTTGTTAAATTACTTCAAGAACAGTGGTTTACACATGTAAGTTGCATTTTTATACGACAAAAGGACCGACGACCACATAAAAAGAAAAATTAAACAAAAGATCTGACATGTTACATGAACGTGCCTATGATCGATTGGATATCACGATGATTTTTGTTTTTTTGTTATTTATATGCTTGTCAATAGGTCATTGTTTAAAGTTGTGATCAATGTATGACAGGCTATTGTTTGTTTAAAACAATTTTGTTTGATTTCCTGTTAATACACAATTACATCCGCAATGAAAATAAACGTAAATATTGATAGCTATGCAGCCTGTATGCAAAAAACAAGTGCACATCGAATATTCGGTGTGTGCGCAAATTGCACTAGTGCACACCAAGTATTTGGTGTACTCTATGAAGTAGACCCGTTTGATATGAGTGCACTGAACTAAATGTTCTGTTATCAATGGGTGAAGTACTCACTCGCTAATCGAATATTCATTCATTTGATTTTTCAAGATTTGAGTACAATGAATGAGCTACCATAAAAAAACGAAATGTCGTATATCTTTCTCTTTACTCTCATAAAAAAAAACTTTATTATCACTCGTATTTATATTTCTTTATTAATGGAATTTCCCTTCTATTTTTAGGAAATGGCCAAACGAAGAAAAATCTGGAACACCTCTACCAAAGACGAAGCTGTACTTTGGCTATGGGAAGCACATAACGAAGTAAACGCCCGCTTAGCTGGTGATGAAACAGAAGATCCTCAATTCCCCAAATTGCAATTCCCTACCAAAGAGAGTTGCCACCTTTGCCAAAAGAACGTAACTTCCTCAAGTATAACCTGGGACCGAGTTGCAGTTTTAAACTTTCTCAAAAACATCAACAATCCCGCTTATGTAAGTCGCTTCGGCTTGGATAACCCGGACATACTCCATGAAAACATCGAAAAACTCCGCCAAAAACGTATGATTGGCAATGTCTTCTCCGACATGGACATGCGGATGGGAATGTTGCTTTATGGTTTCTGCATTGTCATGATGATTGTTGCATTTAAGCTCTTTGCCTACAAGGGCTATCGAAAAAAGCCATATGCTCATGATTTCCTTGGCAAGGTATAACATAGAGCCAGTCGTCTAGAAATAAGTAAACAAGTGTAGCTAAAAGACAGTCCATACATTAAAATAAATTTTTAAAAAAATAACACATTCTATGTACGAATATATGTTAAAAGAGTGCAAATCGGAAGTCAGAACCGATTGATAAGCAAAAATTTGATTCAAAAGTAATAAAAACAAGATGTTTTATTGTGATTCATTGACAAATATGAGAGATTTTTATTTTGTCGTAATTAAGTTTCGTTTTTAATGTTTTATGATTAACGTTTCAAACACCGAAAAGATATTCCATTATATTAATAAGAAACACAGCGTAGAGTGTTTTATGTTAAGACCTTGAGACGATTTTGTTAAAGGCTCTATTAATTTTCAATTTGAAGTTAAATAAAATTTAAAACTTATTTTCTTTAACATCTAAAATGTTTGTTGTTCTTGTATTAATTATAAAATAATGAGAAGTTTAAACATATTTACTTATCTACTTAGAAGTTGCAACTGAGCCTCACCTAATAAATTGCTCCAGCTGGTTCTGGTACATAGTGAAGAATACAGTGAATCAAATTTCCTTATTGATCAATTGCCTCACAAGACAACGAGAGAGCGATTATGAGGTGTTTTTCTCTGCCTCGTTTCTAATAAAGTGACATTATCAGAATTTATAGTGGAACCGAAGTAGACACAACCCCTTAACATCTCAAAGTTATAGATATCTATCGTGAGGTTCTCTAATTTGTCAATGTTCTGCGTCCCGTCCTGTTAACAGCGTGTATTGCTAGTGCCCAAATTCACAACTTAACCCATTTTCGTCGCTTCTGTTTCAATGCATGCAAACCCATCAATGTACAACTCTTTATTCTGCAAATAATTTAGATGTGAACATTATAAGCACGCAGTTCGAAAGAATTTCGAAGAATTGGGCCTATTTTGTTATTACAGCGTTTCACCTTTTCCTTTTTTCGACATCTACATACTCGTACAAGCATGACACTGTACAGCTAGTCTCATATGTGGCCTTAAAATCGATCGAGTTGATGAATATTAATCTGAATTTTGTCGGTTTTTTCTGTGATCTGCTGTAATGTCAACGCGACAGTACGAGATGGACGAAAACTCAGTCTCTCGCACTCTCTATATCGTTTACCTTGTATTCATTCGTGAAACAGTGACACAAAAGCTACGATCTTATGCCAAATGATTTTTGCATTTACGGCGGTATGAATGATGATGCGCTAGTAGACGTAGAACACTCAAATAGTGATGAGTAATTTCTCGGTAAGGATTTCCGAGACTACGTCAGGCTATTGGAAGAAAGATGGTGGCAGAAGAGCCCTTACTGGGCCAACGGCAGCACATGCATCCCAGAACGGGTTACTGGCTTTCAGTCCAACCGACCACACGTCGTAGGGGAATCAAAAAATGGAATTGGCCCTCCAGGTTGGGGGTTGTGCCGCCCGGGTAACTGCCCATGGAAGAAATTAAAAAAGTTACGAAGCAACAACAAGCCTGGGATACGGACGGTTCTACTGTTGACAACCCAGGCAAACGAACTTCGGATACGCACGTGGAATGGTAGGTCCCTAAACAGGCCACGAGCAGCCGAACAACTAGCGGAGGCCCTAGACTGCTGCAAAGCAGACATTACCGCCATCCAAGAAATGCAATGGAATGGGCCGAGCAAAAACAGTATGAAAAACTGCGACATCTACTATGGCGATTGTTATCGACAGCAAAACGAGCAGCTATTTGGATGCGGATTTGTTCTTGAAGGCAGACTTAGGCAAGAAATCTCGAATTTCCGGCATATGAACGAGCGCCTCGTAGCGCAATCCGCATCAAGACTAAATTTACCAACATTAGCCTGATATGCGCGCACGCCCCCACAGAGGAGAGAGATGACGATACCAAAGATGCCTTCTATGAGCTCTTGAACAAGACCTACGTGCAATGCCCTCCTGATCCGAACAACGCCAAGAACAGCTAATATTGTGAGGAATTTCGACGTCCAAGGGCTACAATCGCAAGAGATCGCCAAATCCTTTTCCGATCGAGTCTCACTTAATCTCTTAAGAGGTCCCTTGCCGCCAGCATCAAGCATCGAATGCTAGTGGCAACACTGCCAGAAAGTTATCAGAGATGCCGCTTCTGATGTGCTGGGTTTCACTCGACCACCACAACGAAACCCCTGGTTTGATGACGAATGTCGGCTAGCACATGCAGACTGGAGCTGCTCACGAGCTCTAAGAGCACAAGAAGAGAGACAAACGCCGGCTTCTCAGGAGGAGAAAGAAAGAGCATTAGAAGTGCGCGGTCGAAGAAATTCAGGCGATGACTTGGTAAGGAGCATACACCAACACATCTGTAAAATATGGTCGGACGAAAGTACGCCCGATGAATGGAACCTCAGCATTGTGTGTCCGATTCTCAATAAAGAAGACCCTCTGAACTGCGCCAATTACAGAGGCATCAGTCTCGTTAACATCGCATACAAGATCTTATCTGCCGTATTGTGTGAACGCCTGAAGCTGTTCGTCAACAACCTGATATATAGGTCCATATCAGTGTGGCCTCAAGCCAGGAAAGTCCACCATCGACCAAATATTCACACTACGACAAATCTTGGAGAAAACCCATGAGATTCAGATCGATACACACCACCTATTTATCGATTTCAAGGAAGCGTATGAAAGCATCTATAGAGACGAGCTATACAGAGCAACGTCTAGTTTCGGCATCCCTGCCAAACTCGTCCATCTGTACAGGATGACGATGAAGAATGCACGCTGCTCCGTAAAGGTCGGTTAACATCTCACCGAGACCTTTGATGTCAAAAAAGGATTTAGACAAGGTGTTACGCCCTTGAGACTTTATCTTCCTAGGCTCCGCTATGAATTCAGAGATGACACCAGTGGTGAGATCAAACGAAGATCTATCTTTTTTTCGAAGTAGTCAATGTGAGATCTCCGACGCATACAATTTACTATTGTTTTAAACTAATTTCAAAATATTGGCAGACTAACACCTTTTATTGAATCTGTCACAGGAATTTGTTATTGTTGTAAGGACATCTACCATTTGCCAGAAATAAGTTGTAGTAGACTTTTACCATTACCATTTAAAGTTCCGATTCGATACGTGATCTATCGTGTGCCAATACTCCAAAGCAGCTCGGTCACGGATGGAATCTATTAACGGTAATTTGCCCCCTATTTGGTTTTAAGTTGTTACGATATTTGTTTTTTTTTTATGTCTAATGCTGTCTAATGCCCTGCCAAGTTGCCCAAGTTTTTATAGATCTAATTCAGTCGTATAGTTACTGAATCGCTCCTCCTTCCCAATGATGTAATTATTTTTTTTAACCCGTTCGTACAAAACCACAAAGGGGTTGGAGAAATAAAAAGCTCATAAATTTTTTCAACAAAACAAGATCATTTAAATAATTGAGGCTTGTTTAAGGATTTAACTGCTGTGTAAGCACGTAATGAGGGTTGTGGGTAATGTATATTTTAATTAGTGTTAATAAAAAAACGCGCGAAAAAGCTATTAACTGTTTAATTTAAATGCATTCTCAGACAATTTCAAAAGTGCGAGATTTTTTTTTTGAATTTAAAAAGCGTGCTTAATTTGAAGACTATGAATTTCACAGAAAACAAAATGTGGCCATTATTTTCAGGTTTAATGCAACTCATTTGACAAAAATGTTTTGTTTGACTGGCTGGAAAAACATTCAGAAATCTAATACAATAGTATTTTATGAGCAATAAAGGAAACGTTTTTAACAGCTTTATCTGCCGCATTTAGTGAAATTAGTTTAAAATTCTTGACATGACCCTCGAGACCCATCGCCTATGGTAAGATAAAAGTAAAAATAACAATAGATAAGAAGCTCCGTGTGTTTGCTTAAATACATTAATTGAATCCAAGAAGCATAAAAACTTAAGAAAAATTTGCAAGGGATTCAATCGCTGAAATACAGGGTGCTCCGGATAATAAGTCGCAAACGTTTTTTTGAGATTCCATGTCATATTTTGGAAAATAAATCGAGATTCAGAGGTTTAAGGCAAAGTCTTAGGCCGAAATGACTTGAGTTTCATTTAAATGGAAATTATTGAAGATCAGAAGAGGGAGAAGAATTATGCAATTAATCCCCATTTTTTGCAACCTTAAAACGTGCTCCCCTTAAGTTTTCGACACATTATCCGGAACACGCTGTGTGTTGATGACGACCAGAGATGTTTGCATACGGGAATTACGAAATTCTCAAACGACAGAAGTAACATTTTAAAGCGTAACTTAACAAAGATTTTCAGTGGACTGCCATTCTTCAGTTGTCGTGGATGAAAATGAAAATTTAATTTTTCGAAAGCGAATTAGTAAAAAAAATATAGAGACCCCGACAGGATGGGTCTTGCAATTGCTCACATTTTTGTTCTGGACTAGAAAGCAATTACAGTTGCCTTTAAATTGAATAGGAGCATGAATAGAAGATTAAAATGCTTCACAATCTCGTTTACAAAATTGAAGGCGCACGGGGCATTTAGTACGACTACTCTGCTTTAGACACACTTAAAATGAATCTTCATCCTCTTGATTTTCATTATATGAGCTGCACTCCCAAAAACCTCTTCTGTTTAAAAATGAGTACCATAAAGGTACAAAACGCACTAAGATTTTGATACTTGGTCAATAGATCACAGGTCTTAATGGGATGGCTTTAAATTACAAAGCCGATGCGTGCGTCGTAGAGCATGGGCTCATGGCTTCAGATAATGCAAGGGCCGAATCTTGTACGCTTGTAGGCCCGGATCTTTTAGCAAAATTTTTATAGAGATGAATGAAAAAAACAAACTGTTAGTATAAAATTCATAAAAAATTCAACAAGACATTCCCCCCGAAATGAGCTTCATATGAGCTGCATTTGCAAATTTGTCATTCCGTTAGTCTTAAAAGAAATTTCAGTCCTAAAAATTCGGAATGCGCTCAATATGTCAAAAATAACAATTTGAAAGTCGTCTCTTTGCCGAAAAGGAGAGCCTAAATACAGTGTGGTCCTCACAAAATTTGCTGGCAGAAATACTTAAAACAAATATTATTTCTGAGCAACAAAATGGAAGCGTTTTATTTACCGCTCATACCAAGATCTACTAGGTGGTGTGAAAAGTAACCTCATTGACCGCCAGAATGCGCTGCTACTGCAAAAAAGGTTATGGTGCCTTGAAATCCGTTCATATTTAGGCAGACATGCCAAATTTCAGTGCGATACTGTCTTTAGTTTTGTTTTGACAGCTGATTGTTCTTGACGTGTTTGGCATCATGTTGAGTACGATAAAACATTATTTTTTGAGAGGCAAAACGGCTCTGTCAGATTACACCGTCAAATATTGGTTTCGACAGTTTCGTGGTGGCCGCAACTCCACTACCGATCAAGTCCGCAGCGGCAGGCCCAGATACCACAAAGATTTGTACTGAGCGCACACGCCATATTTTGGGCAATATTCTGCATATGAAAAAGTTATCTTGCCGCTGGGTGCCGCGCATGCTCACTCTTGACCAAAAACACGAACGCGAGAGCACTTCGAAAGAGTGTTTGGACTTGCTGATGCAGAATCGGGCTGACTTTTGGCGTCGATTGGTAACTGTTGATGAAACCTGGATCCACTATTACACACCAGAGAACAGAATGAGTGCCCGGCAATGGACTGAAGCTGGCACGAGTGCTACGAAGCGGCTGAGGGAGGCTCAATGGGTCGGAAAGGTTGTGACGTTGGTTTTCTGGGATTGTCATGGCATACTCTTCGTGGACTACCTCGAAAAAGGAAAAACCATCAACAATAAGTATTACTGTGCATTATTGGAGCGATTGAAGGCCCAAATCGCTGCAAAACGTCCTCACATGAAGACAAGACAAGACAAGACAAGCAAGACAATGCGCCGGCGCATACGAACATCACAACCACGGCTAAAATCAATGACTTACGGCTCCAATTGCTGTCGCATCCACCGTATTCGCCTGATTTGGCTCCCTCGGACTATTATCTCTTCCCAAACCTCAAAAGATGGCTCATCAATAAAAAATTCAGCTCACGCGAGGAAATCATCGATGCCACGGAGTGGTATTTTGCAGACCTTCCGGAAAATTACTTTTCGGACGGGATCAAGAAGTTGGAAAATCGCTGGAATAAGTGTATCAAGCTTAAAGGGGACTATATATATATATATTGGATTAGGGATATAGGTACTCCGCTATAGCAAAAATTCCTGTTTTTGTTTTAACACAGGAGCAGATAGCCTGCATAATGAGAAATTTGTTGGTGAAATTCGTTAACAGTCGGGGTCTAAATGTTGCATCTACACCATCAACAAAATTTGCGACATAAATTCATTGTCTGGAATATGCGCAAAGTCGAGAACGCAGTAAGTTTCCCCATTCATTACACACCAATTGTATTTTGTCAAAAAAAAAAAACAAAATTCGTTAAAAATTAGAGATCGACATACTGCTTTTTTTGGATTGATTCGATTCTATTGCTACCTTTTTACTTTATACGATGATAATCAAGCTCGAACTTCAGCTCGCAGGATGGTACCAATTACCAGTTACCATGCTGCCTCCAGGTCCGCAAGCTAAGTTGGCTGAAGTTCGCTTCAACTAACACGTGCCACCCGAATCACTTTTCGTACCGGAGCGTTGGTATCCATCCGCTCTTCATGACCCAGCCGTCTCAGTCGTTGGATCTCTGCTCTTCTGATTAGGTCGATGTCACTGTACAGTCCGTACAGTTCGTCGTTGTATCTCCTCATCCACTCACCGTCAATGCAGGGACCGAAAATCGTTCGAAGAATTTTTCTCTGACAGCAACCAAGAGCACCCTCATCTGTTTTTAATAATGCCCAAGCCTCTACGCCATAGAGCAAGACTGCTTGTAGATTAACTTTTGTTATTCGAAAGAGGGCTTTGTTAGTCAATTGCCTTCTTAGCCCAAAGCAGTAGCTATTGGCAAGAGTTATTCTTCGTGTAATCTGAGCGCCGTTGTCGTTGCCTGAATTGATAGAGACGCCTAGGTAGATAAATTCCTTATCTACCTCAAAGTTATATCTGTCGAGAGTGACGTTCTATCCGAACCGTCGGTGTTAGATGTCCTTTTGGTTTCACAGCATATATTCTTGCCCTCGTTGACTGCTAAATCCATTTTCGCCCGTTCCGCCTCAATCCTCGCGAATGCGCCATTGACATAACGCCGTCTCTTACCGATTATGTTAATAATATCGGTACATGCTAGTATTTCGCCGGACTTTTGAAAGATTGTGCCTTTGTGCGTTTGTACATGAGTTTTGCACTGTTCTTTCAAGAATGATGTTGAAGAAATCACATGAAAGCACATCGCCTAATCTAAATCTAAATCTATACGTCGCACTGTTTAGCCCGTCTCTATAGATGGTGTCATACGCAGCCTTATTGATTGATTTTCTCCAAAATTTGCCGACGCGTGAATATTTGATCAATTATGGACTTTATTGACCTGAAGCCACATTGATATGGACCAATCAGTTTGTTGACGAACGACTTCAGTCATTCGCATAATACGGCGGATAAGATACTGTACGTGATGTTGAGAAAACTGATGCCTTTGTAGTTGGCAGAATTCAGAAGGTCTACTTTCTTGAGAATCGGATAAACAGTGCTGAGGTTCCATTCATCGGGCATACTTTTGTCCGACCATATTTTAGAGAAAAGTTTTTGTATGCCTTTTACCAAGGCATAGCCTGCCGCCTCGAAGAACTAATCAGTCATATCGTTCGCTCGAGAAGCTTTGTTGGACTTAAGTACAGATATGGCTTAATCCTCAGTATCTACTACAATATCCCCTTGTTCGTCTCTACAAATTCCAGTTCGGGGTTTGTGTCTGTTTTTTTTACCATTGCTACGCGCTCCAGATGTTCCTTCGTGTTTCTCCTGAGAAGCCAATGTTCGTCTCTACTTATCTTCCAATAGAGCTCGTGAGCAGCTCTATTCTTTCTATGCAGCGCTGCTTTGTATGCATCGTGTGTAGTTGCATCTGCTTGCCTGCACCCTGCATCAAACCAGTGGTATCATTATGGTGGTAGAGTTATGGACTCGATCGGAAAAGGATTTGGCAATCTCTTGCGATTGTAGCCGCCGTCGAAATTTCTTACAGCATAAGCTTGCCTTTACGCTTTCTGGTATCTTCGCAACCGAATTTTGGCTACAACAATGTAATGGGCTGAGTCGATATTGGCTCCTCAGAACCGTCGGACATCCGTAATACTGGAGGAGTGTCTTGCGTCAATAGCAATAAGAAGCACATGCCGTTGAGTGCCCGGCAGTTTTTCGCAGTTTTTTATCCTCTTTTCTTCGGGTCCATCCCATTGCACTTCTTGGATAGCTGTAATGTCTGGTTTGCAGCAGTCTAGGACTTCCGGCAGTTGTTCGTCTGCACATGGCTTATTAATGGACTTATCATTCCCCTGCATCTCCGAAGTACGTTGTCCTTAATTCGTTATCAACAGTAGAACCATTTGCATCTGCGGCTTGTTTGTGTTTTTGAACCAAACATGATGTTGGTTATGGCAATACAATGGGGTACTTCGAAATTCGCTGCTTTTCCTGCAACGGTAGTACATAATGGAATATGGCATATTTTTTTCTCCCCAAAAATTGTGTTACAGTGAACCTTTCCAGATTTCAAACGTTATATTTACATATTAAATTCAAACCAATTACCCACATTAAGTTTGATATAATTCACTGTACAATGGCACAAATATTAAGTCAACTCTAAAAAGCTGCAACGTCAATGCAGAGATATGCGAGAGTTGAGTAGCAAAAATATGAGTATGCACAAAACATACATAACTCAACTAATAAGGAAGAAGAATGGAAATGCTTTAAGATGAATAAAAACCATTTAATTTCACATTTCATGTGTTCAATTTTATTTCACCTCCAAACGGTAATTACTCATTTTTGTTTTAATTATTACAGACTTTGTTAAAAGTATTTCCACATATATGTACTCGTATGTATATATAGTATATATTTATAATTTTAAATATTTTTTTTTATTATATCTAGCTTGACAATAATCAATATATAGAATAACTTAATACAAATTGTTAAATTTTAATTTCAGTATTGTAGGTTACACATTTTTTTTATTCCACTATTTCGCGACATTAGTTATGCATAAGCCCAATATAAAAGATACACATAATTAAATATAGTTATTGTTTTATTGGTTTTACGTTTTATTAGAAATAGTAAATGTACGTATGTATATGTAAATATTTATATTCATTACTATCAATCAAAAACATACACAAATTAATTACATTTAGCATCAATTTTGTTTACTTTAAATATAATTTACTCGTATCTACAAAATAATCTTATCGAATAAAATCTTATTTACTTGTAAGTTAAGATAGTTAACAAATTGTAAAAAAGAAAAAAACAAAAAACCAAAAATAGAATTATTTAGTTTTGTTATAAATGAATTTAATTATAAGAGATTAACTCGTATATAACGTTAATATATTGATTTTCTTTTCTTAAACGGAAATATATGTAGTAGCCTCTAGCTAATCGGTAAATGAACATATGTATGTACTTCTTTTTATTAAAAATATGTATGCGTTAAGAAAGGTAGAATGATATATATATGTTTACAGATATTTAAACTCGAAGGAGATTAAAATTGTAAAAATGTACTTAAGTTCAACAGCAACAGGAAGTTTTAATTTCTTTTCTCATTTCATTTGCGTGATAAAAATTAAAGCAGCAGAGATACTGGCAAACGACTAAGAGACTCTCCACTAAAGACGAAAAACAAATGCAATCGATTTATTGAACAGCTGCTGGCATTAGTTGAAGATATATTCTATTTAATTTACTTTAGCACTTTAATTTGTATTTAGTTTTCTTTAAGTTAAATGCATTAAATTGATTTTATCAAAAATTGGATAAGAATTGCAATTGCTTAGTGCTAGGAATATTGTTAGAAGAGAGGTGTAGAGATTGCTTGTTAGTCTTTTGGAAGATTATTACTTATTTTTATTCTGTTATAAACCTTCAAAGTCTTGTCTTTTTTTAATAATTGTTTTGTAGATTATCAGTCCAATTAGTTGCACTTTCTTTTTCATTTAATATTTGTTTTGTTTCCAAAATATTTTGCTTATATTTTTGTCTTTCTTTAAAAAAAAGACTTCCACAATTATTGTAACCAAGGCTAGGAGAAAAGGACATTTTTAATAGTTCAAATATGTAAGTTATTGAGATTATATAATAAAATTACAAAGTTGCTTTTACCTTAACAAACCTCACAAATAATTACACTGGTTCATGTTATGCATACTAGTTGATGTAATGAATTGCATTGAGCAAACAAAGAAACGACAAAATACCCATGATCGTCGACATATAAAAAAAATATATATATATATAAAAAACTTGCAGAATTAAGTTGATTAATTCATAGTCCCAATAGCACAAATGCTAGGTTAAACCGGAGGAAAGACTCAAATATCAAATCAAGTTAAATATTTTCGAAATACCTCATTGTGTTAAATACGAGTATTATTCTCTTTTCAGGAGGAGATACAACCCTGCCAACGGCAATGTAATAATATAATATATAGAGTATAGGTATAGAGACCGAAATTTATATGAAGAGTAAGAAAAACACTTTTGAAACAATCATTAACTAATCTAACAACCCGCAAATGGTAAGCAATTACATACTGTACGACTCGGATGACATGCCCAATTCTATGTAAATAAATGCTAAAGAAATGATGAATCCTTAAAAACGACTCAAAGGTGAACAACAACAGAGAAATATTAAAATTTACTCAAATGATAGCTGCATCCGATCGGGAAAACAAAGCAAACAGTCTACTGTAAGGTATAAGTTAGAAAAAAATTCTTATCAAATTTATGTGTACTTTAAATAATTGTTTTCTTCTATAAATTATGGTAATTGTTAAATTAAAGCAGTATTGGTGTATTTTGTCAATAAAACATCTTTGGACAGTCAAGTGTACGGCCTCAAAAACTCGTCTATGTTTTAACTCTCATAAACAAAAATATTGCCCCTTACTTGCTGCTGCACAAAAAAAGATAACACACAAATATCTTAAAGATATTTTCGGGTACTTTATTTTCCAAATACAGACACTTCTATAATTGATCAAATTTTCGGTAGACTAGTTTACATATAGGTGCGTATTCGATTTCATCATTTGATATGATCATGTTATTATAATTAAAAGTAATAAGGCTTAATCAAGCACATTAAACTTTATGGAAATTAGAAATTAGTTAAAACGACTTCGAGAAAAGCATTAAACTTGAAGACTTCTACGAAAACTCATGCAAAAGACGTTACTGCAAAGTGTAGACATGTCGGCGAAGTTCGACCCTCATTATTAGCAAGCCCTCATATTGTTGTCAGTGCTGAAAAAGTAAGAGAAATGCTTTGGATAGCTGATTTAAAATTTAGATCAAAGGTTGAAAGCCTCCACTAATAAAGCACAAATCATTCACAACAGAATATTTGGTTAAGAATATTCTTTCATATCAGATCAAATCAAACTCTTTAGGTACAAACGGTTGCGAATAGATTAGGAAAATAATGAAGGGTCGTGCTTATTTGTGGAGATTACCTTATTGTATACTTTGGAAATATGTTTGCTCTGATGGTTTTGTCATGTTAAAGATAATCAAAGAACGCGTGACCGCTCAGATCTATCTACGTGGCCATTTTGACATCTTTCCTTGATAATAGTTCGAAAATTGATTTCAATGCCACCTTCTGTTAGGACAACTGCAACACAAAAGATTGGATAAAAAGTCATGGTTTAAGTTCAAGAGTTCTAGAGTGCATTCCTCAGCCTTCAGATTTGAACTGAAGCATTTAAATTGAAACAAACTTTTATTGTGCAGGAAAACTCGTTGTTTTGTTATCATTACATGTGAAGTCATATTAAAGTCAAATACTGAACTCTAATAAGAATGTACGGCTTACGTACGTAAAAGGTAGGTTAACAAGAACACACCACCTCAATCCTTAAAGTGTTGAGAAACAATATTTAATTCATGTCTTCTTCAAAAAAAACAAAAATGGAGAGTGAAATAAAAATGACTAACAGTTGTTTTTTTTGAGACCTGAAAAAGAAACTATATTTGTTCCTTACAACCTTACTTAGGTGATAAGTAAACAACAACTTCTAATATTTGTTTATATGTTTACTAAAAAAGACATGTTTAGGAATGTAAGGAGTCTTCCTTGTGCTTGGGCTATATCCAGTATCTAATTAGTTTATCGATCATCGCATCCATTAAAGATAAAATAAAATAAAATCTTTGATAAAAGTAAATTGCGTAAAATGTCCTTTTTCCATGCCTAGGTTCTTTTTTATAGCAAGTTTTTAGTTTATATGAAATCCTTAAAATTTAAAACATGATTTGGAGATTAACATGAATTCAGACTTATTTGTATATTATTCCATTATAATTTCAATTGACATCTCCTTCAGTTTGTTTTTATTCAATTTGTTTTCTTGTTTTACTTTCATGGAAAACATTTTAGATTACTTTATATTATTGTTTTGTTAATTTTTTTTTAAATAAACTATTTGCACAAAAGTGTACATTTCATAAATGGTTTTAAAAAGGATATGTAATTAAATGCCATAAACGTAAGTTAGTTCAATTTTTTAGTTACTGTAGACTTAGGAAAATAATTCCAAATATGTTTGTATATAATTTGAAATATACTCGTAGGTGGTAAAGAAGATAAAACATTTAGAAAATAATGCATATCATATATAATATTTCTCATAGTTGGTTTTACATATCTGTGATAACATATTCAATATATATTCATAAACTGAGTATAACGTGGGTTAAATAATAAGGGAAGGGAATGGCAAAAGTTTGCAACAAGTGGAAATAGCCATTGTATAATGTTTCAACCGGGAATTTTTTTTTAAGGTTATAACAAATGGTGGCATAACAGGGGTTTCTTTAAACAAATCGGTTGGCATCTAGATGATTGAATAATTGCTTACAAGCGATATAAAAACTGAACTATTTGTTATAAAGTACTGTTTTTCAGACATAACTGTTTTACATTATCAAAAGTGACCCTGTCCTTAAAATTTAGTCTTATACTTATTTGCTGGCCTAATTTGCGATGCCTAAAACCCTTTAAAGAGGCTAGAAATGAAAACTGAACTGTCATCTCAGTTGCATTTTCGTATAATTAAAAGCTGATAAAGCACTTAAAGTACAGAGTTGAAGTTACACTTGCAATCAAGTACAACAAGAACAAATTAGATCATTAAACAAAATATTGAAAATTCGGTCGAAGAGCCTGAACAATATACAAAGCCATTAGAGACTGATCGACTAGTACATATCTCTCTTTCTACTTAACAACTTTGTGTATACTACAGAATGAGTACGGTGATGGGTTGGTATCGTACAAAATCTGCAATCAGAATAGATTAACTTGCCTTTTATTTTTACCAGTGATTTACCAATGGAGAGCAACAACTCTAATTTTTCAGCCACAAATGATGACTTTGTTTGGTTCCATCTATGTAATATAGAATTACAGTACAAATGCCACATAAATTAAGTGCTATCCTTCGGAGCATGTGTGTATTCTGTTTCTTATAAAACTTTACATATTTTTAGCATCAAAGATAATGTTTTTTTTTAATTATATAAGAGATTATACTTTTAATTATTTGTAAAAAAAATCTTATGAAGTAGAGTAAAATCACTTCTTAGCCAAATTTTAAACCACGACTATTTTGCCATTTCGAGTATGTTGGCAAACTAAATTCTGAAAAACAGTTTGAAAGGGATGGTCAGAACTTATTCCTCAAAATGGAAAGACTATAACGATTTTTCTTTAACAACTGACTAGATAGATCACCTAATGGAAGGAATAAATTCAATTGAATTTTTAGGAACTCTGCAACAGCAAAAGATAACGACAAATTTTCGTACGGTATGGATTAAATACAGCAGACCGAGCATTATGTAGACGCGTTCTGCGGTCTGCGACATTAGCCAACCCCATAAGCGGAGCAGCAGCGATGCAGTAAAATTCGTTACGCATAAGTTCTTATAACGAGGAAAGGGTTAATAAAAGGATAAGGAGAAGAAGAGGATTAAATACAGCAGAATAGCAGTCTAAAAAATATATGAAAAAATTATTCCTTGGCGAATTATATGGGTAAATATGCAACTTGGCCAAATGGGTTTCAAGAGACAGCAAGAAACATCGCCATTTTGAAGAAGCCTGTAAAAAGTCAAAAAGCATTAATTTGGAAAAACTGTTGTTGCATGATATTTCAATACAGCTAACTGATGTATATTAAAATGCAACATCTGACGGCCAATTGTCAAACTAGCACTCGTAACCGTTTAAAAAAAAAAAATAGTGCCACTTCCTGGGTAAAAACAGAATCTTCTAATTCTTGGGTTGGGCTAGTCTTCTTAGAATATCTGAATCCAAGACAGTGTGGTAATGTCATGTCATTTCTTTTTTATTATTTATCAAATGTTGATGGCTGTTCGATATAGAATTAAGGATTAAAATGGTATAAGAATAATGAAGATAACCCTTAACAGGTGTCACAACTGAAATTGGTTTTACTAAGACGTAGTGTATGCGCCATCAATAAATAAGAGCTTGCTTTTGCAAATCTAATAGTATCAGCAGAGGTGATAAATTGGCAGCAATTTTCGTTTCAACGAAGAGAAAATGTACATCTCCTATGTTACAACCAAAAATTACAATCTCCCTCAAAGAGAACAAAGTATTTGAAGTACTTTCAGAACTACTTTAAAATGCAGTTTGCATCCAAAATTATGACAGAATTATGCACTCAAAATTATTTGTTTAGATCCGAACGGTTCACATCTGGAAACAGCTATAAAAATCAGGAATCAGTGTAAAGCAAAGGAAGAATCTGCAAAGAAGCAAGTAAGATTATGACTGATATATCACACCTATTTCACATGACCGCTACGAGTATAAGGAGCGCTTCTGAGGTGTAAGAACATACAGGAAAAGATAATTAACCATAAAGATCACTTCAATTGCTATACCAAGAAATTATGACTTCGTTCTATATGTTGATGACTCATAGTAGGTCAATTATAGTTCTTTTGTTGTAGCTAAATTTTAATAAAAACACAAAAAACATTCATCAAGATGTCATAACCGAACATAACAATTTTCAGCGATCCAAAAACGAGTAACCAAATTTATCTGTTACTTTGATGTGGTCACCTGCCAAATGTCAAAACAAATCGAATAGGATCAAAAATCCAATTGATGATATAAATATGTACCACAACTAAGGAGCGGATTGTTTTTAAGGAAATGCAAAGGCAAGTTCATAACTATACGGGAAATGATTTATTTAAAAAAGCTTATCGTTTAAATTAACCAATCAAATAAATTGTAAATAATAGGAGTAACCAAGCACTGTGTTGGGACATAAAAAGTATACACAGCAACTTACTGGGTGTTAGTATTAGTAGTAGTTTACGGAAAGAAGAACCAATAAGTAAGGTTTATTCTAAACTGCAAGTTAATTTAGAAAATAGGTAATGGTTATTGAAAAGAGCAATTTTAGACATGACTCATGATACTGGAAACAAATATTGTCGAGAATATATATCCCTAAACAGCATTATTGGCATTGAAAAAGTTGGCTTAGACCCAATATGTTTCTTTAATTTTTAAAATTCTTAGGAGTACTATGCCATTTGCTGAGGTTATACATTGGTGTTATAGTAATGAAAGCATAATTTTGATGCGCCAAGATAGTTACAAAAAACAAATCTATTCGAACTATTGTAAGACTTATAACTATGATATGAAAAGCAAATGCATATATTTTAATTATACCGGCGGATTTGTTCTCTTTATTAAAAAGGCTCCAATTCCCCTTAAAAAAACATAATTATGACATGTTCTTGCTGGATATTGGCGTGGCCACTTAGTGCCCATTACTCTGAACACAATAACAACAAAGCTCAGCATTCAAATGTAAATACGTCGCGTGTTCATGAGTGTCCCGCCCACAAAATCTTTGTATCCTTGCCAAAGTTAGGAAGACCCAAAAGTTTGTGTTGTGTTCATATGCAACGGGGATTGAATAAAACCAAGGCTTGTTCGAGGGATAGTTTACATATGAATATTGTATATCAATTCAAATATGGGAACAGGTTTTTATTCTATTGTACTCGTAGATGTGGAATGAAAAAATGTGTTTCGTTTTCTATCATCAATCAATAACTTGTCAACTTTTACCCTAAAATGCCTTAAAAATATGTAATCACACATTGTATATGTATAAACCAAAGATGATAAATTTACATACTCGTAAATTGGTTAGAATATATTCTAAACCAAGAGAAAAAAAAATTTACAAATGAACTTTTATACAAGACAGTTTTTCTATGAAAAAAAAGAAAGAAAGATTTTATTACAACATTCTTCACATTAATTTTAATTTATTTGATACCCCATGGAAATTTGTATGCATACATATATACGATGCACATCTTTAAATAAAACGAAACAAACCAGATTTTTTGTTGTTGTTTTTTTTTTCAAATGTATATACGTTTTATTTTTCTTTATTTTGTTATTAGTATTTAATTCATATAATGTTCTTAGTTTGTTTTTTTTTCACAATATTTATATGCATAGTTAGTTGTATTCATTAAATATTCGGTATTTGTTATTATTTTTTAGTAAACAGCATTAATAAATTTCTTTAAAAAAAAATTATCTTTTGTGTAAATAATAAAAAGAACAGTAATTAGAAAATTCCTTGACTATAACATTGTCTTCCACTTACTTAAATGGGTAAATAAATTCATTTTTCTTCCTTTTTATGTTTCGTATTATTATTTATATCTGTTTGCATTAAAATTAGAATTCTAAAAATAAATTAAATCTATTTTATTTTTTTTTCCGGTTTTTTCTTGTTTCATATATATTTTGAATAAATAATAAATTAGTGATTTTTTTTTTGTTTCTATAAGAAAAACGAAATAAAAATTTATAAGAAATAAAAACAAAATTCAATTTTTTTTTATTGTTTTCTTAAACCTTAAGTATTTAATAGTTTATCGTTAAATAATATTCTATTGTTTAGTGTATTTTCGGGGCACTTCTGTCGTTAGTTTTTTGATTTCGCTTGAGTGTTGCACCACGTTTTATTTGATCCATCAAGGATTCGTGACACAATCGAGGATCGGGCTACAACAAAAAAAGAGAAAAGAAATACGAAAAGAAAAACATAAAAACAAAAAGAATGATGAGATAAATAAATTCAATAAAGTAATTATTTTTGTTATGTTGTGAGAATAAATAATTGAGCTGGTTAAAGCGGCCAAAATTGTTTTTTTTTAAAGCTGTTAAAAGTTAATATGGACAAAGATGTCGTAAATCCAAAACAAATATTATATTAAAAAAAACTCCACCGTACATTAAACTACGAAAAATTCCAGCTTTTTTAACGACCTAACTGTCAGCAATAAAGTAAATGCCCGTTTATATGGGCAGACACACTCTTTGGTGAATATTTTTTAGAACATATTCATAAACACCAACTAACCATTACTAGGACTGTGTATCGGACTATGATAAAGAACTGTTTCACGTTCAGCAGTTTACACTTGAGATTTTCGAGAACTTTTCGATGGTCGGCTAGTTTCAAAAAATAGCTAAGAAAATGCAAATTTCGCTGTGCCTCTTCGTGTCTCCAATGGATTTATGGATTTACGTGAACAAGCCTTAAACAATTCAGAAACTTCAGCAAAATATTCGTGCAGATATAAAAAAAATTAGATAGCGAGTAGCGTGCCCTAAGCTTAGGTGGCGCGCACGAGTAGAAAAAGACTTCAACCGACTTGAAGTGCGCAACTGAAGACATTTGGCTTAAGACCGGGTTTAATGGAGAGGCTTCATAAGCAATCATAGCTGGTTTTACTGTTCAGATTCGGCAAAGTGTATAGAGAGTTGTTTCAAAAACGGTCTTAACTATTATGATAATGCAAAACCACAGGCAACTGAATGGACGCTTCCAAAGATAAAAGTGCTGAGGTGTGAAGTTTCGCCGTATCTACAATCTAGCAATTATACTTTTCCTCTAGTTACTACCAACTTTACGAAGTTTAGATAATTGCCTTCAGCAAAGATATTTTGAAAGCCCTAACTTACATAGAGGATTGATTTCTAATAAAGAGTAAGTACGAGTTGTTTGAATGAAACAACAGCTCTGCAGTTTCGCATACGTAAAATGCCGCTCAAATTCAAGATTTACCACACACGATAGTCGTGCGTACGGTTTTAACATACATATGCATCGCATTATTGGACGATTTTTAAAAAAATTAAAAAATTAAACTGGTAGTGACAAATATGACAATGACAAAACGTTATTTCAGACCCAGCGAACCAACTGGTGTCACCATAGTTAACGTAAGTCGTTGGAGCTTTGGTCCAAAAAGCAATAGAAGTGTAATTCCAGCCGACGTTTAAGGAATCGCCGAAATAAATATAATTGGAATGGATAAAACATCGACAAACTTTTAACAGTACACGAGGTCATTAACGTTGGTTTAATACACAAGCGGCGCAGTAACAATGCAGACAAGTAAGTTCATTTTTAGCATTATACGAGTGTTATAACACTTCGAACTTCTAAAAGCCCCAAGAAATATCGATGGCGACTATAACATATCCATACGATCTTTAGTTATTTCCAGCCCCAGCGATATGTGACAGCGGATGAAACATGGGTCTTATTACTATATATATATTCAGAAATCTCAAAAAACTGCACACGAGAAAGAAATACGAAAAAACTTAAGCGACACTTTGAAGGGTTGAACGAATCTTTTTATATGAAGGGCATAGAAATGTTACAGCAGCGATGTAATAATTGTACCATTCTAGAAGGAGATTGTGTTTAGGAATAGAGTCGAATAAAAAAAAAAACAAACTGTATTTTCATATTTAAGTCTCGGGAGTTTCAACCAAGTTTGTCAAATAAAGATTTCTTTTTGCATCTATTTGACTCATTTATAAACGAAAACATACGAAAAACAATTATTTCAGCGAAATTGAACCACACTGAGGGATATATAGAGTAATGCTTAAAGGGCAGTGGAATGAATTACCAATAAGCACTAAAAGAAAACCTTTTTCCACACTACTAATTACGGAAATGAAAGCGAAAATGAAGTTCTAATGCTACTGAACGGTACCACATTTTTTTGGAAATTTTCTGATGCCTCATGATGAAAAAAAAAAAAAACATAAAAGGAAAGCAGGCAGGTATGATCTGATTGCGTAATAATTGTTCTGTCGTCCAGTGCAGAAGCCTGCATAGCCAGGTATAGAATTTGGTTGCACTATTACCAAATAAATTTTTCGATTTACTCACAGGAGAAAGGCGATGTACTATAAGTGAAATTTGTGAATACTCGCTTATTGGGTCTAAATGTTCAAACTATAGGAAAGGCAAAATGTTGCCTAGCCGTTGGTTTTAAGTTATTTTTAAATTCAATAAGAATTACGAAGAGTTTATTGATGAAAATTAAAAAGCTTCGAAACTACAACAGAAACTTTGGGATCACAAGCAGTTAAATTTTGAATTTCGGACTTCAATTACACGGATAATTTCAAATGTAAACATTTACTGAGACGGTCTGATGCCCAATTCTGTCAAAAACCTTCAACATATCTTATATGTAGACTACAACTTTTTTTCTTTTTGTCACAATTTTGCCTTCGTAGACGTTGGCTCCACTTTCCACGTGGATCTGTTTCTACAATAAGTGCCCTACCCACCGTTAAGGTCCCCGAATGACGAATATTTGATATAGTTAGATTTTGTAAGCATGTTATTCCATTAAATATCATAAAAATTATTGTAAATTAACGTTGTTTCGTCAGTGTCCCATGACTTCATTTAAGGGTTAATGTTGCTTTTGAAGCCATCATCAGTATTTTGTTTTAGTAATATAACAACAACTTAATTCAGTTAATAATTATTTTTCCATTCAATGTATATATGGATGACCACATCTTACTTTGTTTATTTCAATGTAAGCCATCACTCACATAACTTGGCTTAGTTCGCCACCGTTTGATAACGATCGCCGTTGTTGTCGTTGTTGATATTGAGAGCTTGGACGAACCAATTTATTCGGATTTTGATACAACTAGAATTTTGTTTTCATGTGCATATAAGCATATTTTTTTAATTTAAATACAAAATAAAGGTAATCGGCGAAGCGAAATTAGGTAGACAAATTTACTTACCAATGCTTTACTGTTGATAAGATTTCGCACTGCGAATGCTCGTCCAGAGATGCCCTGTTTGGCCAATTTTGCATTGAGATTCTCTAAGAATTCTGCTTTGGTCTTCGATCGGATGCTACCCGTTTTTTCGTTATTCGTGGACGAGTAATCTAAAATACAAAAAAAAAACACAACAAATACTTAAGATTTACAAGCATAACAACAGAAAAAGAGTAAAAAAAAGTAACAAAGCAATTTGGGGTTAATATGTGCAAATAAGGAGTAAAGACCATCACACTCTGAAAATAAGAAATTAACAAAACAAATGGCTTGATAAATGCATCTGCAAAACAATCAAGATAAATTATTTAAAAAAAATTAATTAGCGTAAAACTCAATTGAACATTTCAAAAGAGGAAACAAAGAATAAAAAACACTGCCTATCTAAATTGTATTTATTCGAGTAGTTTGTCAATTTCTACATGTGCTTGTATCAATCGTAACATAATACGAGTAATAATAAAAATTTATATTACATCAGCGGAGCTTCATTTCAAATTCGGTGTTCCCATATAACCTAACCGACTTCAATGTGTATGACATTCAAAAATGCGCATGCGGGTTCTTAGAATTACAAACGTGGCATACAATGCATACCACGAGTTTAAAAAGATATGTGAGTTTCAACCATAAGATTCAATAAATCACGTTTCCAAGCTTCTTAAGAGGGAAACCTGATAAAATATAAGAATGGGCGAGGCAAATAGCAAAATTGATAGTAAAGATATCATCTCCCAATGAGAGTTTGCCTTGGCAAAAGCGTGTAACACTTAAAAATTTGTATCTTTTGGTCCTCATATAAATTATTTCCATTAAAGTTTTACTTCACTTTCATCCTGTTTTTGCAAGTTGCAAAACGTATGTGCGCAGCCAATAAGTATTATATAACTGATAAGAATCGAATTTAAGCTGTATTTTTGCTAGTCATCTACAGCAAAAAATATTATCCGTTTTAGCTGTAGCCGGTAGCAAGTCACAGTTTTTACACAGATGTAAGTAACGTTGACACGTTGACAACTTTTCTAGACGGGGAAAAACAAAAAGCATTCCAAACTGCTTGCTTACAAAGAGAAAGGAAGAAAAAATTTCCCAAACCAAAAGTTATAAGAAAAATGGCACGAGACCCATCTTCAGCATTCGCATAATTACTCGGGAAAAAAGTTTGAGCAATAAACCGGAAGAACACATAAAAAAAGACTCGATTGGACTCACCGTTCCAAAGGAATATATTGGACCAATATTGTTTTTATAAAGTTTAAATTGTTTTTTTTTTTTTTAAATCCGAGAGATGAGATGAGCATGAGCAGCCCATGATGAAACTGTCGTTTCTGTGTGGCGGGATACAAAATGAATGACTTCTACTGGGAATCTCGCCGAAATACTGGTAGATGTGCAAATCGTAATTCAATCTTTCAAGCAGAGAACGACCTGAAACATCGAAGTTTCATATCTGTAAGGACTTTAAAGATGATTGAGTTGATTCGGCTTTCTGAATACAGATGTCAATGTGATTGAAAACGTCTGGGAACTTATGAAACAAAGGATCAAAAAATAAAGGGTAAAACCTCTTAAACTGATTTTAAAATTTTGGCGATAACTACCGCACACAAAGGTGTGAAGCCAAAATTATGAATGGCGGGAACTAGAAGAACCATTAAACACTTTGCGCATTAACGAAACGTTAAAAGTTTTTAAAAAAGTTAAACGAAAAGCTTTTGTCAAACATACTGTATGTGATATATGTAAAAGCACTGCTTGCAATTTTAACCGAGCTGTCTGATTCAAAGCAGAGGGAAACCATACAATACGATGACATTTTCCGCTGTTAACAATTTATTGATAAATATTAACAAACCCTCGAAATATGTAGGTAAAAGCAAATCTTAATTGAAAAAAAATTTCAAAAGAAAATCACAAGAATAAGAATAAAAAAAAAGAAAGAAACAAAAAAAATCAATCAAGCATCAAACAAAATGCAGCATATCAGCGAAGATTTTCTTCCTTCCACATGGTTAGCAGATAGCACATATACAAGGAAGATGTGATTGTTCTTCCTTTTGCAAAAAAATATTATTTTTTTCTTCTTTTTGAAAAAAAAAACATTGTCTTGTCCAAGAGATCTCACGCAATTTGTTAAAGAGCATGAACAAAAACCAAATACAAAATTTCGCCACAATTTATGTTGTTTGTCTCATTTACTTGTGTTCGCCGTATATTGTATTCCCGGAGGAGCATTTCCTGACTGTTGATAATGTTGTTGTGGCTGACCATGACTAAATGATGTTTGCCTTGAATTATTTCCGGTGGCGCCATAAATTGGTACGTAAACAGCAGACGTAGGTGTTGAACAAGACGATGAATTACCTGATGGACAGTGAATAGCCGTTGTGGACATAAAAGGATTGGTAGTAACGAGAATCTTTTGCTGGACACTACTGTGTCGTGTCGGAACTGGAGGTTGTTTATGAAGGAGATGACCAGCAATGCTAGCACTAGCAATGCTGGCAGAAGATGGTGGACGTTGGTTGTGATTGATGTTATTATTGTTGCTGCCCTGTAGATGGTGATATTGTTGCGAACGCAAGTGATGATTTTTTGGAATAGTAGAAGTAGATGAAATAGTTGTGCCAGAAGCAGAAGCTGCAGCATGATTAGATGAAATGGAAGAAGCACCGCGTAGGCTCCTTGGCATTGTCGCAGATGCATTTGGCGGTGGTGGTGGTGGCTCTTCTTGCGGAGGAGGACCTGAATAGTGAAGCTGCTGATATTGATGATGATTTTGATGGGCTGCTGCCGAAGGAGCCACAACTGTTTGATTAATAGTTGGATGGGTGAACGAGTTGCATTGAGCTGCTGCATTTTGTGTTTGGGATGAAGATGATTGTAATGGTTGAGATGGAGGGTGATAAAAAGATGATGAATGTGAAGATGGTGGATTATTATAATGGTGATGGTGGTGGGTGGTGGAAGTGTTACTAAGAGTGCTACCATAGATTTGATTTTGTTTACCGTCGTAATGTTGCTGTTGGTGATGATGCTGCTGTTGCTGGTTCTGACAATAACGATCATTCACTTGGCGCGAGTATATTTGCTCTGTTGACATCTGATTATAACTTTGGTTATGTTGCTGATGATGGTGATGGTGTTGCTGTTGTTGTTGCTGTTGCTGCTGATGTTGATGTTGTTGCTGATGCTGGTGGTGGTGGTGTTGCTGCTGTTGTTGTTGATGATGCGGTGAATTTGGCGTAGATCCATATATGGGCTGGTGATGTTGAGCGCTAATCGCTGAACGATTATTGTCTTGATGATGTGCAGCTATTTGATAGGTGCCATATTCTAATTGTGGCTGCTGCTGTTGTTGTTGTTGTTGTTGTTGTTGTTGTTGTTGCTGCTGCTGCTGTTGCTGTTTACTCAGGCGAGCATTTAATTGAGCAATTAACACCGGATTCGTTTTTGGCTGAGCTGGTGGTGTATGCGATTGTTGTTGTTGCATTTGCGGACCAGGACTGGACGAACGAAAGCTGGACATGCTGGCCATTTGTTTCGGTTGAGCATAAATTCCGGGTGAATTACATGTTGTTCGGAAGGACTGTAAAAGAAAGCAGTTGCACATTAGATTCCAATGTTTTTATCAAAATAAAAAAAAATTTAAAAATGAATTCATTTAAAGGGCAGGCCTAAAACAGCAACCTTGAGGAACGTATCTCTTACTAATTCCTACACACTTACGAGTAGATAAACAAAATAAGAAATAAAAAACAAAGAATAAACCAAAAAACTTACAGAATTACTATCACAACTACTATGATTGTTTGTGTTCGTTGTATTGTGTTGTTGTTGGTGTTTTGGTGGTTGGGGATTTGGTGGGGGTAATGGTGGAGGTGCCATTGATTGCTCGTGTGGCGGTGGTGGTGGCAGAGATTGTTGTTGTTGCTGTTGCTGGTGATTGTTACTATTTTGGTGATTATAATTATTATAGTGGCCATGATGGTTTTGGTGACTGTGATGGTTGTGATTATTATATTGTTGCTGTTGTTGCTGCGGGGAAGTTGGTACAGATTGAGGATGTTGGTAGTGTTGATAGACTTGTGTTTTCGGTGGTGGTAGTGGTGGTGATTTATTGTATATATTCTCAATTACTACAGAAGAGGCATCATGCATCAGGGAATTTGCTGTATAAATGTTGTTCTCTTGTTTTTGACTCTGGTAATTTTCATTGGAAAGGAATGGAAGGAATTAAACAAAATTATAATCAAAATAATAAATTTAATATAAAATTTTGTAATGAAAATAAATTAATAAAGGAATGGCAGGAAAGGAGATAATCAATAGTCCTTCTCTCACCTGTATTGTTGCAGTCTGTTGTTGCTGCTGTTGATTTATGATGTTCTGTGCTCTCCTGATTGCGCTAGGACTTGCCGGCGTATGCCGTATCGCAGATAATGCTTTTACAGTCTCCGCCACCTTAATCGATGATGCAGTTGAAAGTGTTTGCGGTATGCTGTTCGAGTGTTGCCTATCCAATAGGTACGCTGGTGGTGGTGGTGGCAGACTCTCCACAGAGTTATTCATTGTATTTTGTTGAATAAGATTTGGTGAATTCTGTAAAGTGGAATGTATAAAACAATTGGAATGGGGACAAGGAATAGAAGGATGTATTTTGTTTAAATCCAATTTCAATTAAATAACCCATTTTCTTACAAATGTAGCCAATTCGAATAGATTGTCAGATTGTCTTTGAATTAAAAAAAAGCTGTGCAAAATGATATAACTAAATCTTAAGCTTTATACACTAATAACTATACAACTTTTAGAATTAAATTAAAGCGGAGCCAATTGTTACCAATTAAGTATGGCCACTTCTGATAGGACATGTTCTTTATTCGTCTAATCTAAAGAAGCATAAGCTTTTGGATATTTAAATTCATTCAGAAGGTGATGCTTGCAACCTATGCACGTATAAAGAGGAGATTGCTTAATGTACAAATATGTATATTGCGTCCCGAATTGGCCGAAAATCAATCCTGTTGTCTTGAATTTTTTCGAAGTTCAATTTATACAGATCGCCCGCTCAATGGTATAACATAAATCCGTAGTGTCTTTACAAGGAAATCAAAAAACTTATAAGCTAATTTAAGTTACTACATTACTACATGTGCTGAATAATAAATCCGCCATAATTGACATCTGTCACCGGTTGCAGTGATGCGTATGCTGCTGTGTCAATTACAGACTTCGAGCCACCCTTAAGTTGTGGCGTATGTATATTCAATTTTGCTTTCAGCTCTAAACAGAATTTTGACTTTGATTCTGGCATCGACCTACCTACATTGTGAATTTTTGACGAAAAGTGGCAAGACCTTACAGTCTGATAATGTTGGATGGAAAGAATGTTTGAGGTTCGTATGTGCAAACTGTTTTCCAAATGCAACACATATGTCGAGGCAGTGTTTATATCAAAATCTCGTAAGACTTTGTACTTAACTCCAAAACAGTTTAACTTATCCTCCTTTTTCTTGTAAATCTTGGATAGACTAGGATACATTTCAAAAAGTTCTTATTTAATGGGTAATCAAGAACACGCAGTTGGTACTTTTCTAAATTATTCTGATTAAACCTGTTTAGAACAGGTTATATTTATCCCAAGGATAAATATTTCCAATATTGATTTGTAAACAAACCCCTGACAACAATTGCAATTAGCTGCTGGATACAATTACAACATATTCTCATGATTCAGAAAGATTTTCGATTCCAATCCGCATGGATAGCGTTGTAAGGGAAGGTCTTACATTAGATGGTTTCTATTAGTCACGATAAAATGCTGGCAGCCAACAGTATTATCCCGAACTTAAATCTACAAAGAAAAGCATGTAACACTAGTAAAGCTTGCATAAGAGATTTATATTGAATCTGGATTACAGTGTGCGGGTCAGAGCCTTTCTAAGCCCAAAAAATACCAACCTAATAGGCGTAAAAGAAAGTTACATAATTACATGGCTTTTGTAGATATGGCCTTCAACCTTAGAATATAGCCAAGTGCGATGAATCGCTTGGTTTTGTTCCGTAGGGGAATCAAACAAATTGCCACATGTGCTATGTTTAACAGAGCCGAAACTCCGCCATCAACATCAAGAGCTTGTCTACATCAGTCGAAGGAGGCAATGATATGTTTTTCATGTATATGCAAAGAAAATTAATAGTAACGCTAACCTTGATAAAGAAATAAGTGCCAGAAAGGCTCAATCTTTTCACCAGAGGTGACACAAACAAACAGACACTAACAATGATGATTTTCAACCTCCGCAGCAGAGAGGAATTTTAAGTGGAAGACGATGTATATGTAAACGCTGATCCTTAATGTTATCAGCTTTATAGTTTTAACACATAAACTCTACCAAAACTTCCATCTTTGACCAACAGAAAGAGTGTTATTACAAGCAAGAAAACTTTTTTCATAGAAATGAGTACTTGTACAACGGATTAAACAAGTTGTTAGAATACTAGAAAACAACTTTAAGAAGTAAAACTGAAGACGAATATTACTTTCCTACTTTTTTAATCGCTTGAGCGAGCTCTTATGAATAGATGTATTGACCATGCAAGGATTTGTTAATTATGATATTAATTTGATTTTAAATGTTGCAGAAACAATATTTAGTGGAGCAACATAAAGCCACATGTGAACTTAAAATCGATTAAAGTAGATTCAAATTAAGTCAACATTTTCTGTGCCACAACCGGGTTACACCAGCGTATTGAACGAATCTGAACAACTATTGTTGTCGAATGAAACGACCTAGGTTATATTTACACTATTAGAAAATTGACATAAATTATAATACAATACTTTCGGGAAGAATCTGTCTTTCTTTCAATATAACCTACGAATATACTAAAATTCCTGCCAGACTGTTAAAGCTAATTAAATTTTAATCTAGGTACATTAGTAGTTTCATTAAGGAAACGCTGACAAATTCCTTAAAAATTGATGCATATAGTAGAGTTGAAAAAAATCATTTCTAATAACTTACCGGTGTCGATAGATTATGACTCGGCGTTACGGATGAACTTCGTCGTACAGGTGGTGGCGGTTTCGCTGTATTTATTGAGGAACGTCTTGCAATTCTCGTACCACAGCCTAGTATTTATTTACAAAGAATACATTAATAGATTTTCTTAATAAAAGCTTTAAGTTAATTATTGGTATTCTATTTTAAAACAAATGCAATAATATACATCCAACAATTATACATATTTATAGTGATGTATATACAATTAACCACAAGACACCAAAAGTACATTTTCTTTAAAGTATACCATCTCAACGAGTGTTTTATATTTTTGTTTTTTAGCCAATTCTTTAGTGTTTTATATATATATATATATATAAAGTTAAGGTTATATTTTGTGTTTATTGTGTTATATAGAGGATAGTTATAGTGTCCAACTTATTTGATTTTTTCTTTAATTTTGATTTTTCGAGTGTGTATGCATGATATAAATGACAATGAGTTATGAACAGCAAATAATGCAACAAAACAAACAACAAAATGCAAATGTTATCAATAAAACGGTTTTTAAACAAATCGATTTTTAAAACAACGAATCAAAACAAAAACGAAAAAAAAAAGAGTTTTTAAGGAAAAGGGAGCAAGGTACAATATGGTTTACCTTTAGATTTTCACATTTTTCAATGGGTAAAATGGCGCTTGGGTTCATTTTAAAAAGTACTGTGTCTTAATTTTGATTAGTAAGTAACAGTCACTATTTAATGTAAACCATCACCAAGCAAAAGAAGTTGTGTTTGCGGGATATAATACAAATTTTGATGTCAACTTACAGTGATCAACGAATTAGACAAATATTTAATGGTCTTAAGTCAGCAGATGGAATCCATTGTTTATTTTCTTATAAAATACTATCTAACATATAGTTTTAGGGTTATCCATTGTTATAGGAAAGCAACTAATTTATAAGACAATAGCCCAAATAACAGGGCCTGGCATTTGTTTGCCGGAAGATTGATGACATTGGATTACAATTTTATTTTCTTTGTTGCCGGTGTTTGAATGAAGATTAATATTTTCAAACAATGACGAATGAAAATTGTGATTGAATAGTTAATTTAGTCAAGAAAATAATCGTGTTGGACAATGAGTCAATAACTATAGTCGAAGACGTTGCTTTTATGGGCTAGAGTGGATTTCTTCGTTAAAAAATCATATGTAAGATTTATATGACTGAAAAAATAGTTTAATACATCCTACTCGTAAACTTCAACCGATTATCTCAAAATATTCTGCAATTCCGATAACATCAGACATGTGCCATTGTTCGCACATGTAGAACTCACTAATTTTTCCCTAAATATACTATACATAGGTTAGAGCATGTCATTCCGACAATTAGCCTTTGTAGAGTTATATACAAGGCAAAATATTTGAAAACAAATCTGAATGTACGGGCATTAATGTATTTGTTCAGATAATGCCATTTCGGAGCAAATTCCTGAAATTTATTTAAAAGTCGAGTCGGCGTGCAAAACTGCGAAAAATTAAATACTTACACATTCGCAGTTTAAAATCAGCACAAGGGGTTAGCATAAGGTGATTTAAATTCTACAAAAACTCTCCGGTATTTGAAACAGAAAAATTACAGTTAAAATTTGAGATTTGCAAAACCCAACAGCCGATCGCCTCTCGTTTACAAACACACGTGTCGCAATGTTGGATGATGAACGCTAGGAATTAAGAAAAAAAATTCCAACAATCGAAATAAAAATGCTACGAACTTCAGAGGACCTGCACTCACGAAAACAATGCAGAGAAAACAATTTTGTCTGGCAAATCCAGGATGTTTAACGAAAGTCTTCCCCAATAAGCAATAGAGATTCAAAGCCTAGCCAAGGTTAAAGGAAAAAAACAAATGGATCACCTAAACGCAAAAACCTCTGCAAAGGCTTGGCTTCAGTAACAAGATGATCTGAAATAGAACGACCTGGAGAATGATTCAAAGGTCCACAAATGTAACAAATTTCACAAGCGGCTGAAAAGCAATGCAGATATGTGGGTGAAATGTGAAGCACGATGCTGAGGACTTACCAGAAAATATTTTTTTTACTAAAACACCAAATATGCCGAGCCAAGGAGGTTGCAAGAAGTTTGTCAGAACATAAACGATGTACATATTTCCTTGTTTCTTACTGACAGCGACACTTAATAATATAAGATCATATCAATGAGTCTAAATTGCAAAAACTGGTCTATCTTGTATTTCAGATATAATATCACAAAGTGCCTTAACACATAAAAAAGATTCCTAGAATCGGACGAAACTCCATAGGAAGGTTAAGCAACGAAAATATACTAGTTGCTAATACTATTCTTTGGTTACAATTGACAATCAAAATGAGAGGAAGATATTATAAAGATAGTTACTTTTAAAAAACTCGGATTGTTCATAGTTGCGACAATTACGTTTGGTGGCTAATTCGTGCCAATCTATTTACAGTTTTGTTAATATGTTCGAAGGTTTATTTCTCATCTTGGCGTCTCCCTGTGTAGTTCCAGTAGTATTAGTGAGAAAAAAATGGAATCGCTTATTAGCTGAAAATTGTTCTTCTCCTCTCTTCATCAAAATTGGGTTTACAAGGATTTCAAGATCTTTATTCCAATTTGAAACATCGAAGTACTAAAGCTGTTACCTTATACGGAGCACTAAACATCAATCTTTTAAAATGAGACGGAACAGCATCAATAATGGAAACTGGTTTTTTTGGGAAAAAGGAGATATCTTAACATATTCTATCAATAGAAAACTTCCTAATTTTTTTTTTATTGTAAGAACAAAATGACTCATACATACGAAATTGGCCGGATTCTTCTATCGAAATAGGCTTTTATGTAAGATAAAAGGTAAACTTCTAATGGATATTTTGTTGTTTAATAATAAAAAACCGACGTTAAAAAAATCCCTGTTGATAAGTCAGTCCTGATGAACATACTGTTATTATTTACATTGTTATTATCTTATTTTAACGACTTTTCTGATCAACTACAATGTAATGGAAGGTCTTTCTTTGCGACGTAATAATTTTATATGATCGTGATTTGGTTTCTAGTTTAAGAGATTTACCTGATTAACTTTTAAGAGATAAATGACAAAATAAAATCTAACACTTTTATTGTTTTTAAAACGATTGCAAGAGAATTTGAAATGATAATAGAAAAAGACTTGATCGCTAATGAAGCTTTACAATTTTCAATCGTCTATCTCTATCAACAGTACCAATTAACAAAGAATTATCAAATCAATCATTTATTTTACACTGAAATGTGTTGTAAGCAAAAATTTACACCAGCCTAATTGCTTGATCACTGCTTTGTTAGAATTGTTAAATTTATAAAACAAACTTAAACAAAACAAAGACAAACAATATAATATTAAATATTTAACAAATAAAAAAGGAAATGAAAAATAAAACAAAGACAAACCCGACAACGAAGCCGGACGTGGTGAAATGCTCGGCTTCACCGTTGCTACCACTGGTGCATTTGTAACAACAACCGGTGGATGCAACGTTGACACAGGTTGCGTCGATGAAGATGACGACAATGATGATGATGATTTAAGGGTTTGATGCGAAGGCAGTAATGATGTTTGTGGTAATTGTGGTGGTAAGGGTGGTAATGGTTTTGAAATTATTTTCAAATTTGATTTTTGTTGCTGTTGCTGTTGTGATGACTGTTGTTGTTGTTGTTGTTGCTGATGTTGGCTTTCAATTTTCTGTTTCTGAGAACGTAGTTTCTCATCTAAGCTTGCCTTAAAGTCTTTGCTTAGTGGTGATATGGTATTGTTGTTATTGTTATTTTTATTTGTATCATTATTATTTTTGTTACTATTACTTAAACTATTAACATTTGGTGTTTTCCTATCGACGATACGGTTCAAGTTTAACTTGGACAATTTGTAATCGCCACCATTACTACTTATACTACCATCGATTGATGGAAGCTGTTGCTTCTTTAATGTTTTCGTACCTTGATTATTGTTGAGAAGAGTGTTGCGATTGTTATTGTCTGGTGTTGCATAATGTTCACTGCGAAATGAGCTCAGCCTTTGTTTTGGATTCTCCATTGGATTTGGTGTCGGAGTTAAGGAAACTGTTGCAGTCGATGATGCTGATGGTTCATGTGTTTGGGGATCTTTTGTACGGAGTACAACAATCTCAGAATTTTGTTTGACATAATCAATGTCTGGTGTGCATGGGATTGTATGATCATAGATCACCACAACTCCACTTCCAGAATCATTGTCGTTCAATGAACGTTGTGCATTTGAAATGGAATCTTCACCAGTTACAGAGAGACTATCGCCATTTGTTTCAGATTGTGCAAAATGGGCGAATGTTGGATTTTCAAATCCCATTGAGCTGGTTTCACTGACAAAACGACTTAATTCTGAGTCTGAGTAGGCAAATTTTGCCGCATCACTGGCTGTGGTACTTTGTGTCGAATAATTGAAGCTACCAATGGAGATTTTGTCGGAATCTACATCAGTTGTACTGCCATTACCATTTATGGATGGTGGTGGTTGTTGTTGTTTAATGGTGCTGACTGAGATGACATCCTTCAGGGATGGTGTTAGAGTTGCAATTGACGGGTTTTCATTGGAGCCACTATCCGTACTGCATTGGGATTTTTCACGTGCCTCGTGTTCCCGTTGAAATGAGTCTAATTCGCCAATAAGATCATTTAATTCTTGAATGGAGTCTTCGTAAAGTTTGTCTATTTTGTCTACACGTGTGATAGTGTAATGGTGGATAAAATTGGAAAAGGATAAGAAGGGATTTATTTTTTTTTTTTTTTTTACGGGATTATAGGTATTATTTTGTTTTTTAATTGTGTGTATTGAGCAGGTGATTAAAAAAAGGAAAAAAAAACGACAAGAAAAGAAAAAAAAGAATAAAAAATAAAGAAAAATAATAAAATACTTAAGCATTCAGTTTCTAGTCTAAAAATAATAAAATTCATGTTTTAACTACAGCTATAAAGGGGTACTCGTACTCAGTGCTATAGATATTAAGGTGCAGGAACGTGCTTTGTGAGATATTTAATGTACGTATAGCTTGAAATGTTCAAAATCAGTTTAAATCGATGTAAATGTCTTTTCTCAATATGGATATATTGACAAGGTTGAGGAGAAGATATGGATTCATCTTACATATATGGATTTTCAATACCGAAAAAGTAACGTTGAAACCATTTATTCGTACGTGATAGACTATACGAGGGCGGGTCAATAAGTCCGTGACTTTTGGATTAAAACACAGATTTTTTGATAAAAAAATAATTTTATTTTTCAACGTAGTCTCCCTTGAGCTCTATACACTTTGTCCAACGCTTCTCCAATTTTTTTATCCCTTCCAAAAAAAATGATTTGTCGAGGTCCTCAAAATAGGCCTTTGTTTGCGAGATGACTTCATCATTGGAGTCAAATCTTTTTCCACCAAGCCATTTCTTCAGGTTTGGGAACAAGAATTAGTCGCTCGGAGCCAAATCTGGAGTATAGGGTGGATGAGGGAGCAATTCATAGCCCAATTCATGGATTTTTGCCATGGCAACTGCACATGTGTGCACCCTTGCATTGTCTTGGTGGAAAAGAACTTTTTTCTTGGCCAAATGAGGTCGTTTTTTTTTTTCAAATCGTCATTGAATCGGTCCAATAAGTTGGCATAATATTCCCCATTGATTGTTCTTCCCTTTTGAAGGTAGTCAATGTGGATTATCCCTTGTGCATCCCAAAAAACAGTCGCCATAACTTTATTAGCTGACAAACCCACCTTGGCCTTCTTTGGCGCCGATTCACCCTTAGAAACCCACTGTTTTGACTGTTGTTTGTTCTCTGGTGTGTTGTGATGGATCCATGTTTCGTCCACGGTTACAAAACGACGCAAAAACTCCTCCATATTGCGATTAAACAACGCCAAACCTTCCTGTGAAGTTGTTACACGATTGCGTTTGTGGTCGACTGTGAGCAAACGCGGCACCCATCTTGCGGAAAGCTTTCTCATGCCCAAGTGATCATTCAAAATTGAAACCACTGAGCCATGCGAGATCCCTACGGCTTCCACAATCTCTCGCACTTTCAATCTTCGGTCGGCCAACACCATGTCGTGAATTTTTTCGATTGTTTCGGGTGTAGAGACCTCAACTGGGCGTCCAGGACGTTCGGCATCTTCAGTGCTTGTACGGCCACAACGAAATTCAGTAAACCACTTTTTTACCATTGAAATCGATGGTGCAGAGTCCCCATAGTATTTATCAAGCTTAGCCTTGGTCTCGGTAATGGTTTTTTTTCGCAAGAAATAATGCTTAATAAGCACACGAAATTCACTTTTTTCCATTTTCTCCTCAAATTAGTGAGTAGTATGATAAAAATAGCTGTCAAACACAAACTAACTGACGCAGCAAGTTTAAATTTTGACAGGAGTCAACTGACAGATGCCTGTTGACAGGAGGAGTGTTGCTGTTTCAGTAAAGAGGTCAGAAATTCAAAAAGTCACGGACTTATTGACCCGCCCTCGTATTACAATTTGGTTTTAGTTTTTGTCAAAAATGAAAGCTATTTGATTTCGTTAGCTTTTTTCTGTAAAACGATAACAGGGCGTTTTTGTTTTATATCGACGTAAGAATCTTGGTTTCGAAATACAGCCAAGACAGATTTCCACTCTTACCACTTTAGGGAATTTTAACATTTTGTGTAATTCGGGATGCCTGTACCGAATTTTGTACAAATTTTTCAATAATGTAAAAAAAAAGCACGTGATAGCTCTAGTCCCTGGATAGTTTGGCAAACAATATTAAACTAGACTTTGCCCTATACGGCCTTGAAAACGATCTTTATCTACACTTCTTGCGTTTTATCAATTATTCATATCCGGTTTAAGAACATAATAATATGTGCCAATCAGATCGTCGATAAATGGTTTCAAGCGTCCCACAGATACCTCAGATAGGATTTGCTACGCGATTCGATTTGATAAAATATGCTAAGGTTCCATTCGCTCTGTCCGATAGGGTTGTTATATAAGAAACTAAGAATTTGGTCTTCAAGCAAGCCCTTCCCTATTCCTAGAACGAAATTGGGAAAGATAATTGATTTTCCACCAAGATAATGCTGGAATCAACACTAGTGCTGAGACAATTAATAATTTGGAGAAAAGTGTATCCAAGTAATGGATTGGCTATTATATTATCAGCGGAAAAATTAACGGTAGAATTTTTCGTGAATTGTTTATAACCTGGCACTTGTTGGCATTATCATTTACAATTAGGTCATATCGCAAGCATTGGGAATCAAGGGGCAACGATTTGACTCTTGACTAAAACACTCATATCAATGCCCTCTCTAGAAACATGAGATTCTGTTGTAACCGTACTAATATCATTTGTCGTCAGAATAGAGATGATTGGTCTAAGATGTCGATCCTCTAAATGAAACTCCATTCACACAAATTGGTAATACATGTGAAGATTTTCGGAATTTTTTGGTGAAACCGGTATGAATCGCATTGACTTCGATAGCGATTTCGAAAGCTCGAAGCGTCAAAGCAACAACTTCATAAGGTGAGCGATGATTAATTTGCTTTTCATAAAATAAAACAAGTAGAAAACGATCAGAGTTTCTCAATTAGGGTTAGGATTCATTCGAAGTTAATTAAGCAGTTGCGCAACTTAAATGAAGTTCAGATATCTATACATAAATGCGTAAAAAAGTTGATTTATATCTATCTAGATCTAAGTTTAGACTTTTTATGCAGAAGCTGAGAAACCGTACGTATGCAGAAGTAATAAGCCACGTATTACTAGCATTTGTTATAATATTGTAGTCATGGTATAAATCTGGGTCACTCTGGCGTATACATTATATTTTCTTTTTTTTCTACTGTGAACTAAAAATATTTCTCGTAACGTAAAATTGATTCTACTACATACAACAGTACTTTGAATTTTCCAATCTAGGGGATTAGAAGAGTAAAACATATGTATTTACGCTCATGGTTCTTTTCATCGATTATCACGCTTAAGCCTTCCATCTGTCTTTTCTTGTATACAAACAGGACACTTTTGAAAGCAGAATCTTCGACAATAAAAACAAGAAATTTACACAATGCTAGGGGAAATGAGACTACTCTACTAGGGATTTAAGCAAAGGGTGAAATTATTCAGTGAAGCCAAAGAGGCTCTGAAGAATTATCAAACAAAAGTGCAACTCAAATCACGTCGTTCAGCTACTACTCCAGAGCACATAAAACAACTCTGCTATATGAATAAAGTATATAAAAAGCGTTTAATTTGTCGTTTTTTGTCACAAGTGAAAAAGAATAGTAATTGGAAATTTCTCTAAAATCAGCATTTAACAAAAGCCATAGATTCATTCAGGATTTCCCAATATACCAGTAAAAATATTGATCATGGGCCGACAAAATTGAAGTTGTATACAACCACCAAGCCTAAGAAAGTACAACCACATGCGTTTGGACCAATTTCAGCTACAAAGTTTATTTATTCCACCTTGCACTAAAGGAAGTCACTACTTTGTAAATTTCATTGATAGTTCCGCTTGAATATTAATTTTATTTGCAGTAAAACTGTCCGCAATAACCCACATTTTACAGTATTTGGCGACAGCCTGTCATTAAAACGCTGTCTTCTCTAACGAATGATGTAGGCACCTGCATATTGGCGACTCCGGTATTGCACTTTAATTAAAATCATTATTAATGAGATATATCACTAAATACACTGTCTGTGAAGTGGCATGTAGAATTTTTGATTTAGCATCAGGTTAATAATTACATTGATACGAGTATCAAAGGCTTGGCTTTATTACTTACATAATGTGTGTGTGATTTAAATACTCATAAGCGAATTAAATTGCAATGGTGTCACTCATAAATAATTCATAATTCGCGTGAATTAACAGCCAAACAACTAGGGGATGCGATCGTAAAACTTGCTCGACTACGAAATGAGGATAATACGATGCGATAAATTTTTTTTTTAATTGATAATTGGATACTAACTTACTAAATAGGAAATGCATAGCATACCTTAGATGTGATCAGAGTCAGTAAAAAGAAAGGGCACAGAATTATACAATATAAGTGTAGGTATGTTCTCGTATGTGCAACAAATTATTTAGAAAAAATTTCTATGACTACCATTTTGAGTTATTTGAAAAATTGTTGATCAATTTCTAAAGCTAACTCGAGATTGATTTTAGTTAATCATTTATGAGTGTTTGGTAAAAACACACTAACCATTGCAGTGTATACATATACACTTATTATAAATCGAGTTCAGGGTTGCTAAGTTAGATCTATAATGTTTCAATTTTTTCTGTATTAGAAGTGAGTTCAATGATAGTCCTTAATCAACTAATATGAACATGAGATTACGGAAAATATATAAAGCAAAATTGGGCTATACCGGATTTCATCAAAAAGGTCTTCTTTTTTATATAAGATTTTTCATTTTCGGCTTGGATATAGACACATAAATTTATTGTTTGTCTATGCATTGAAATAGTTATTTTTAGTCTTTCTCAGCAAGAATACTGATTGGAAGCGTTCGTTTTAATGGGGACTAGGGTCTGTAGCAATACCATTTTGCGACGTCTTCTCTGCTAATCGCATCGGCTTATACATTCTGGCTAATGATGCGGTAAGCGTTAATAAATTATGCATTTCATTATTGAATGAATGAATGAAACTTGAAATGCTTCACCTTCACTTTCAGTTTTAATGGGACGAAAATTACTATCACTTTGGCCGGAGTTCTTAGTGTTGGACATTCAGCAATAGTACAGCGAACACGAGAGGCAACCAGTTACATAACTGGTGGCGAGTGGAATAAAAATAGTCAACACCATTACAATATGGTGAGTTGTAGGAGAATAAATATATTATCCAAGCCAGTTAGTTTGGTTTGAAGGCATGACACAATTCAGGCTGCGTTGACAGTAATTTTTGAGACATATGAAAAAATAAGTATTGTATTTTGACAAACATTTAAATGCTAAAGCCCTGAAATGAAAACGGTTTAGCATCAGTCAACTTAATTCCAGGGTAGGCCCAGTCAGGTCTATCATCATTTCTGGTTGTCGGCAGATTCCTACCCCGTAGAAATTTTTCGAGGATTCAAAAGGCAGTCCGGGTATATAAAATACTATACTTTATATTAAATATTATCACAACAAGACATGAAGAGGGAGTGCAGGAGTATGTGAACGTTTAAAATTGATCTTCAACAATCTGATTGATCCACATCAGAGAGAGAGAATATAGAAATAGTAGAGAATATGAAATTGATACTTAGTATCTCTTTATCAATTCTAAAATTGCTTACGATAACGTTCATCGATCCGAGCTATAAAGAATTATCGCGCTCAAACCCAGAAGGACTGTATTCAAAAATTTTCCAAAAACTTTTTACACATGTAGATGTAAGAAGAAATTTATGTATTTAGACTTTACAGTGAAATCCAGTCACATAAGCGTAAAGATCTTGCCACACGCTGTTTTTATCAGCTCTCTTTGAATGAAAAATCTGGTTTGAGCTTGATCCTCGGCCTAGTCTGTGTGATATAACAAAACACTAAAGTGGCTCTTCAGCGACATGGAGATGCTCAGAGATTAATATGGATAGGTTATATACCTATAGAGCGTTTGGTATCCTGATTTATTAGTACCAAAAATTTCCCAATATCCAGTGGGACAACGAAACATAGGAAGACGTTAACAAAGGTGGCGCTCGCAGTTAGAAGGAGGCCTTAACCAACTCGTTTATAACTACAGACAGTAAACTCGAGATCAAGACGGTTTGAAATGCATATTAATTGAAATGGAGAATCAGTCTTTGCAATCCAATAAAATTTTGAAATCCTATTCTGTATTAATACTAAAAGTACAAATATATAAAGCCCATGCACATCAATTTGATTCTGCAGAAAACTAAACATAAAAACTTGAGATTAGAATTTTTAGAAGAAGAATTATCAACTCATCTTCTACGAGTAAATACTACAAGTTTTATTCTTACTGTTTCTATTTACTGGTTGAACTAATTCTAAACATTTCAAGCTAAATCTACAATCATTAAATAAAAAAGGAAGTTACTACGGACATAGGTAAGGTAAGGCAGTCATAACTTACCAGCTTCCTTCTCACTAGAAACTGTATCGTTCGCCCCTTTTGATGTAAGCTCTTCCTTACGCGTGGAATACACACTTTCTCCTGATGATATCGAATGATTACTTCTACCACCTGTCAATGGTAGGCTGGGACTACTATTCACTGCTGCTGCTTGTTTCTCAAACATTGAAGCCTTTTGTAAAACTGAAGCTCGTACTCTCTCATCACAATCGTTCGAGTCCTGATCAGGTGTAGCTGTTGTTGTTCCTGTGAGACAATTTTCTTCTTGATTATTCAAGTTAATCGTATTAGTAACATTGGAAGTAGTACTGTTATTAGTTGCACTATCAGTCTCAGTCATTTTCAAAAATTCATCTCCTTCCCCAGCATCGTCTTTTAGTTGTAACGATGTTGAGGAGCAGGAGGAATTATTATTAGAAGCCGGATTAATATAGCCAATAGCCATGAGTGGTGCACCAGCAGATAATGGTGTCGCTGGCGAATTTGTCAACAGTGGCGAATAATGATTTTGTGGTGTGGAAGCACCACTGGACGGTGTGTATGTATGACCGACATTAGTCTGGTGCGACTCAATAGATGGATGGCTATGTAAGGAGGGAGTATTTGATGATGAATGATTAGGATGATTAGCTAAAGAGGATTCCGACGATACGGAACTATGGGAATCGGTCGATTGTTGCTGTTGTAATTTGGGTTGTTGTTGCTGTTGCTGCTGTTGTTGTTGTTGTTGTTGTTGCTGCTGCTGCTGCTGCTGTTGTTGTTGTTGTTGACTGGGTAGCTGTTGATGTTGTTGTAATTGTTGAATAATTTGCTGTTGCTGCTGTTGATTATTTAGTTTCATAGCAGCCATTGTAGCTAGTTCGGACATGTTAACATAGGTTGGTTGCGGTTGCGACTGCTGCTGAAGATATTGTGGATTTTGAAGCTGTTGCTGTGACTGGGGCAGATGAGATAGTTCTATGGAAGGGTTATGCATTATGATTAGGCGTTAGTTTATTAGTAATGTTATTAGAGCTAGCGATTGACTTCTCGTACCTTTCGTGACGTGGGCTGGAATAGGCGATGGACATTGACGTTGAAGGAGATTTCCTCCGTTGCGTGTGTTTGTGTTTGCTGACAAAGGACGTTCTAAAGATGAACATCGCTAAAAAAAAAAAATAAACAATGGACAAATTAAAGTTTAATTTGTTTTTAATTACCAGAATCTAAATTTATAAATATAGGATGCTGGCAGATATCTAAGGAAAGAGCGTAGTCGCAATAATTCGTTTCATAAACTAAAGTATTGTTACCGTTAATTAAATTGTATCTTATGCATAGGTAAACGAAAAAGGGAAAAGTTGCAATGATCTATACTGAATATGAGTTCAATAAATAAGCATTCTCACATCCATTAGACATTATTTTGTAAAATTTTTGTATAATGGATGTATCAATGGATGATAATGTACAATATTTTTCTAATGCGTAAATAATCGACCTGAAGGGCTATTTTAAGGATTATGCAAGGAAGTAATTTACGGTGCTTAATGTATAAAGGACTATTGGGTATGTATGTATTTTTTTTTTTTTTTTTTTGTTAAAGAGCAAGCAGGCAGATAGAACAGGCTGAGACATTTTGTTAAAAACCCACTTGGCGTCTCTTCTCTTACTTACCGGCCGATATCCCGACTGTGGCCATGGAAAGAATCAAAATTAGGTCAAAGGACTTGTAACAATTTTCATGGAATAAGTGGATAGACTTTTTAAATTCGAAAAAAACTGCCAATTAACCTGAGGCTCAACTAAACTATCCTTAGTCCTTGGTTGTGGATTCTTTTTTTGTTTTTGCCATGGACTAAAGTTAGCACATTTGCTTTAGACTATCTACTGTACTTACCACTGGTAATGGTGGTCGACAAAGAACATTTCCCGGTGATTTTTGAGATGTAGCCGTAGGAGTAGTGGCGGCTTCCATAATAGTTTCGGGATTCTGAAATGTATAAACGGTTAAAGCTGGTCTTTGATGGCCTTTCTCATAAGCCGAAGATATTGTATGCGGACGATCTGTTGTCGGAACGTCTTGGGAATGTGGGGGCCATGTAGACACAGCATGTGATTGACTGGTTGCAGTTGATGCCTGTATAAAAATGTCAAGAGTTAATTTCGATATCTTACTTTGAAAATTGCTTTAGCTGAGAGCAAACTTTTTTCAAAAATGAAATGAAAATAAATTAATAAAAAAGCAAATGAGACAAATAACAAAAAAAAAACAAAAATAAAAACCTGTGAAGTCAAAGCTGGCGATGAGCAAAAGCCGCTATCACTGGATTCACCAGGCTTTAAGCGAATCGTAGGCGAAATTAACTAAAAAAAAAATTAAAAAAAGAAACAAATAATAATAAATAAACTCAAAAACACAACAACAATGTATCCATGACACAAGCTTAACACAAACTTCTGAAGCAGTATTTTCTTCTTACCTGTGACAAAGACCTTGGATAATGATGATGTCCAGGTGAACCGCTCGAACCACTACTATTCATTGAACTTATTGAACAAACGGAACTCTTTCGTGAACCCAATGAATTAGAACACCCTTGTGAACCCGAACCCCCACCTGGTGATTCTGGATAAAGATTCATCGTTGATTTAGCATCCATGATGAGTTCTTCAGATGATTGTGGCAGGACATTTGGTTCTTTGGTTACGTTAGCAATCGATTGCATTGCTTCTTGTAAATGACCCAACTCAGACATAACTTCACATTCCTCCTTTACCACTGGCTGAAGCATATGGACAAATGTACAATAACGCATACGTTCTTCAATCATTGCCGAACGTAGTGATTTCTTTTCAACATCTTCCAATTCAGCACGACGTAATGTGACGTCTTGCATATGTGAATCAACCAATGATTGAATTGCATCGGATTGACCTTTGCGTGCTTTCTTTTGTAGACGTAGTGTATCGGTGGAGCGTTTTTTCAACTCGGCACGACATCGTTTATATTCTTTGGCATGTTCTTTGTCGATTGTAGCGACTTGGCGTTTCCAGTCTTCTAGTTTATCCTACAAGAGAACAAAATTCCATTATACAATGCAATTAAAGAGAGGACAGAAAAAAACACACCTGTAAGGGTAACACCAGGCAATCCATTATTGCTGAAGTAAAAGTTTTTAGGCGGGTTTCCACTGCCTTATGACGCAGGCAAACACGTGTCAGGGCGGTACCGATTTCTTTTGAAGCACCTTAAATGGAAATAAAAAAAAATAATTGATTTATTAAGTAAGATCCAGTATATAAGTGAACAGCACTAAAATACAAAAATGAAAATAATACGAGCAGTGTAGTTCATACATTATTTATATGCTTTATGTCTGTCAGGTATGTACATATACTCGTATATGCCTTACAAATCATGTACGACTGCATACTTCACTAAAAATGAAATAACGTAGAACTGTGCACAGAAAATCGAATGAGAAATTAATTACGAAAACACATGTTAGCGACTATAATCACATGTAAATATGTTTTGAGAATAAAAGCGAAAGACTGTTTAATAAGAGTAATATGACCTGCAATAAACAGAGCACAACGAAAGTTACTCATTACATCAATTCGACGTATTGGTTCGAAAGTGAGCCATTAGAAATCTCTTATCCGTGACAAATTACCTTGTATCCGTACATGCATATTTAGTGCAGAGTGTATTGAATAAACAAGGGGATTTCGGAACTCAGTTGAATATTTTGTGTGGAATAAAAGTAGCCTAAGTGGTTCCTTTACAAATAAGTGCTGCTCTGTAATGTAATGAGAATAACAGTCTTTAATGACAGATATCATACGATTTTTTAACAATACCTATCGGGATAAAACAAATTAAACGAGAAACACTTCAATTGTGCTTATTTTAAAAATGTTCAAACCCTATTCCCTGTGGGAAATAGAAGCTATTTTCAAAAATCAGAGTGCATCTTTGCATTGGCAGCTGCTATGAAACGACGAAACATTCAATGACACTTCTTATTAAAATTATATTTAAACTAAATCGTATCTCAAAAAACATCAACTCTATAACCATGAATTGAAGAAGCTGAACATTGAGCTTAAAAATAAGTATGGAGAAAATAAGATTGGCCCAAAAATGGATCACTAAGGAACACCTATTTCATATAATTTTTTTGCAGTCATTTTTCGCTTCAAGGAGACATTTCCAATTTCTTTTTATAATTGGCGTGCGCTAAAGGATTTTGTGTGGCCATTAAATGCTTGATCATAGCGCGGATGAAGGAAAAAAAACGTAGAAATCTCGAAGAATTTTTGGTAATTTCAAAGTGGGTTGTCAATTGTCACACATATCGATCAACAAAGGAATACATTGGATAAGAAGTAGGTGACAAAAGAGCCCGATGCCAAACCCGGTCAAATGACTTAGAAATATTACTATAAGTGGAACTATCTTGTTTTCGCCAGATTGATGTACGCTTTGGTTCCACTTTTCGTTGAAGACGCTGCAGTCGTTTGTGGCTCATTTGAATTTTTCCCGGTTTTCCTCTGTCATTTAATCATTTTACACCAGACAATTAGTTTTCAGGCTCCTTTAACAACGGAAGTATCGATAAATCGGGAAGACACTGCCTGTTTGGGCAAACCGACACATAAAAAGCTCTCTTAATGTTCTGATCGACTGGCGTCAGTCAAAAAACATGATTTTGCATAAGGTAATACTGTTCTTTAATATAAATGCTTTCCAAAACTTATCCAAAGCAGAACTAATTCTCTTCACCTGAAGCATAAGATATCGAAAATTGGAATTGGCGCTTGTGAAAAGTGCGATACATCTTAAAGTGATTCTGAAAAGGGGGCTGAGTTAGAACGTTGACGCTATACCACTTTTACGGCGGCATTGAACGCCTCTCTGCACTTTATTTGATTGTCAGATACTAGTTCTGGTAGGGCCAGTAGGGCCCTAGTTCTTAGGGCCTAAATAAGTATGTTATTGGGATAAAAAGCATTAACAGCACTACCTGTGTAAATGTAAGGGTGTAGCGCGAGGTCGAAACAAATTTCCAGCAAAATATTTCCCAGAGAAAATTTAGAGGAAATGTACTATAATATTTGAATTGGGTCTCTAAAAATCACAGTGAGCCCTTTTGGTGCAAAGTATACAGCGAGGATTCAAACCTCTTTTTAAGCTAAATTAACTAACATTTTTTTAAAGAATATGAAATTGAGACGAGACAATTAGTTAGTTTTAAAATCTTAATTAAGAGTTTCTGATGATTTTTACAAACTCTATTCCGCTTAGCAAAATGGTTAGAAACCAGAATGTAACCATTTCAAAGCATAAAAGGAATTGGTTCAATGTACAAGGATGTTATAAACGAGTACACATTTATCCAAGTATTCTATTGCTCTTGACAAAAGATATATTATCTCAAGTACATACAATTCATTTACCCTATTGGGGTCCTTTGTCCTTTGCGTTTGTATACTGCAAATAGTAAGGGTTGAGTATTGAGCTAAGGTTTGTATCTCTTATGCCCAATTGAATTTCTTCTTTTGCTTTTGGTCTTTTAAGTGTAATACTTCCTGCCTTCCTTTATCTAACCACAATCACCTTTAAAGATGATTCTAATCCCAAAATCCTACCTCATCTTCGCTTCAACTTTCTTCGAAATAGCACCATTCTTAAATTCTTAATAAAAGTTAAACGAATGGTATACAAGTTCCCCCTCACTATTATCTTTCGAGCACACCAATTTCGGCCTTCAACCCAAACTAAAGGTTTGTGGAAATTCCACACCATAAAACTTCCCTTTTATGGCTGGTGAATCCAACAAAATAGGGTAGTCAATACAAAACAGTTTGGCTTAAAGCCCCCAAAACATTCAACGCTCTCTTATGGTTTTTTTTTTGTTAAATGTGGTTAATTTTAAACCAAGGATAAATTTGTCCGGTCAAGTGTGAAAACAAAATGGGGCACACCGTATACACATACCCATATGCATTAACTTGCAAAAATCCCAAGCATGCTTGCACTTGAAGATTATATTTACAACAACAAGTATAGGTAATAGGGAAGAGTCCTGTATAGAAGACGGATAATACAGAATAAAGAAAAACAGGATTAAATTCAAGGAAGTCATAAAAACGCCCTTAAATGCATTAAAACTACTTGACACTATTTTCATCCCCAGGACGATAGGGTTCTCCTGCATTACAAGTATATGTACGCAAGGTAGTCTTCCGAGTTTTCCTGGATTAGCTGCTTGCCAAATCAGAGAAGCAGATACGAGTGACAGGATCAAGTGTTCCGTAAAAGCAAATGTTACACTTTGCCTTATGTCAGGGAATAAGTGAACACGTATGGCATCTCTAATTGCATACACATACGAGTATGGCCATGAGCACAAGTAGACTTGCAATTGAATACTTGTACATGGCAAAAAGGGTATAGAGAGCAAGAAAAATAATTACACAAAGATAAGGGGACATCTTTGTAAGAAAGAACACAAGAGAAGGGAGATATATTTAGGGCAAATGCATTGAAGGCTGCGTGTTTCGTAGTGAAGTCGAAAGTTTAGAATATGAAGAAATGCTCCTCACACAGAGTTGAAAGTGTCATATAGTACGAGGGCGGGTCAATAAGTCCGTGACTTTTTGAATTTCTGACCTCTTTACTGAAACAGCAACACTGCTCCTGTCAACAGGCATCTGTCAGTTGACTCCTGTCAAAATTTAAACTTGCTGCGTCAGTTAGTTTGTGTTTGACAGCTATTTTTATCAGACTACTCACTAATTTGAGGAGAAAATGGAAAAAAGTGAATTTCGTGTGCTTATTAAGCATTATTTCTTGCGAAAAAAAACCATTACCGAGACCAAGGCTAAGCTTGATAAATACTATGGGGACTCTGCACCATCGATTTCAATGGTAAAAAAGTGGTTTACTGAATTTCGTTGTGGCCGTACATGCACTGAAGATGCCGAACGTCCTGGACGCTCAGTTGAGGTCTCTACACCCGAAACAATCGAAAAAATTCACGATATGGTGTTGGCCGACCGAAGATTGAAAGTGCGAGAGATTGTGGAAGCCGTAGGGATCTCGCATGGCTCAGTGGTTTCAATTTTGAATGATCACTTGGGCATGAGAAAGCTTTCCGCAAGATGGGTGCCGCGTTTGCTCACAGTCGACCACAAACACATGTGCAGTTGCCATGGCAAAAATCCATGAATTGGGCTATGAATTGCTCCCTCATCCACCCTATTCTCCAGATTTGGCTCCGAGCGACTACTTCTTGTTCCCAAACCTGAAGAAATGGCTTGGTGGAAAAAGATTTGACTCCAATGATGAAGTCATCTCGCAAACAAAGGCCTATTTTGAGGACCTCGACAAATCATTTTTTTTGGAAGGGATAAAAAAATTGGAGAAGCGTTGGACAAAGTGTATAGAACTCAAGGGAGACTACGTTGAAAAATAAAATTATTTTTTTATCAAAAAATCTGTGTTTTAATCCAAAAGTCACGGACTTATTGACCCGCCCTCGTATATCCTTTTTTGGAATAATAATGCAAAAAATGGAATCACAAAGTGCTTGCATTGTAATGATTGGCAAAAAGGTTCAAAGGGATGAAATCTTAAATGGAATTATAGGCTTGAAAAGATAAAGAATTATTTAGACAGGACAGAACAGAACATTTGCAGAGTCTTTAAAACATTAAGATATTAATTATAAAATCAGTTATTGAAGTGCTTTCCACGCCCGCTGTTTAAACGCATATGTTAAGTTAACAGGCTGTGGCCGGTTTGAACGACAAATTATCGTAGACGATACTTTTACAAGTTGCAATGTATTCCTTCCCCTCCAGAGCTATACAAAAACATTATCTGTTGTAGATTATTTTTTTATTTTAATATACATATAACTAAGACATTTGGAAAAAAAATGTTTAAAAAAATTGTTGGATGTCCTTGAAGAAGGACACTCACATTTGTGAGCTTCAGGAGCGTACTTCCTTCAATATTGGCATATAATCGTAAAAATAAGAACTAGTTTATTATTATCCATAAATAATTAATTTAATTTTTTATTTGTTTTCAGCTTATGACTTTAATTTTTTGTGTAAAATAATTTGAAACAGTTTGAGTCTTTTGTAAAATAGAGATATACAGTCCGTTTGATAAGATCGTATACGGCAAAAAGAACTTATAATAATAAAAAAAATCAATTGTACTGGTTTATTTTGTTTATTTACTTGAATGCTTTTCAATTAATATGTTGTCCACCCTCCTCCATTATCAATAATTGCTTGCAGTCTTCGAGGCATGCTTTCTACTAATCTTATAGCATAATCTTGAGACAAAGATCTCCATAAAACTCGTATTTTTTTTTGATTTAATTGTTTGACCGTCGAGTTCTTCTATCCCTGGAGCTTTAGCTTCATGAAAGCCCAAACATTTTCAATGAGATTTGCATCCGGCGACTGTGATGGCCAATCACATGCGATGTTTCGGGTCATTATCTTCTTGCAGTAACCAATTCTCATTCCTTCCTTAAAAACCACCTTTGGGCAGATGGTAATAAAGCCTTCTTATAAATTTTGACCATGTTGGGTGCGTTTAAGTTATTTGTAAACATGAACAAATTGCCAAATCCTTGTTTTGAGAAGCATCCCCGAACGTGCACCTTTGCCTGGTGTTTGACGGTCCGCTGGATTAATTTATTGGATTGTGTACACCAGGTATGAGTGATAGGAGACCATGCCCAAAAATAAGCTTCACCCGAAAAAATAATGTTGTTCCAATCTCTGTCCAAATTCTCCCTGGCCCAACTGAGTCGTTTTTCTACGTGTTTTTTTGACAGTAGTGGTTTCTTTATTTTGCTTCGAAATTTTACATTATTGGCTAGTAAACGTCTTCGTATCGTATCACAACACACATTTAGACCCCTTTTACGTAAAATCCCTTGTCTTCCACGTAACGATAGAAGAGGATTTTTTTCAAACACGCGTAGAATCATTTTGTCCTGCTTTTGTGTTGTTTTTGGCGTAGACCCACGATCCGGCAAATCATCCACATTTTTAACTTGGGAATAACGGTGCACCCACTTGCTAACAAATGCTTTTGACTTTTTCATGTATGTAGCAGCTGCTCCGTATGACATTTTCGGTCCTTTTGGATGCGTGCACAAGAATATTGCTTCATGCAAACGTGACGTGATGCAAACGCGACACTCATTTTAAAATACTTCCGTCTCTGACAAAAATTGAACACTCTTTAAATTTTTTTATTCAAAGCATCTTAGTAGAAGTATTTTTTTATCTGCTGCAAATGCCACTTCCAAACCTGTTTTCATAAACGAGCTTTGCCGTATACGATCTTATCAAACGGACTGTATATCCCACTTTTCACATTTTGTGGGCGACCGGCTTGCGCCAGTATCAGTAGGTAGCCGATATTTCAGTGGTGCTTTTAGTATCTCAATAATTGGCCAGTGAATAAGTTCATCAAAACGCTTATCTTGTTTAGTTAGTGATGAAACTCTTTTCCTTTTCTTTTCTTTCGGCCCCTCTTCTCATTCGACATTCATTGGTTTGTTCTTGCCCACACCATCCAATAAATATTCACCCACTTTCAACCTAAATTGTAGCAAGTCCTCTTGTTCTTTCCTTCCATATTTGTTTTGTTTGCAGACGTATTTGTATTCTTAAAAAACTATTGACAAGCCTAAGTCGAACATGTGAAGAATGGTTTTTACAGTTAATGTTTTTGTTTTTATCCACGTCCGATAGCACTCAATAAGCTGGTCACAAGTATCAACTCCACCCATACCTGCATTATAAGATGACACGCAAGCAAGGAATGTAAATTCGGGCTTTGACCGTTTTGTCCCAGCGTTACACAATGCTAAAAGAGTGACTGCCAGTAAAACTCGACGCCATTAACATGGTGTTGTTGTCCTTCCACTGCACTATGCACAGGGAATTATCATTTATGCAAATTTCTTCAAACTCGCCTCTTTTCATTTTGGAATCTTTGATTAGAGTATAGCTATTCTGCCGAGTTCTCTATTCTGATTAGAGTTCCTGCGGCATAGATATGATATTCTTTTATTTTTTAAAGAAGCAGAAGTGTGCTAAAATATTTATCAAAATAGATACAAGAGTTCTTTGGTAATGTTTCCATTAGCCGTGGAACAACTGACGGTCCTAAACCGAGAGATTACGTAAGCACAAAATTCTTAAGTCCCACAGGACGAGGTTTATTTTAAACATATTGACGAATAGTACATCGACCTAAAAATGGTATCATTTGCTCGTCAATTGAAAATTCTTTGAACGTGTTTCTGTTGATTTTCAAATATTTGACTCGTTCGCTCTTAATCAGTGGCTGGAACTTCCAAAGTAGATAACTAATACTGCGACGAATGTATAACCGCCTTCTATATCAAGTCAGCAGTGAAATATTGCGAGAAATATTTGTATGATGTTTTAACAGCCTAAACAAATAGTACGACTTGTATATTTGTTAATGAAAAAGTTACCTGTATATCTTTTGGAACATGAATAGGTATTGATCTATCAGGCTGAAATTGCCTTTTAACCCATTGAAATGTTATTTTGTGTGAACTTATTGTGGCTGAAGTAGAAGCTTCTTGGTCTGAAAGTTGAAGACGTTGTGCTAATGGAATCTCATCTTCCGCGTCAAAACTGTCAGATTCCAAGCCATCTTCTACTTCATCAATAATAGCTTCGTCATTTTCTTAATCGTCTTTTATAGGCAAAACATTGTCACTGATAATCATGTTAAAAATATCTTGATCGGTAACAAATCTTCGCGCCATTTTATCCAAATAAAAGGATAGAACTTTAAATTTGTGAAAAGAAACAAATACTCGTTTCGGCACTTTATAAAACTGAGGCTCACAAATGTGAAAATCGACACTTGACCACTGAAAAATCTCAATTAACAAAATTTAGGAAACTATTGAACGAAATATTATATTAATAATGTTTGATGACGGGACGGAACGGTCGCGAATTGCGCAATTTACAGGTCGAACAATACACATACTCGTAAATGGACCGCAATCGGCTCCAATATTCCTGGAAATAAATATTCGGTAAATTCACATTTAGGTGGTGCAGGAGTGAGCCAAGTAAATACATTTTAGCTCATTTGGCAGACAAAATTCTGAAACTTACAATTGTGAGTTTAGTTTGTTTAGGTCAAATCTTGCAAGTTGAATTAGAACCACTTCTTGGCATCCGATTGAGTTGAAATTTTGCATACAGTATTTAATATTGTAATATTTTCAAAATGGTGGATGATGTATTGTTTGTCAACCCTCTTAATATGGGTATCAAATGATAAGGCTTGAAGAGTAGAAAACGATATGTTTTCAATATGGCCACAGTTCCAAGATAGAGGATTACATTTTCTTGCTTTCTGATGGCGCCTGCACTCAGAGTTGGCTCCCAACGAGGGAACTCCTCACGGGTGAACAGCATAGTCACAAAATTGTGTATACGCATTCAATTATGGTAGCCTGTTTTAAGCCCTGGCATAAATCGAACAGTGCACCTTGGCTGGCTTTACACCATGACTTGTGTAATTTGGTGAGATGGGCGTCATTAGCATTGGCTTGCAACCTATTTAGGAGAAGGAACCTCCAAAATCAAATCCGGAACTTTGTTTCGTTAGTCACAATTAAGCTTCAAGCCATCTGTTGATTAAAAGGAACAAAGCAAGAAACCAATTACAACACCACCAACCACAGACACATACAAGGTCATGACGCGTTACAATGCAGATGTTTCCAAAGGTCTTTTGAATTGGACACATTACTAAAATCATATGGCCCAGCTTTCAGAGAGCACAAATGTACGAAGCTGATAAACCATCTCTCCGTAAAGATTTCGGTGTTCACATTATTCAGCCCAAATCTGTGCAATTTCCGGAAAATATAGCCACGGCACTGCTAAACGAAGAATGATGCCAATTAAATTATGCTGGACTTGCATATTAAACAAATGCAAGGTTGTATTGACGACCCTGCCGTTGTCTATTTAGGCGCAAAAATCCTCACTGCTGGCCAAGCATATGTGGCATTAAGTAGAGTCAAGTCACTAGAAGGTCTTAACAAAAACTGGATTGTAGTAAATTAACAGGCAAGCGACCGTTTAAATAAAAGATTGTTTTTAAAAATATTTTTTTACCATTAATTTATTAAAGAATTGTATTGTAAGGTGAGTCCTAATCAGTTTGTTTGTACCCTGTCATTTGGCGAGGTTAGTTGCTTTCGGACACAATTGATGGGGTAAATACAAAAGGCATATTTTTTTCAAATGGTGTGCTCAATGTGGCGCTTCTGTTTCAGAAAAAATCGATACGTAACATAACACAAATCAGCATCCAAACCGATAAGGTCATGTGGTTATGGAATGTTTGCGTGGCATTTACAAGACTGTATGCCCTTACCATGAGCTCATTACGAAAGTATGTTCCTGTTGTAGATAATCCAATTAGCTTTAGCCAGTTAAGCAGTATGATTTGATGCTGGGATATGTCGATTTTAAGGGGAAGTGGAATTTGAAAGTCGCCTTCGTGACTCTTTCAGGACATTGCTTTATGACGTTCGTTAATGAAAACATACATACATGCTGGTTGCTGTAAGCGTTGTGTTCCCATCAGTTTTGAAATTGATGTGAGACCGTGTTTATATCTTAATTTTCTTGTCCTGCAAGGAATTCAAATTTGAAGTGTTTGTGGTGGAAATAGTTACAACCTTTTACAAGTTTTCACAGTTATCCCCGTATGAGAAGCAATTAAGTTGTTATATATGAAACGGGCGTTTTATTATTCAAAGCATTCAAAGCATATTAAGGTTAGTACATTTTAACAAACGGATTAATAGTGTTCCGATGTTTTCTCGTAGTATTCCAGGCACGACCCGGAAGTTTAAATTATTGACAATTCGTCGGGAAAAGCTCAAAAAAAAAAAAAAAGATAGGCGAGCCAGAGTTTCATACGTTAGTTTAATGATATTTAAATTGTTGCATGAGATACACATGCTTTCATGATACCATGGAGTTTATTTCAATAAAGAATTAACTTTAGGGCTTGCTTTGGTACTTAACTGTCGTCAATTCATTGGTTATTATAGTGGACTAATTTTTAATTGCACGTTACAGCCTGATGCAAGTGTGTGTAAACACTTCGAATTGAGAAAGAACATTTTTTTCTTTTTAGGGGCGGATAACTTTAAATCGGCAATACGACAGCCGATTTGACAATTTATCATGAATAGATTTATGCTGGAGCAACGATTACAATTTTTTTAAATTTATTTTGAAAAATATAGTTCAATTCAAGAAACACTTTACATACTGTTACTCTTAACGATAGTACGAATCACGGAAGACGTCGTAGCGTAGTGTTAATGATGATCCAAATGTGTCATTTCGTCATCTTCAATAAGATTCAACTTGTGCAGAAATTGAAGCCACACCATCATGGTTCGAGGTGTACATTTGGTGAATGGGCCAAAGGAAACATTGCTATTGATCGGCAATTTCATTTAAAAACTTCGTTTTTGAAAAGTGAAGCACACTTCTGGTTGAATAGCTATATCAATAAACAGTATTGCCGCATTTGAAACGATGAGAATCCACAAGCCATTGTTGAAAAATTCACCGTTTGGTGTGTTGGTGGGCCGGTGGAATCTTTGGTCAGAACGTTACAGTCAACGGTGAGCGTTACAAAAACATGATTACTTTCTTTTTGTTTCTCAATTGGAAGGCATTAATGTTGCAGAAATGTGGTTTCAGTAGGACGGCTCACATGTCAAACAGCGCGCGATACAATTAATTTACTGAAAGAAACATTTCACGAATATTTAATTTTACGAAATGAACATGTTAACTCGGAAGAGTGTGGAAAATTTAACCACCAGTTAACCCAATTTATGATCCAGCCGCGACGGCCACATGCCCGAAATCAAATTTAACCATTATGGTTATTATCTGTCAAATAAAGCCAATTTCATGAATATTAAAAACATTTTTTCTGTTTTATTTTAATTTAAAGCCTTCCGCCTCTAACAAAAACACCTTTTATGTGGAGCCCTTGTCCAGCTTTTTCACTTTAACTATTGAATCTTGGACGATTTTCGATTCGCAGGACTTTTCGAATTCGAATTCGTTTAACCTTCGAGTGAATCTGTATGTGCGTGTTGCAACACTGCTCTCGTTATCTTTCCACAGACTACAGTTAATGCTTTTTAAGCCAGTTTTAACTTAAATTTTAAACAAAACATGTAAAATTTCATTGAATATCGATTTATTTGGGGAAGATCGAGAGAATCGGTCTACAATTCATTTAATACACAACTTCGGTCATATGCCCATCCGTGGTGGATCTGACGAATGTCATCCGAGAGACCAAGCTTTCGACCACTTTTTCAAGCATTTGTGGCTGTATGTCCGCAATAAATGAATACTTTTGTCTTGTAGCCTTGTTTGCTTAAATTATTGAGTAAGTCGTCTATGACCAAGGACAAGCCTAGAGTTCGCCTCCTTGTGTAAGCCTCTTATGGCTGATACTGATGCCGAAATCGGTCCTGATGAGGTAGTGATAACCTGGCTTTCTAGCATCACTTTGATCCCGTTTATGGTCGGTTGGTCGATCTTTCTCCGGAGCAAAGCTTTTGATATGGAGTCATGTCCAGTGTTATGGAATGCACCCTATATGTCCAGAAAAGCGCAGAGTGCAACTTCCTCGCTGCGCAAGGAGCTTTTTATTTCTGCAGTCAACTTTTGCACAGCTCCCTCAAATAAGCCTTAAACGACTTAAATTAGCTATTAACCCATTTCACCTTATCTGGGCTGAAAATTTTCCCAGATAAACTATTAATTCTGCTGAGGTTCCTGGGGGGTGAAGACACAACTGACTGTACGTTTGAGATGTCAATATTGGAGGACCCTGGAATGTGAACTTGAAGTAAGGTGCCATCTGTTTGATTAGCAAACCTATACAGTTAGAACGATCTTTGGAAAAGGCTCTTAGAGTCGTGCTACTGCCGAGTTTTAAGTTTCTCGCAGTTTATCAAAATTTGATAATTTGGACAACGAAATGCTTCCGCATCTAACATATTTTTCGCACTTAAGCCCCAGTGACTTTTTTTTGTCCCGAACTTGAGAAAGTGTTCAGCTTGAGGTTCAAAGAAGACCTGGACGTTGTGTTTAGGAATTCAAAGTTCAATATATACGAGGGCTGTGTGATAAGTACACGTGTTTACGGACTGATGGCTCCACTGATGCAAAATGTGTATGCCATCATATAGCGATATTTTTACAACGATGACTGTTAAAATTTGAGACAGATGTATCGAGTAGTTTTGTTTTGACAGCTGTTGTTCGTGTTTATTTGCAATCATGGAGAAAGAGCAATATCGATCAGTGATTCAATTTCTTTTTTGAATGTGAAGACGTGTGAGGAAATCAAAGTGAAGTTGCATGCCGTTTATAAGGACCATGCACCTTCGATGACTACCATCAGATATTGGTTTAATGAATTCAAGCGTGGCCGAACATCCGTTTTTGATGAAGAGCGCCCAGGCCGTCCGATTGAGGTGACTACGGAGGACATGGTTAATAAATTCAATGATATCGTGGTAGCAGATCGTCGGGTCAAGGTCAGAGAGATTGCTGACATTGTACACATCTCAATTGAACGCACACAAAATATCCTACACGAAAAATTGGGCATGAGAAAGCTATCGGCGAGATGAGTGCCGCGTTTGCTAACAGTGGCGCAAAAACTCGTCCGCAGTCACCACAGCAAAACTGGTCGAATTACGCTACGAATTGCTGCCTCGCCCACTTTATTCTCCAGATTTGGCCTCATGTGATTTCATTTTTTTTCCATGAAATCATGAAAAAATGGCTTGGCGGAAAGCGATTCTAGCCAAACGAGGAAATCATTGCCAAATTAGAGGCCTATTTTACGGAGTTCGGCAAATCATATTTTTTGAATGGCTTGAAAAAGTTAGTATGCGCTGGACTAAATGTGTCGAGCTGAGAAGAGATTATATTGAGAAATAAGTAAAAACAATTTATTTTTTAATGCGTTTTCTTGCCTAATACAGGTACTTATCATACAGCCATCGTATATAATACGAGAATATTTCATGTAAAAAGTCATGTGCTTGTTGACCCACCCTCGAATCTTTGACTATTACATAGGCTCATATTTTTCAACACTAACTTTATGACTCTCGCGATCTGTTTTTACGCAGTTTTGGTAGGTGTAAACAATAATAAGGCAGGAAATTAATCAGTCTTTTAACCATTAACGTGGAAAGAGCAGTCAATGGAATGACCGATATTAGATAATGACAACCCCAAATGTCAGAATGCTCATTACGTTATGACAGAAATGCTCCAGCTTGAAGATGTTTCCATTGCTTTTCGATTGTGAAGTCGAAAGCCCTTTTTAACAACGAAAAGCAATGTGGCGAAATCGATAAAGTGTAATATATTTTTTATTCTCATGCGACTACTTCTCAGTCTTTCCTACTTAATATATATTATCATAATCAATCGAACATAGCAAATTCATATTCTGCAGCAGACTGTCTCAATATGATTTTCAATAAAACCTCGTAACAGTCGGTAACCAGAGTGATAGCCTGCATCTGTCACAATAAATTTTAAACTGACCATATACTCATCGAATAATAAATGTTTATTCATATTCACTCAAACAAAGCGGAAGTTTTAGATAGTCTTCCACTATTTCTGCAAGTCAGTCAACCGCTCCAGTCTAATGAATGTGAATTTGGCACCCAATTTATATGCAAAATCAATTCGCCGCAAATGAAGACGGAACTTATCAATTCATTTGATTGAATGCCATTGCTTCTAATTACAGCACGTTCCCATGATGGCATTATGGGCTATTATATACATATTACTTCCTCGTCATTGTCGTCCGTCTAAGTGGTCTGGCTGGTGATAAACCAGCTCCAACGCGTCTATGCATTTTATTTAAATGCAGATAAAAACAGTTATCAGTCGTTGTAAAAACAAAAACACTCAATCTTAATATGTATTCAAATCCATTCTATTCATAAATTTATACAAAATTCTTGTTGTTCCTCAATTTCCGAGACAATTGGTCTGCGGCCCAAAATATGTCTCTTTCTTGTGCATTGGAAATACGCGCCATACTAAAGTCAATTATTATTGCAAGTAGCGAAGCAGGTTTCTGTGTACAGAACAACCTGCTAGTAGTGCTTCCAAATGGCCAACAATAATCAGGAGAAACAAATCGTTGTAATATATACAAATGTCAAGATAAGATTCCTTACTGACCTGAATACGGTTTGACAAATGGACAGTGGACACCGGACAGACGAGACTTAGACTTGCAAAAATAGTTTGACTCACACTCTTAGGCAGTTTGCAGAGGCCATTCACTTTGTTCGAGAAGAAAGCGGCAAAAAAAATAGTAGGTATAGTACCTCAAACTAAGCATGTTCCGAGGTGAAGGAGTGAGGAAGAAATGCCGACTGCAACAAGCAGTTGTGGCGGCACCGGTAAGAAGACTTTTAGGTGCTTACAGCTTACAGCTCACAGCTCACAGCTCAAGTGACCATAACGAACATTCACCTGCGATAATAACTGCACAAGTGTACCCATAGTAATTGTATCTATTTTTGTTTTTTTGCTTCTTTTGTGCTTGCTGTTGGTGTTTTTTTTTTTTATTCATTTCTAGATTTGACGTAACCAGGCACAGTTCGTTGGTCTTTAGTGCTGCTCGAATATCAATCTTCTGAGCGGATTCGCATTCAGTTGCATTGCGAGACCAAGTTAAGTAGAGCGAACATGTTAATAATTCATGAAAAATTCTCTCAGGGTACCCAGCGTCTGAAGTATTGATTTTAAACTCTGTAGGTAGGAGTGCATTGCATGAAATAGTAACGGTGGTGTTGATTCCAGTGGAAGCACATTTGTAATTTTCTGCATCATTTTTAACTTGATTTTGCTGTTTCATTAGAGTCGAAACATTTAAGGAATTTCGAAAGTGGGATGGCTAAGATATGCAATAGTGGATAGTAAGAATAAATGTGATTCAGTTAATTCAGTTACTCGTATATTCAAGTCCTAAAAGCAAGTATACTCAGTTTTACTTACCAAGTTTTTGCGTTTATATTAATATCTGATGAACTGTGGCTATGAATAATGTCTAAAACAAACGAAACAGTATGGGATTACAACTTCTCAAATATACTTAAATTAAGCCTAGAGTTGTATATGATGCATTCAAATCTGTAGGGACTTCTGTGTAGCCTACTGAATACAAAGGTAACTTGATGTTGTGTAGTACCTACAAGTACAGATTTCGACATACGCAGCACTTTTAAAACACAACGATAGGTGTTGCGATGTTAATCTTAAAATCAATGAAATTTGCCAAGATTAGTGATCTTCATAGAACAGAGACAAGTTGGATGTTGGAAGTGTAGTGGCAAAAAAATGCATCACATATACTCGTACTTCTTCATCCTCATATCCTGAGCTATTACAGGAATCGTTGTGAGGAATACTACTCGGATAAATAATTGCTGCATTGTTTTCTTTTTGTCTCTTAAAATTACCTTAATTTCTTCTTAACTATGTATGTTTATACGATCAGTCAGCCATGGCTAAAAAAAACACACACATCTGCTTTACCCCCTAATGAGGCTACACGGGGATTAAACGAAATGGCGAAAGAGTTTCTTCAACTTCACTTAATAACCAAAATTCTTGCTGTAGCCGAGAAACATCCCTCATATCGCGACTCTATACTGCCCTATTGAACCGGAAACGTTCCGCAATGGCTTGGACGACGATGAGTCCTGTCCGCAGCAGTTCGAGTGACACCGCCACACCGCTAATTTCTCCTGGATCAACCCTTTCTTATCAAAATAAAGAGATACCTTCTTTTTGTTAATTAGCGTGGGATCAAGGAGTTGTAAGCACCCACGAAAGAACGGGAGGTACCCATGATTGTTGATTTTGAGTGTAAACAGGCGGAAAAAAGCCGTTAAAACGTACATTGTTGTAATGGAATAAATGTAATTGAGGATTTTAAGCCCCGTGGATCAGGTTGATCGTCGAGGTCATTGCTCTTAAAGGCTTCGAGTCAGCTTATTGAATTGTCCTCCCTTAACAGTTTCACCTTGTTGTACATATCGCTGCATTGATAGAAAAGTGTCATAAGTCAGAATCGTTATCTTTTGAGGAGAGCGGTTGGGAAATTTGTTACAAATGTATAAAGTTCTGGGAATGCTCTTACACTTGCGATGTTTCTCACAATGTTCAGACAACCATTAGGGCCATTTGTGACAAAATTCTATCAATGCAGCTATATGTATGTACATGTTCGTCGAAATAGAGATATTGCTCTAGCCAGACCCCAAGGTATCTGACTATATTTGCACAAGCAAGTTGTTGGCCGTGTTATCCCACGATCGAAAATGTTCGCCAACTCTTTTTGTTATTCGAAGAGGCTCTAAACAAAGGCGACTTTTGAAGCCTGAACTTCTTATCGGAGTCGCATTGCAAGAGCATTTTAATGACCCCGATTTTTGTGAATGTCTTTCATTACTGAATATCTGTACATGCAGTTATTGAATTCGTACTGATCAAAGCAGACCGCTGGAGATATATCTTAAATTGCAGCTTGGAAATCAAACACACTCAATTACGCACGTAATGCAGTGGCGAGCACAAATTAAACATAGATAAATTACTGAGAGAACTGGCAACATAAATAAGAAGGCAGCTTGAAGTGGTACATTTTCAACAATGGTCACTTAATGACAAAATTTAGCATGAAAAGTATATGGAACAATTTAGTGGAAAAAGAAGATAAGTAAATGATCGACATGTTTAACAGAAGCTGTCCGGCGGTTCAAGAGAAGCAGTTTCGCGGGTACGACAATAAAAGCTTAATAAACTCTAGGTCTAACAGATAATGTGAGCTTCTGTAGAATAATGCAGACGTTCACAAAGTTATCTTATCTAACAAGCGAAGTGTAACTTTTTATACGCGTTGTACAAGGTGGCGCAAAATTAATCATCCTACCGGAAGATGTTATAATTTAATGTTAACAGTGCATCAGTTAATACCTCCTGTACGCCAGTAGCATGTGTATTACCGTCAAGCCATCCTCAATCTTAACAACGAAGAGGACGATCATGTGTCGAAAATCATCATGAGCGACGCGACGAGGCGCATTTCCACTTAAGCGGTTACGTCAATAAGCAAAATCTTCGTTTTTGGGGCACTGAAAATCCGCGTGTGGTGCGACGTTTACGCGGGAGGAGTGATTGGGCCGCATTTTTTTGAGGACGCCATCGGCAATACGCTCAATGTTACTGGCGAACGCTACGGTGCCATGATAAACGACCTCTTACTGCCGGAATTGGATGAGCGGGGCTTGCTGAACGTGGGGTTTCAACAAGACGGTGCAACAGCATACACAACACGAGCCACAACGTCGGTCGCGTAATCTCCCGTTTTGGCGATTTGGCATGGCCAACAAGATCGCCCGATTTAACCATCCCAGACTTCTTTCTTTGGGGCAACTTGAAGTCACGGGCTTATGCCAACAAGCCTCAGAAAATCGCAACCCTTAAGGAGAATATTCGACAGGAATGCGAATGCGACAGTTATCACCGGAAATATTGCGGAAAGTCATGGAAAATTGCGATAAGACGGGAACAAATGTGTATCAACACTGGCGACAGCCCCTGTCTTTGAAAGTTACTTAGGGTCTGAATTGCGCATTCCTACCAATTCATCATCCTATATGGTGTTTCGGTACGAGAAGTTGCAATACCATTGAAAGTGCTAAAAATGACGGACAAAGCAGTCTATCGGAGCAAAAGCGCAGTTTGCCGGTTTTACAAGGATTCAAACTCCCAAGACTCGTTTCTATTTATCGCACTAGCGAAGGCCTGAAAATCTTCCACAAGAACCTGAAATTCTTATAGTTTTCGGCTTAGTATTTCCATCATCGACCAGGTCATTTAATATCATCATCACAACTTTTAATATGTATTGTATTGGGTATACAACTTAATTCGTGCGGTTTTTTTTTCAAAATTTGAACGTTTATTTAAGAAAAACATGTACAATAGTATTATTCAAAGTATTGCCCATTTGAAGCTATGACTTTTTCCCATCTTTCTGGCAATTTGTGGATCCCATCCCAAAAGAACTGCGCCGGCTGTGCAGCCAAGAATGAATCAAGCCAATTTTTGATATTTTGCTCTGATGTGAACCGTATTTTAGTGAGGACATGCATCGACCGGAACAAATGATAGTCAGAAAGGGCAAGGTCTGGCCTATAAGGCGGGTGGGGTAAGACTTCCCAACCACTGTTTTCCAAATAGTTCTTAACCGGAATAACAACGTGGGGCGTTTTTCGGCTACTGCTCTCTTCAGACGGATTAATTGTGTTCGGTAGCGTTGTCCACTGATGGTTTCACCCGGTTTTAGCAGCTCATAATACAGCACACTCATCTGATCCCACCAAATACAGAGAATTACCTTCGCGCCATGGATATTCGGCTTTGCCGTTGATTTGGCTGGTTGGCCGGGTTTCACATATGATTTTTTGCACTTGGGGTTGTCGTAATGGATCCATTTTTCATCACCAGTAACAATCCGATGCAAAAATGACTTCCTTTTGTGGCGTTCCAGCAACATTTCGGACATGCAAAACCGCCTTTCGACGTCTCTCGGCTTGAATTCATGTGGAACCCAATGTTCCAATGGAATAATACAAGTTACGCCATCTCTTAGCTTACCGCACGAATTAAGTTATAGACCCAATATATACAATTGAGTTAAAACAAGCAACAACAATCATTCTCCAACATCATAATTGAAAAGATTAAGGCATATTCAAAAACGGCATCAGATGCACAAGCTTTCTAAATTCTACATAATTTATTTTAACAGAAAAGGAGAAAAGACCCTAAGACAAACACATCTAAATAACACAGTTATCATCGCTCGGAACCTCTGACACTAGTTGAACATGCTCCATATCTCTATTGTGAAATATCACTACATATCTATATCATAAAGCAAAAGGTTCAAATGCCTAAGAACACAATAAATAAAAATTTTACCTAAATGAACAAAAGAATAATAAAAATAGTAAACACAATGTAAAACTCCCTCGCGTAGTTCGTTCAGCCGCATTGCAAACATATACTGTGCCAAATGTCAACCAATTTGGCCCACAGTCTACCACTCTACTCTAAGGCAACAAATTTGTTGCATAACATCAACTAGAATCTAAAAATAGTCACATGCTTCCCGCTGCATATTCGTATAAACACTTTAAAAGCCAATCTATAGCCACATGGTACTCCCAAAAACCAAAAACTTACCTCGTGAATTCGTCGCGGCGTCTGCGATTTTTTGGAAGGCATCCAAATACGCGGCAATAGCCTGGATGGCAGCTCTGAAAGGATACAAAAAGAATACAAGAAAAATCAGTTTCATTTGTTTATTTACTTTTGCCTTTCAGACCCAAAAAAAAAAATGGGAAGAAAAAAAAACTCAAAAGCATAAGTCATTTTGCGAAATAAGAACGTGGGTAAAGTATAAATCTCCCATAAGCAACAAATAGGCAACCACCACCGTCAGATCTCCCTCTGTAAACAGGCAAATCCCTCGCTGACGTCATCGTCTGTAAATAACCAATCTGTAGGCGATGGCTTTGCATCTCGAATGTAAACATTTCTATCTACCATTAGCAAGTTATTAACATATACAGGGAAAGCTTTAGAAATATAAAAATTTTCGACTACATGAAGAGGAAAGTGATTTAGCCATAATTACAGGGGCGGTCTGAGGGTTTTATGCCGATGACATTATACTCGCATGTATTGGCGTGAAAATAATGTCACAATCAAAACTCTCTCTAATTGGAGTTATGATTGCACTTTCTACATAATGTGACATCGCGAGCTGATGAGATTTTGGCATGACTTCAAAAAAAAAAAAAAAAAAAGATAGAACAAAAAATTGGTTTAGTTATGCTGGGATGTCTTTTGGAAAATTTATGAAAGCGTCGCGCAACGTTAGAAAGATAATTTGCGGCGTACAGCATGATCCAGTTTTATGGAAAAATTACAAAAATACATATTCGTACACAAGTATGTACGAGTATATAGTACATGCGTTTCACAATGAATGGGTGCGTACGAGCGGAAAACACCAATGAATATGGAAATGGTGATGCAGTGAAACACATAAAGTTTAAGCAAACACGGTGATACGTCGGTATTTATGACAGATAGTTAAGTTTTGCGATTTTTTTTTTAATGGGGGCGCTTTACTTGATGATGATTGTGGTGATTTTAGGTCGTGTAGTAGTTGGTTGGGAGATGTGTGGGCTCTTTTCCGTTTTTATTTTTTTTTATTTTTGTGCTGCGTGGTTAAATTGCAGTATAATGAGGAAACTTATTACAAAATATGGGTCATCAAAACCTGGTCTCATTGGGCAGAAGTGATATGACAACAATGTTATTTTAAAAATATCATGTTGACAATGTTTTAAGTGAGTTATTATGTCAAGTGGCAAGTATCCTATTTCTCTTTTATATAGTGTGTTAAGCACACTTCTTGAGAAATTTGAGAAATAGGGAGCAAACGCTGAAAATTACTTTTGCAGTGTGCATACTGTGCTTAACTATGTAAACTTATCTTAATATTAAATCACAGCTAAGTCAACATTAGTCTACGGAACTTGAGTGGAGGAAACCCCCAGATGAGGTCAAGGGCGACGCTAGAGACATATCTATTGTAGCAATGACAATCCGAAGCTTTTTATTTTATCATTATAAGATTTTATAGAACTTAATTACAGTGATAAGCCCGATTAACCGGGATGTTCGGGACCGAGCTCATCAGGGCATATCGGGCACCCGGATAAACAAGTTTCTTTCTATGAAACGGAAATTGAATAAAAGTCAAAAACGCATGTTTTTTTCCCTTAAATATCAGTTACAGTGAACATACATATCTTCACGAATAACAATATAATATGATTATGTTGCGTTTTTGATTTGACTTGATTTAAGGTTGCCATCCCGGATGATACAGTTTTTTTTTTTGCAGTAAATCGAATTTTAATGAAAAAGAAACTTTTTTTTTTGCTACCCCGGTTGATTGGGTCTCAAGGTTAATTGAACCCCGGTTAATGGGCTCTCTACTGTAACTTATTAAATCAAGGTTAGGCAAACCGATTACAGTGCTCAAACCCCCAAAGTGATCCACCCATGTGGACACCTAACCGAACGACTGATTATAATTCACATCATGCCAATACAAGTGTGATATAGCTTTTCACTTTCTAACAAAGAAACAGGACATCTTTGCCAAAGATAGCTTCAACGAGCCCTACGACAAGCTGCATTAGCAATATCCTCAGTACAAACAGTAGATCGTACCTGCAGTGCGGGTTTTCCTTGATACCAGAGATAGTTATAAAAGATGTAAATTTTGTATGTGTGCATGTTTCTTCCACCGAGGGGAGTTTACGTAAGCATGGAAGAGGCGTTTGACAGATTTTATCTTGTCAGCGTCGATTGCAAGCTCAGGGAGGAAGTCGAATTATTTCCGACAATAAACCCTTTATCCTCGGCGTTGACGCCAAGGCGGGGGAGCTTTTTGACGTGTTATTAGTAGTAGAAATGTCCAGGTCATCATTTGCCTCTCGTCAGTGCCTTGGTAAGTATAAGGGAATGATTGTGATTCGAATAAAAAAAAAATTGTTTTAGCCTAAAGGCCATAGGGAACGGCAAATTGTATAAAATTTGCAGGAATACCTTAAGTCCCTGGCTTGAGGAGTTCTTTCCAACAGTGAAACGTGTTAATAATTCCTCTTTGTATTAAGATGCCTCCGCTTTCCCCTGAGCTAAGGGCTCCTCAAGTGGAATATGGTGTCTCACTTCTTAGATCCAGATGATCTCCTGGAGCAGTATGGAAAATAAAATCCCGAACCATATCTCAGCACCCGGAGCCTTCATCTATTTGTCCGAACATGCGTGTTAAAGCTTGAATTATCTCTACTATCTGTCAACATTTTATGACATTTGGTTGACATTTAATAATTATAAAAATTATTTTTCCAGAAGACCTATTCATTTGGTGTTGAAATTCTAAGAGCTGTCATTAAATCCAGGCAAGACTTGGTAAAAATGTATCAGAAAGTTTCCGACTGATGCAACAAGTGTACTGTGATGATTGTTTAAGTAAAATAGTTGTTTTCGAGCGCCATACACATTTTTTGGGCAGATGCATATAGTCTATTGCATCGGGAAGACAATATTTCACCGACAAATGCCCAGAAATCGTGTTTATATTATGTTTTCTAGAGCCAGTCCGGGATATTATTTGACACACTTTGCATGATCGAAAAGATAGCGATAACAATCTGGAAGGCCATTACCTTCTAATTTGAAAAGAAAGGAAGACGAGGGTGACTGTTCCACTAAAGTCCCCCGATAAGATAGCTTTCGGCTCACTTTCGATGCTTGGTTGAAATAACCTATGTTAACCTATCTGGGGGCTGGAGTGTTGCAGTATCAAGGACGCATGTTTTTTTTTTTTTGTTAAAGACTGTATCAGTAGAGCAGTGCCTTTCTACTGAATTGACAGGAAATCGGCTTATTGGAAAGCTATTTTCTAGCTGTCGTACTTTTGCAGAATCTTCCCATGATAGGGTTGGTTTGAATTTAGAGCAGGGTGGCCTTTGAATTGCATTTGTTGGCCATTTATTTGGAACAATTGTTAGGCAATTGTTAGACTACTGCAGATGATGTGCTTTCGCGGATGACCTGCTGCTCCTTCTGGAAAGCCAGTCTTGGGCTGAACTTGAAGGAATAGCTGAGATAAAGCTGCCAATTGTCCCTAGATGGGACGAAAGCATTTATGTAAGCAGGACTCAGAAGAAAACTGTGACAATGGTGCTTTAAAGCAGTCAAAACATCTGAATGGTAAGACCATTAAGTATGCGACTGAATCAAGTATCTAAGCATAACGAAAGGTGAGCTGATGAATTTTCCACCTTGACTTATGGTCTAAGAAAAGCGCATTCTGCGGACTGACTGGAAGCTCATATACTTGTATGGTGTCTTGTATTCGTGTCCTGCACAACATTTAGGGCATCGGCTTGGTACAAAAGAGTAATGCTTAAATGTGGTCGTAATCTGATGCTGACTTGTCTGAGAGTGCCCTTGCTTAGTTGAAACCTGCATTACAAGTGCTGTTGCATGTGCCGCCTCTTGACGTTGAGGTGATATGTCGAGGTATCGCCTACAAGATTAGAAATAGATAAGACTCCCACTGACATATGTATGTATAGGTAGATTGGCTTTTCTCAACGAAAGTGGAAATTTTGTCCCGGGCGGAGTTCAAGTTCCAGTTTTCTATATGTGTCCATCTAGATTGTAATTAAGATGTGATATGAATAATAAGGGCAGGGTTACGTAAAAGCTCCTTTAGGATACTTCGAATACGAGAGGCCCTAGTAAGGTGGCTGATTGCTTATGCGAAACTTCCTTCAAGGATTGGATGCATGTTATGTGCAGGTGTTTTGAAGCTCGACCATATGTTATATTCTCGAATCACGGGAGGTCAGAAGCAGAAGCAAACATTGAAGTTGGTCACTTTGTGGAAGTATAGTGGTGGATGTAAGTTATACCTAAAATCGAAGGGAGCTTGGGAGCTTGAACATCTTATGATTCATCAAACTGTTTAACATCAGTTGTGTAAAACAACACTTCATATGTGTCTCGATATGGAGTTGCACTGCAACCGGGTGCGATGACTCACAGAATGGCGATGGTATTAGATAGGCCTCGACCCTCATGAAAGGGGAATATCGTACCTAATACATACCTTCAAATTGGTACTGGTGGTGGTACTTGTACTACCCGAATGGCGCTGATCAACGCATTGTTTTGGAATCTCCTGCGAAGTCACACCTTGAGACTTTACGGCAGGTACTTACATTGAATGCTAGTGACGTACATATGTTCCGCTATTCTTTTGCCCTCCTGGTAGTTTCTCCTCAGGCGAGCAGAACCAGATCACGCATATCGATTTTAGGTAGTCTCATTGGATCTTTATGCGGCTTAGACTCATCTTGATACGATTTTTCCCCATTTAGTTGGAGTTCAAGACAAGAAGGTGAACGAAATGTTCTATAAGAGAGCTTCTATAAGGGAATGGATATTTTTTTATTATAATAAATGTATATTGTCTGGCGAATATTTTACAAAATAACATGTGACACTTGTGGCGCCAGTTCTATTTTTCTTTAAATGTTAAATAACGCCAATGACTTACAGAATATGGGAAATTGACTTTTCTTACCAAACGACTGAGGTCATGGGATAAATTTATGATGCATTAATGTGGCCTCAGCTTCTCAAGACCAAAAAGATTAGACTTTCTTGTTGGTTTCATGCGCAGTCATTCTTTCTATATTTGTACTCAATTCAATCAATCAAAACTTAAGTATTTGTTGTAAGTTTCATAACCGCATACCTTTTCCAATTAAAATTATGAAAAATTGTTTAGTTTTATTTACATAGCCCTTTATTGAGCTAATGGATAGTTTTCGACACATCCATTTATTATCCGGCTCAGCTCATTAAATTCCAGCAAAACCCAAGAGATGTCGCCACCTTTACGGTAAGTGTATGAGGAGCTGGTAGCACCACGACCTTCATATTCAACTCTAATTAATCAGCCTATTGTGTTACATTTGCATGCAAATCATTGCTTTTTTTCTTCTCTATGTTAAGCCCACTGGGCGTTAGTCTGATTATGCTTGGCTTTGATTATGTTAACGAGGAGCTTGATCAAGTATTGAAATTTTAAGATTTGACAAATTGCATGCTTTGTCATGGGAATGAGGATAAGGTGAGAAAGAAAGGTGTTAGACACCTGCTGTGTGGTCTAAGTTGGGTTTATGCATTTTGAATAGAAGAATTAAGGTAATGCATTGTCAAAATTTGGGATATCGACTTCCATAAGAATAAACCTTATTCGCTGCAGCTCCAGCCTTCTGACTATATTCATGTCGATCTACAGTATACATAGTTGTCATTGGACAATTCATTAATTCAGCAATGCTCATTAAAGGAGAATTCGCCCAACGTAATCAAAAGAGAATGACTATGGCCCTGGGCCGTATATGTAATAGGAAAAGGTGATGACGGTCTTGTATAGCAGCTTGTTCGAAACAAAACTTTGCATTCTTAGCCACTGATAAAAGTCATGTTGTTATGCACTGCCTAAAGCGTTGGTGTTGCTTTTCCTTTTTCGGTGGCAGCATATGGGAAAAATTCTGTTTGGTTTTATTGTCTTCCTTTTAAATCGATATTGAGACGGTCTGCTCTAATAAGTTTGTTTATTTTTTTTAACTATTGAAGATTTATCGCTTAGGAAAATGCAGCGCGCATCCCAAAAACTAACGCCATGACTTTGTGATTTTGTTGACATTCTTCACCCGGGCAAACACACTGTTTCAACTGCTAATAGCTCTTCAGCGTTTTGTGGTGGATCCATGTTTTAAATGA